>OZ024823.1:39032263-39564900 GCA_964016985.1 Anodontia alba
ATATTTCTCCATAAAAACGTATGTTGTGGATACTTGCACATTGATGAAGGACTTCTTATTAGCGCCAACAAGATTTGTTTTTATGGAGAATTCGAGGAAATTATCCCAGAATCACCATCAAATATTTCTCCTTAACAAAAAGTCCTCAGTTTTTGTTCTACTATATACCATAATTACACAAAGTATTGGATACCCTTATTCCTTACCATATTTATTCTAATTTTTCAACAAGCCCATTAGAGTACCTAATAATGTGTCTAAACAGTACTAAGTGGCAAAGAGAGTAGAACCTGATCAGATGCAGCACTCTGCAGTATTTGATCTGGGTCTTCAACTGTTTGCTTATTTCTTGGAGTTTGTCCAAATACTTAGGATAAATATAGTATTCAGTTATGTGACAAAGAGTGACAGAAAGTGTAGCCCCAGATGACACAATTTGTTGTTTTTTTTTTTCAACCGAAAGTATAGTTTTCTTATTTCTCCAATAAAGCCTATTCTGTGAGTACAAACAACATATGTTTTCATGGAAAAATAAAAAAAAAACTCTGGCATTACAAAAAACATGCCTATTCAAATATACTGAAAATTTTACCACCAAAATATGAAATTTATATAAAAAAAAAAATCTGATATTTTTCATATTTCTGCTCAAAAACAAAGATTGTGGGTACTTGTGAGAACCGCTTCATAGAGGCAGTTCTAACTAGTACCCACAATCTATGTTTTCGAGCAGAAATAAGAAAAAATAATGTATACCCCTGTAAACCCCAGTTTTTCATATAAAAGTGGGGTTTAAGGGGGTCAAAATTATGTTTGCATGATGATTTTTCAAATATGGAATAATATGACTTTTAATATGGAATATGTGAATTACTTGGATACTGATAAATTCTTGGAATTTATATTCTGCCTGCAATACAGAATGTTAAATGGAAAAAAAAAAAGATTATTTATAACATTTTGCATTTATCTCAGAAGTCTGGGGTTTTAAAAGAATACACACAAGCTGGAACCTGTGCATATGCACAACTTTTAAAAACCCAACATTATGAAATAAATGATAAGTAAATGCTTGTCCAGTTCCATTCAGTATTACAACCAAAAGGTGAGTTTCAAGAATCCACTGGTGTCTAGGTTATTATCAAATTCCATATTAAAGGTTGTATTCCATATTTTAATAAAAACTCAGTGAGGAAAAGATTGATGTCTTGTTTTTTACAGACAAGAACGAACAAAATCCAACAAAAGCTATCAACGACAAGCAGCTTTTCATGAATTTTATAAAAAATGGTTTTAAAAAGTATTACATACATACACAAAACTACCCCAGGTTATTGCTTTCTTTAATATTTTAATATTAGTTTGAAATTAATATTTTATGTCCAACTTCTTAGGAAAAAGCAAATCATCTTCATCACACACACACACACACACACACACACACACACACACACACACACACACACACACACACACACACACACACACACACACACACACAGATTCAGACAGACAGATGGATAAAGATAGATAGATCACAGCAATTTCTGATATATTTTTTCTTATAAGAATCCTTGTCCCGTATTTTTTATTTACTGCTTTTGACTGATAAAAACAAATATTTTTTGTTTTATTCAAGTTCTCAAAACCTCCCACATTTGACAAATAACCCACTATAGTCAGGAGACCCATAAAAGGGTAATTGGCAAACAGTGCAGACCCAGATCAGACACTGCAGAATATGGCATCTGATCAGGGTCTCCACTGTTTGCAAATAGTTCAAGCATTTTTCTTTAGGAATATGTAAATCTCATAGCCAGACATACCTAAAATTGAAATTGGACTCTTCCAATATATAGTGTGGGTGAGTCTATTCAGTCTACAATGGGTTAAAAGCTCAATCACTGACTATCATTATGAACTCATAGCTCCAGATCAGGAGTATCCAGATATCATAAATATTTTTCTTATTTCTCCATGAAAACATAAGTTGTGGAAACTCACTAGAAGCACCTCAGATGTGCTTCTTGTGAGTCTCCAAAACATATGTTTACATGAAGAAGTAAGAAAACTACCATATTTGCCCTAAATATTGGGACACCTTTTCTAGTTACCATACTTGTCCTAAAAATTGAAATAGTCTATTCTACTCATTACGAAAACAAGCCTATTCAAATATACTGAAATATTTATCGTCAAAAAAAATGAAAATTTTCAGATAAAAATTCTGATATTTTTCATATTTCTGCTCAAAACATAGATTGTTGGTACTGGTTAGAACTGCCTGAGGCAGTTTAAAGAGTATCCACAATGTATGTTTTGAGCAGAAATTAGAAAAATAATGTATACCCCTGTAAACCTCAGTTTTACTATATAAAAGTGGGGTTTAAGGCATGTTAGGCATGTTTTCATGATGTAAAATATTGCTGTATGCATGGCAAACAGTGTAGACCCTGATCAGATGCAAAGTTCTGTGGCATCTGATCTGGATCTACACTCTATGCATAGACCTATCTGTCCACATACATAGGGTTATTACAGTATCTTTATCTTTTTGCTGAAAAAAAAGCACCTTATCATTTTGGAGCTATATGTTACCTATTGACCCATTGTAGTCTTGAGAACCACAAAAGGGTAACTGACAAACAGTGCAGACCCAGATCAGATGTTGCAGAATGCGGCATATGATCTGGGTCTGCACTGTTTGCAAATTAATTTAGGCATTATTCTCTAGGAATATATAAATCACATTGCCTGACATACCTAAAATTGAAATTGGATTCTTCCTATATATGGTGTGGGAGGAGTTAATTCAGTCTAAAATGGGTAATCATGTCAGTCAGTATGATTTGCTTCCATTGGACAAGAGATGGTTTGAGAATGTTACCATAAATATTGTGACACCTTAGCTACTTACAATAGTTATTTTAAAAACTGAGTAAATCCATTTTACTATTGCTGTGTCTAAAAATGCTGGGTGAGTGGTAAACTGTGTAGACTCTGATCAGATGCCACATTATGGCATCTGATCTTGGTCTACACAGTTTGCTCAGGCCTGTGACTGTCCCAATACTTAGTATAAATAGGCATTTCTGTTTCTTGATACAGTCTACCTGTAACCCATTGTAGACTGAATGAACTCACCCACACTATATGCTGGAAGATTCTACCGGTATTCAATTTTAGGTATGTCAGGCTATGTGATTTAGTTATTCTGAGAGAAAAATTGTTGAAGTATTTGCAAACAGTGGAGACCCAGATCAGACGCCGCATTCTGCGGCGTCTGATCTGGGTCTGCACGGTTTGTCAGTTACCCCTTTAGGGGTTTCCCACTACAATGGGATAATGGATTTTTATGATGAAGGCACAGGTAAAATGTTGTTTCAAATGGTGTGTCAGTACTAATTCGTAAATAAAAGGATAATACCCCTACCACTATTGTGAAACAGGCAGATCTGACACTTTGTTGGGCGTACATGCAATCTTGTTGGAAATGCTGTGCCCTGGCTCATATTACAGAGTTCGAAATTAACAGTAGCAAGTAGCAAATTTTCTACCTGAAAATTCAGTTTGCTACCTGGTCAAACTGTTGGTAGCAAAAAGTTGCTACCTGGTATAGTACCCCGAACACTATCAACTTTGTGTTGTGAATGTCTTCAGTGCAAATTAGACTTGACATTTCATGTGAATCATCTGCCAAGCAGACGATTCACATGGTCTGCCAAGCAGACGATTCACATGCAATGTCAAATCTCATTTTTGCTGAAATAAGAAAAATACTGTCTGCTAATTATGCTTAGCGCTTGAAGGTTTAACCCATGGCACAGGGGCAACAACTTTTGCTGCCATGTAGATCCATCCTGCTACCTACTTTGAGACCAGGCAGCAACTACTTGCTACTTGCGAAAAAATTTAATTTCTAACACTGTATTATATTATTACACAACAACCTCTTTCTAAGACTGTTGCTGGGATCCTAAGCAAAACCCGCGTTAGCTAGACAACTGTGTTGTTTCCAAATAAAACGTATAGATTATATAGAAAAATGACCTTTATATAATCTATTCATGTTTGTTTGGTTACAGCACTTTTTGGGATCCACATTTAAACCAATTATATACCAAACTGTCTTAACCCTTGTCCTGCTGAACCCGGATATACCCAGCCTTTGCAAACAGTGCAGATCCAGATCAGTTGGCTTCTGCACTGTTTGCCATTCAGTATGTGAATTTATATCAACAATCTGGATCAAATAACATGACTGGCTGGAAATTAGAAGTGGGCGTGGCACCTTGATTTATTCAGCAGGACAAGGGTTAAAACTAGAAAAAGTGTCCATAGGACACGGATGCCCCTGTCAAAATGCCATTCAGAAAAAGGTTACATATGTAATTGTGACAGGTACAGCATGAAGTTTGATTAAGGTTGATATGGCCCACACACAGTTTACAGTATGGAACTTAGTCAAGGGCAGATAATTTATAAACCAAATAAGCAAGAGTTGTCTTCCATGTTCATTACACATCACCTCAATGCCATGCATGCATCTGTAAATTTTCATAAATATATTCCATATGGTTAAGGAGTTATGGCCTGGACACGGGCAGATAATTCAAAAACCAAACAAGCAAGAGTTGTCTTCCTTGTTCATGACATATCGTCTCAATGTCATGCATGCACCTGTAAAGTTTCATAAATATATTCCATACGGTTTAGGAGTTATGGCTCGGACACGGTTTACTATATGGAATTAAGTCAAGGGCAGATAATTCAATAAAACTGCAAGCCATGCACCATGCCCCACCACAGGGACATATTCCCTACGAAGTTAAACATGAAGAGAAGCAATAAACAGTTATTTCATAACTCAAAAAAACACACAAAAAAAAACACACCAAAAGGTCTAAGTTAAAAATGCAATAAAAAGTGATAAAAAATAATTTCAGGATTCTGAAAAAAACAATATGCATATCTGCAGACCATCCTAAAAGCGTATGTAAAGTTTCAAAATGGATCGGCCTGAAAATGTAGGAGGAGTTGTGCATACAAGGTACATACTCCCTATACATTTCTGTAATATTAGGGCTCGAAAAAAGTAAGTTAAAAATGCAAAAAATGTAATAAAAATAATTTCAGGATTCTGAAAAAACAATATGCATACCTTCAGACCATCCTAAAAGCGCTTGTAAAGTTTGAAAAGGATTGGCCTAAAACTGTAGGAGGAGTTGCGGGCAGAAGGTACATACTCCCTAAACATTTCTGTAGTATTAGGGCTCGAAAAAAGTCTAAGGTAAAAATGCAAAAAATGTGATAAAAAATAATTTCAGGATTCTGAAAAAACAATATGCATATCTTCAGGCCATCCTCAAAACACCTGTAAAGTTTGGATTGGCCTAAAACTGTAGGAGGAGTTGCGGGCAAAAGGTACATACTCCTTATACATTTCTGTAGTATTAGGGCTCGGAAAAAAGTCTAAGTTAAAAATGCAAAAAATGTGATAAAAAATAATTTCAGGACTCTGAAAAAACAATATGCATATCTTCAGACCATCCTAGAAGCGCCTGTAAAGTTTGAAAAGGATTGGCCTAAAACTGTAGGAGGAGTTGCGGGCAGAAGAATGGTGGGGGCGCTGACGGACGGATGGACGGGACGGACGAACGGATGGACGGACACTCAAAATTTCAGAGGGTATAACATAATACCCCGCCACTTTTTGGTGGCAGGGCATAAAAACCAAACAAGCAAGAGTTGTCTTCCTTGTTCATGACACATCGTCTTAATGTCATGCATGCACCTGTAAAGTTTCATAAATATATTCCATACAGTTTAGGAGTTATGGCCGGGACACGGTTTACTATATGGAACTAAGTCAAGGGCAGATAATTCAAAAACCAAACAAGCAAGAGTTGTCTTCCTTGTTCATGACACATCGGCTCAATGTCATGCATACACCTGTAAAGTTTCGTAAATATATTCCATATGGTTTAGGAGTTATGGCCCGGACACGGATTGGGACGTACGTACGTATGGACGCACGTAATCGTACATACGGACGTACATTCCGATGTACGTACGGGACGGACAGGGGTAACACTTAATGCACTTCCGCTATTCTTCGAAAAGGCGGGGTATAAAGAGGTTCCAGTGCATAGCTCTTGATAAGGTGATTTTTTCAATCCAAAAGTATTGATATTTTTCTTATTTCTCCATGAAAACATATGTTATGGGTACTCATTAGAATTGCCCCAGCCAGGCACTTCTAATGAGTACCCACAACCAGTGCTTGCACTAACTGTCAAAATCAGGAAGTCCCAGGACTTTCTAGCTCCAATATCTGGAAGTTCTGGTGATCAAATGTTTTCACTCACTTTCAGGAATTCAACATCAATATACTTAAACTCTCATTTATAGAGTAAAACCGCCATTCTAAAGCTAAAAAACACATAAATACATAAATTCATTCTAATTTTTGTTATATTTAATGACTAAATATCTTTAAAAGTTGGGAGTCCAAGACTTCCTTGCATTGATTGAAGTCCCAGGGCAATTTTTGGGAGTCTCTCCCTTAATGCAAGCACTGCACAACATAATGTTTTCATGGAGAAATAAGAAAATATTTACCTGGGCCCAGTTGTTCAAAGTGTCGTTAGCTTAACGAGCTCATTAAGGGTCATTTCGTTAACTGTTTTAGCGGATTCAGTATACAATATTCTGATATTTTTTGCTGAAAAAATTTGAGTAGCTTTTGCACTGCAAAAGCTACTCACATTTTTTCAGCAAAAAATTTCAGCGTATTTGCGTATCACTGGATGTAAATTTTAACGAATTGTTAACTAACGACATCGTTAGTTTTGAACAACTGGGCCCTGATACCCACTTTTATCTAGACCTATGCAGTGTATATAAAATTTTGTATATTATGAAATAGTTTTTAACACAATGTCATGCACCAGATTTAATGTCTCATCAACACAATATTTTGTCACTTTGAGTTGATGACAGTGATAAAATGAGGCCAAAAATGTCAAACTGGTCAAAGCAATGGGTTTTTGATGCAAGATCTTGCACCAGATTTATAATGTCACATCAACAAAAATTCAGTCATCTCGATATGGGAATAGCACAAGTCAATGACCAGGCTTTTAATGCAATAACATGCATTGGATTTGATATCACATCAACACAATTTTAGTCATTTTGATAAGGCGACAACACAAGTCATTGTCATTTATAAGTCAAGAGGTCAATGAAAACTGTTAAGCACAATGTCATGTGGAGATTGCATATCTCATCAATGTAATTTCAGCAATTTTGGGGTGACAATGATTATAATGCATGTCAGTGCTAAAAAGCCAAATTTGGTCAAATAAATGATTGTCAACACAACACTGGGTTAAGTATCTTATTTCTGTAGCTCTGGGACCAGTAAAACCAATTTATATCCCTTTCACACCACCACCCCATTGCTGTTTTTTACTACTTTTTTTGTTTGTTCTTAGTAGGTTTAGTGGCCCCTTGCTGCATGTTAAGTCCTATTAGGACTTTAGCATTGTTTGCCCACTTTGCTTTCTGTTTTGTTTTAAGAATTAACCCTTATAGAAATGTCTAACACAAATGCAGCAGACAGCATTTTGAAATTTAAATTTCTATTATTTATGTTAACAGGGTTCGCACTAGGATTTTTTTTCTTTCGCCACCATTTTCGCCAATTTGATTTTTTTTTTGTGCCATTTTCTTAAACTTTGAGCCAGATTTTGAGCCAAATTTTGGCCATTTTTCGCCAAAGAATTATCTTGTCAGAAAAAAGGTGTTCATTTACTGATTCCTTTAATTGAGGCAGTAGATTCAAGAATCAGTATAGTGTGAAATGTGTGGGGGACTTGAAATTAATTCTCACACTGATTTTTAAAACTTCTGCTATATTTAATTAATTACAATGTCATAAATTAATAATAAGTCTTTGTTTTGCATATCGAATGTTGAAGACACAAAAATAGAACACTTTACATGGAAATGAAAGTTCTGAAAAGTGCTGTATAAGCCAATAAATATAATGTTATTAATGTATTATACTGTAAGAGAATAACGTAACAATATTCATTTGTACCCTGATAAATGCGGGGTAAGTTTCTTACACAGCAGGTTTTACTGTTTTAAGGGAGCTAACTGCAACTGACTTAAAAGGGAGTTTACTGCCATTGCTTTACGAGTTGGGTCAATGCAAAATGGAAGGGGAACAGCAATTTTTATGAATCGCGCCAATAAAAAAGAGGGGGCATGCTTATACAATAAGCGATTAACCAGTACATTGAACACCCTTCCGCAAGAAACTAGTAACTGCCAATCTTGAAGCAGTGGAAGGTGCGAATGACCGTAGCAAATACATGTATTTCATGATAAATCACTACAATCTGTGGGGATCGAATGTGCGATCCGGACCATCGGAGACTAATGTGTCCCCCTCCGAGGCATTATTTGTTGTGTTTTTTTTTTCCATTGGAGACAATCTGCATGAAATGTCAAATTCTGTTTTCTGAGAAAAATAAGAAAAAATTCAAAATGTCGTCTGCTGAAAATTTTAGCCAGTGTGCTAAGTGTTAAATGAAGGTAATGTGATAATCTAGGATTGTTTTTGAACCAAAATATATCAACTGCTGGGTCGACTGGTGATCAGGAGGTTGCAGGTTCGATCACAGCTGGGTCAGGCTACATTCTTTTGTGAAGACTGATCACTGAATATTTTCTATGATCATTCTCTCCCTTCGGCTGATTCCAGATTGGCAGGTGTCAGTTTCTTGCGAAAGAATGTGCACAAGTACTGGTTAACTGCTAAGCGTACTACACCTGCCTAGGAATATGAGAGGTTAAGTAAACTGATGAACTGGATGTGACCCTAATGGGTTGACTGGGCCGTAAAACCTCAACACAAACAAATAACTGTTGGGTACTCACAGGAATTGCCTTGCTAAAGTGATTCCTATGAGTAACTACAAGGTATGTTTTGGTGCAAAAATATAAAATACAGTTGACTCTCGTTATCTCGACCTCGCTTATCTCGAATAACCGCTTATCTCGAAGTGAAAATCTGGTCCCTGCCTAAACATCAAATTCTAACAACAGGTAAAAAATATTGTGAAAAAGAGGAGAAATTGCTCCTAAGGAGCAATTTCTCCTCTTTTCCACAATATTTTCAATACATCTCTGATTTCAATAGTTCAATTACACATATATATTTGTTAAATGTGGTTGTTCGAATTATTTTTTCCTCAATTCTGCAAATCTGATATGTCGAACTACGGATATCTCGAAGTATTTCAGAGGGTCCCTTGGAATTCGAGATAACGAGAGTCGACTGTAATTGTTTCCTTTATGCTTCCCTTAACCACTGCCATATCACAAGAGCAGCAGACCACATTTTTTAAGGCTTGACATTTTTGGCTTTACATTTTACCGACAAAATGTAAGCCTTATTTATTCTGAAAAAAAAAAAAAAAATATGATGTCTGTTGCTATTGTTCCTTTTTCTGAGAAAATAAGGCTCGACAGATGATTTGTAAACATTAATATTTCTCAAAAAAAAAAAAAAGTTGTCTGCTGCAATTTTGAGATGTGCTTGAAGGGATAACTGGGCCTATATGGATGTGGACCATTGCTATTTGCATATGCATTAACCTTTTCCACTCTCTAGGCTAATTCAGCAGATGACAAATTGATATTTTTCTTATTTTAACCAGAAAACAGGATTTGACATTTTATGCAAATTGTCCCTACTGGAGACAATTTGCATAAAGTGTGAAAACCTGTTTTCTGGGAACAATAAGAAAAATAGTTCAAATTGTCCTCTGCTGAAAATTTCACCCCATATGAGTGCTAAGCATTCAGCACCAGTTTTATATGATGTGGATCTGTTTATAACTGGAACCCTTTCCATTTCAGACAGGTATATAGAGAGACTGAGTGAGCAGACGTGTGTTTCTGCCATTGGAAATCGTCTTGCTATAGCTTTCCAAAAGATGATCCGCATCACTGTAGCTGAAGGCCTCAAGAGAATGTATAAAGAATACCGACTCAAACAGTGGCGAATGTTGCTAGACAAGGCTGCTACACTCAGACGTCTGCTAGAAAGTGAAGTGGGGCTAGTGGAAAATGATGATAGCAGAGCACAACCTCCTGAAAATTCAGAAGTCCCAAATCAACTACAAGCTGAACCTACAGGCCAAGTTACAACTGTATCCAGGGGCAACCAACAATTCCCATCTGCATCCAGGGACAACCTTCAATATGACTGGCAGATGGCAGCACCAGAGGCCTATCACTGGTATCCTGTAACTGACTTCCAAACCAGAATGGACACTTCAGGAGCTGGAAATCTGCTGTCTTCACCAAGATTCAGTAACTCATTTTCTGGTTCCAGTTTGGTTATACATAATGCAGAAACATCAACCACTAGTGCTACAGTTATTTACCCCACCCCTTCTATGCAGACAGACAGCACTATGAGTCAGCGCTCAGCAACCAGTTCAATGGACTGTAACAGAAATGATATAAATCAGACTGGTTCACCGTGCAGTTCATTCCAGACTATGCAACAAACTAATTCACAAGGAGCTGGTAACAGAAGAAACACCTTAGACATGGACAGTCTAAATGAAGTGGTAGAAGAAATGGAAGCAAGTTTTAATGAAATAGAAGATATGCTGAATGACTTTCTTCATGATGTGTTTAATAATGATCTTGCTGATTCCTATCACCAGAATGAAACCAACGAACAACCACAAATGATCTTACCACCTTTACTGAGTCCTGAGCAGGAAAGGAACCAGTCAACAAGGAATGCAGAGAGCACCACAGGTAGAACTCCACCAGCTAACATTTCCCAACAGCAAATTAATATGACTAGTTCATCTTCTCCTAGAGTCCTAGAAAACATGAACCATTCTAATCTCTTGGTTAACACTATGAATGCAAATGCTTCAGCCAGAACCCAACTTTTATGGAGAGATGATCCACCAGCCCCTGCTGACCCTCCCAGAGTGCTTTCTTGGGTCACACCACACAATTTTCTAGGTCAAGAGGCATCAAGTGAAACAGTAGAAGCAAACCCAGATGGAACTGCAAATCAAGAACCAGGCAACACTGAACCAACAGCTCCTCACAGGCCAGCTGATGCTGAAGAGATGGAATCTGATGCCAATGTTTCATTCCAATCAGACGTAAGCTGGGAATCTAGTGCGGACTCTAACGACATTGACACTTTACCAGGTATTCTGTATGCAGCGGAGAGACTTGGGCCAATGGACCAGTCTATTCATATGGACATTGAAATGGGTGATTTTGGGATTGGACATTTGTTGTTTGACAGAGCTGCTGGTACTTGGGCAACTTCTCATTGTGAATTCCACAGGTCAGACTAATGAAGTATAATATTGCACTAAGAATACCATAGAGCTAACAGATTAAGTAACATTACAGTTCCAGATAAGGAGCTTTTTACAACAGAAAAGTAGGAATATTTTTCTTATTTTTCCACAAAAAGGTATGTTGTGGTTCTCATTAGAAGTGCCTTGCCAAGGCACTCCTAATGAGTACCCACAAGATATCTTTTCGTGGAGAAATAAGAAAAATCTAGCCACTCCTCTTATAGGGAGCTATGCAACATAAAAACCACACTGTGAATTCCATAGGCTGACTAATATCATAAAATGAAAACCAAACTGTGCATTCCATAGTGATATGAATATCACATTGTGAATTCCATATGGACGACTAATAAAGTAAAATGAATATCACAACATGAATTCCATATGGACGACTAATAAAGTAAAATGAGTATCACATTGTGAATTCCATGTGGAGGACTAATAAAATAAAATGAATATCACAACATGAATTCCATATGGATCACTAAAAAGTCAAATGAACACCAGGTTGAATTCTGTATGGATGACTAATAAAGTAAAATAAAATGAATATCATAATGTGAATTCCAAAGGAATGACTGATACATTAATATGAATACCACATCAAGAACTCCGAAATGCTTAATCCATTGAAAACTGGAAGCCCCTAAACAGGTAACTCAGGCAAACAGTGGAGACCCAGATCAGATGCAGCAGAATGCAGTGTGTGATCAGGGTCTCCACTGTTTGCAAATAGTTCAACCATTTTTCTTTAGGAATATCTATATAATATAGCCTGATATACCTAAAATAAAAAAAATGGACTCTTCCAATATATAGTGTGGGAGAGTTTATTCAGTCTTTGATGGGTTGAGGTGAACTGATACACTTTCAGAGAAGATAACTTTTAAAATTCTTTTGTCTCCTTCTGGAAAGGTTATCAAAAGCTCAATACGGAAAGAATTTGCACCCTCTGGGAGCAAAGTTTTTCCTTATAGAGTAGATCAATTTTCAGTAGGGGCTTAGCGTTCAGTAAAGCAAACAGCAAGTCACAAAAGTTGTCTCCCTTGGCAGAAATTACAAAAAATCTACCAAGTTTATCCAGCCTCATTTAAATGAATGGTATGATTGATGAGACAAGGGCAGTGACTTAAGTTAATGCTAAGCACTCTGAGTAAAATTTTCACATTACGAAAACGCGCTTATTCAAATATATTGAAAATTTCAGCACCAAAAAACTGAAAATTTTCAGATAAAAATTCTGATATTTTTTCATATTTCTGCTCAAAACATAGATTGTAGGTACTCGTTAGAACCGCCTCGATGAGGTGGTTCTAACAAGTACCCACAATCTATGTTTTTAGCAAATCTAAGAAAAATAATGTATACCCCTGTAAACCCAAGTTTTACTATATAAAACTCGGGTTTAAGGGGGTCAAAATTATATAGGTATGTTTTCGTGATGAGCAGAAGACGTATGAAATATTTTTCTTATTTTTCCCAGAAAATAAGATCTCCCAAGGAGGCAACTTTCATTAAATGTCAAATCCTATTTTCTGAAAAAAAAAAACCAAATCAAATTGTCATCTGCAGAATTTGCTACAAATCTAGATTTGTGATAAGTCATCCAGAAGTGAATTTATACTTAACCCTTGATCTTGTTACTTTTCAGAGAAAATAAGACTTGGCATTTCTTGTGAATTGTCTGCTAGGCAGATGATTCACATGAAATGTTGGCTTATTTTCTCTGAAAAATAAGAAAAAAAATTTTTTCAAAGTGTCGTCTGCTGTAGTTGTGATTAGTGCTTTAAGAGTGAATGGGAAAGTACAAATTCTGATTTTGGAAACAAATTGAAAGTGCACATTTCACAGATATGAGATTCATTTTTTTTTTTTATTTCACTATGACAACAAATGAGATGTACCATGAGAAAAGATCTCTTTGGGGCAAATACAAACAGTAAAGACCAAGATCAGCCAACAAGGCCAAGCAACCTTGGCCCAGTTGTTCAAAGCATCGTTGGCTTAACGAGCTCATTAGTGGTCAAAACGTTAACTGTTCTAGTGAATACAATATCTAAATCACAGATATTTTGCTGAAAAAATGTGAGTAGCTTTTGCAAATGCAAAAGCTACTCACATTTTTCAGCAAAAATATTAGCGTATATGCCATATTTAATGATCAAAGTTTTAACGATTCGTAAGTTTTAGACATCGTAAGTTTTGAATAACTGGGCCCTGATCACAGACTTTGCTATACATGGATGCCTATAAGCAGGCAGCGAAGGCCCTGATCAGTTAGTTGCCAAATCTGAACTGGGCTTATGCTACTGGCACATGCCCAATGGCACATTTACTTATAGCACAGCTCAAATCATCTGAGATCTCATAAAACTGTCTCAGTGACGTGATTCTAACGAGTACATATTCCATCTAATATACAGTTTAAGCTGTAGTTCTCTGTAAGCTAAGTCATCGGATTAAAATTGGTGATATTTTTCTTATTTGCCACAGAAAATATGACTTGACATTTAAAGGCTCCAGATTCCTCAAAAATAGACTTTTTATTATCCAAGAAAGGTTTGATAAATTGATATATTGTATCAATACAATCATAAAATGTGGCACCTGACAGCCTGTAAAATTTCAGTTGGTCTCTCATGTTTGAACAGGATCAAAAATGAAATGATTTTTTATCGTATCTCTGAATTAATATAGCCAACATTAACTCAGAGATATGATAAAAAATCATTTCATTTTTGAACCAGTTCAAAAACAAATTAAAACTTTAAAGGCTGTCATGTGCCACATTTTATGATTCTATTAATAACCACACATCAATTTATTAAACCTTTCTTGGATAAAAATACCTATTTTTGAGGAATATGGAGCCTTTAACATTTATCTGTAATTTTCATCAGAAGATTTAGCTACAGGGCCCAGTTGTTCAAAGCGTCGTTAGCTTAACGAGCTCGTTAAGGGTCATTTCATTAACTGTTTTAGCGGATTCAATACTCAATATTCTGATATTTTTTGCTGAAAAAATGTGAGTAGCTTTTGCACTGCAAAAGCTACTCACATTTTTTCAGCAAAAAATTTCAGCATATTTGCGTATGACCCAATGTAAATTTTAACGAATCGTTAACTAACGACATTGTTAGCTTTGAACAACTGGGCCCAGCATGCTAAAGTTTAAAACATGCAAGACGGAACACATGCAAAAAATTCACAAAAAGCCTGTCCTGAAGTAGAAAGATCTTGGTCAGGCTGTAAGAATACACACTCAGGCCTGGTCTTGAATGATGATATATAGGATACTGGCTGTAAATGTCCCATGAGGTCAATGTTCAAAAATTTCGATCAACAAAGTCTTAATTTCAGAAAGATAAAAAATGAAAAGTTCTTTAAGGGAAGTAATTTTTAGCAAAGGGAAATAACCATTTTGCTAAGGGAAGCAATTATATTAATTGCCACCCTTAGCAAAATGATTATTTTCCTTTGTATTAATCTATGAGAGAAAAGAGATAATTTGTTTCATGATTTATTTTCTTTACGCTCAAAGTTTCTGAGCATTTACCATTGTGTTTTTTTCTTGGAGAAAAATGGGGTATTTTAGACATGCTCTGAAATAGTAATATGATAGTATGTATGAACACCAATGACCCAGACCAGCATGTGCAGCTACAAAAATGCAGACCTGTCTAGGTATTTGCTATTTAACAGCTAGTAAACTTTTTTTCCCGAAATACCATACTTACACTAAATATTGAGAAACCACATGTCCTTACCTTACATATCCCGTTGTGGTGTCTATAAACTGCTGGACAAGTGGCAAACAGTGTGGATCTTGATCAGGTGCCACAGAACAGAGAGAATGATCAGGGTCTACATTATTTGCTCAGGTCTGTCTGTCCCAATACTTAGTGTAAATATGGTACATTTAATGATATGCAACATGGGAAAATGGCCCTTACGTAAACTGTGAACAGCAAAGGCATAGCTCCAGATAAGGCACTTTTTTCAACCCAAAAGTATTTCTATTTTTCTTATTTCTTCACGAAAACATATGTTGTGGGTACTCATTAGAAGTGCCTCGCTGAGGTGCTTCTAATGAGTACCCACAACATATGTTTTCATGCAGAAATAAGATACCCCTCTTATCTGGAGCTATGGCAAAGGTTTAGGTCAGCATACACATCTATGAAGTTTGATCAGGGCTTTCTGACTGTCTGTCTGCATTATCCAAATGGTTCTGTAAGCAGACAGTGCAGTCCCTGGTCAGACTTTAACAAATGACATCTCTATTATTCAGTGGATAATGTCATAAAAATGATATGACCATATGTTACATAACACATGGCTAATGGCATGTATCATCATCATGCCTGCCATGACAATGTTTTCTGTTGAAAAATGGTTCAGCTTCTACGCCCATAAAATGCAGTTTAAAAGTCATCTGATAAATAGAATCTTACAATTATGGTCTTCATATGAAATTTATGAAACTCACCGAAGGCTCATTTCATTAATTTCATACGGAATGACTACTGATGTAAGATCCTCTATATATCACTGATCTGGACTTTTGCTGCTTGGCATACGGACAATTTTTCTTATGTTGCTCATGTTTTAGTCCATCATGTTCTGTTCTGTTGTTTTGAGTATGTACACCATGTATATTATTTATTTTTGAAATGTGCTATTTATAGATGCAAGTGTACAGAAACTATGCAAAAACTAATGACTGTGTGCACCATTATCTTTCTTCTACCAATACAATATATAAATATGCATGTCCTTTAACTCTTTGCATGCTGGGTAATTTTCCATGTTTTTTGTCATCTGTGGATTTTTTTTTTTTAAATTAAGTTTTTCAAAAAATTCTTTCAGGATTACCATCAGAGTGTCAAAGAGTTGGGATCCAGATCAGGCCCGACATTTTGTCAGGCCTGATCTGGATCCAAACTGTTTGCAAAGGTTATCAGCAGATGACAAAAGTAGCCAATAGCGGGGAAAGAGTTAACAATACTGAAGAAAGAATTATGGAGGCAAAATATGGGCCACCTCATGCAAAAATGTGTCTTCCAGCATGCGCAAAATGCACAGATTCACATCACGAAAACATGCCTATATAATTTTGACCCCCTTAAACCCCACTTTTATATAGTAAAACTGGGGTTTACAGGGATATACATTATTTTTCTTATTTCTGCTCAAAAAATAGATTGTGGGTACTCGTTAGAACTGCCTCGGTGAGGCGGTTCTAACTAGAACCCACAATCTATGTTTTTTACCTGAAAATTTTCAGTTTTTGGAGGTGAAATTTTCTATATATTTGAATAGGCATGTTTTGGTAATGAGATTCATCCTGTGCATGCCAAAAATTCCATCTGGGCCTTTGCTCTCCATTTATTCATTCTGTAGTATCCACTGCATCTGTTAGCCGACAGTGAAGGCCCTGATCAGTCTGCGCATATGCACAGGCTGATCTGGGCTATTGTTGTCTGCATATGCCTGAATACACATTTTTACATGGTGCAGCCCTTATGTTTTTTACACAGCATGGCTCAAATGCAGTGTTATGGCACATTAGGGATTCATAAATGTGGCTGCTATAGGAAGGAGGTATCACCACTGTTATTTAATACTTAGCATTCTGGGTAAAATTTTCAACAGATGGCATTTCAAAATATTTTTCTTATTTTTCCTAGGAAGCAGCATTTGACATCCAATGGAGACAATTTGCCTAAAATGTCAAATCCTGTTTTCCGGGGAAAAAAATAAAAATATTTCAATATGCTGTGTGCTAAATTTGCCCAGAGAGTGGTTTTTGTTAAGAATACCTAAAGTGTTAGCCTGTACTTTTTTGCTATTTACTTATAAAATGTTGTAAATAAAACTTTTAGTGGTGAATCAAAGTGGGAAAGACAGTAGGGTTAAGTATCAATATTTTTGATGAAAAAATCAATTCAGAGAGACATTCTTAACTAAGGTGAATGGATGCACCTCAAAGGGAAAATAATCTTAGCTGAAAGCGTTTGCCTCGAGCTTCTAAGGGAGACTACTCTAGCAGATAAGAATTTATTTTCCTTGTTACATGAATCACTTCTAAAAATGTACTACTCTTAAAGGAAAGAATTTGGGAGCATTCTTTCCTGTAAGAGTAGTCCCCTTTGAGAAGGGAAACAAATAATTTCCCTTGGAGATCTTTCCCTTCCTTTCAAGAGTAGATAGGGAGAGAGACCTATTTCAGGACAGTGATCTCCCTTGGAGGTGTTTCTCTTCACCCTTATCAACAGAACTCAACAGAACCAAATCCCATTATCAACTCTTGATTCTCCACTAACCAGTATAAATTAAGATCTTATTTATTGTTATAACATACATTTACCATTAATTTTCTGACCCAAATGCTTGCCCAGTGTAGACCCAGATCAGATTGCTCCTACAGAAGGCTATTTGATTTATGGCTGCACTGTTTCCCACTCAGCCATCACTTTTGCGACAAATGACCAATCATTCAAATGAACATGTAAAGATTTTAGCACTGATCTTAGTATGGTAAAAATTTGGTGTTTGAATATTTCGGGTAACATGGTTATAAGATGAGTGTCCAGATTTTTTTCTTATTTCTCCATGAAAACACATGTTCTGGGTAATCATTAGAAGCACCTCACTGGGGTGCTTCTAATGAGTACCACAACATATGTTCTTGGGAGATAAGAAAAAAAATCAACACCTTTTGGCTGGAAAAATGTCTCATCAGGACTGAGCAGTGTGAAATTATGATAGCATGAAAATAGTTCTCTTAATAGTTAGAATGTCGAATTAAAAATTTCAGCAGACAATTCAAAATAATTTATTATTTTTTTCCCAGAAAAAAAGCTTAAGCACTTCATGCAAATTGTGTGTCTCCTGAGGAGACAATTTGCATGATACATCAATGCCTATTTTCTGGGATTTTTATTTATAAAATATCAATTTGACATCTGCTGAATTAGCCCAGAGGATGGTAATGGTTAAAGCATATTGTGTAGATTCAGGACGGACTGCACTGGTGGCAAGTAGATCTAGGTCTT
Organism: Anodontia alba; assembly: GCA_964016985.1. Taxonomy (NCBI): domain Eukaryota; kingdom Metazoa; phylum Mollusca; class Bivalvia; order Lucinida; family Lucinidae; genus Anodontia; species Anodontia alba. The sequence continues at coordinate 39,050,742 of OZ024823.1, forward strand.
TAATTTTTTTTTTAGCATTAACCATTACCACTCTCTGGGCTAATTTAGCAGATGGCAAACTGATAATATTTTTCTTATTTTTCCTAGAAACATGATCTGACATTTCATGCAAATTGCCTCCAATGGATTTGGAGACAATTTGCATGAAATGTCAACACCTGTTTTCTGGGAAATATAAGAAAAATATTTCAAAATGTCACTTGCTGAAAATTTTACCCTAAGTACTAAGCATATGGAACCTTTACCATTGCTATAAGAGAAACAATATTAGCATTTTGAACAATTTTTTGTTAGTTGCTTTTTGTTTTAAATTCTGTCCTCAAAACAGGTGTTGGCAGGAGATAGTTTAAAAGAAAGTCAAGCCTTTTTTGTTTTAGGAAAATCATACTAAAATGTCATCTGCCAATATTCAAATGTAGCAGACTAGATTGCTTCTGTCTTTAGTTCAGCTGCGCTTCAAAATGATAAGAAAATATGTACCTTAACACTCTGGGTAAAATTTTCAGCATATGGTATTGAAACATTTTTGTTATTTTTCTCAGAAAACACATTTTGGCATTTCATTCAAACTCTCCAATGCAGACAATATGCATGTAATGTCAGCTCCTACTTTCTGAAAAAAAAATAAGAAAAATATTTCAAACTGTCATCTGCTGAAAATTTTACTCAGAGTGCTAAGAGTTAATTGTCAAATGAGTAGCCCATGGTGAGCTTGTATATCTGTTCAGCCTGATTAGGACCCACAAGCAGCTATTGGTGTATATCCAGATTAGCTTGCAGATGCATATTTCTAAATGCAAAAGTATAATTAACCCATGTTTTGCTGAATTAATCAAGATGCTATGCCCACTTCTAATTTTCAGCCAATCAGATTACTTGATTCAGGTTGTTGATACAAATTCGCATACTTTATGACAAACAATGCAGACCCAGATCAGTTGGCTTCTTCAGAAGCCATCTGATCTGGGTCTATGCTGTTTGCAAATGCAGGGCATATCTATGTTCAGCAGGACCAGGGTTAACTCTTTGGGAGCCAATAACAAAATTGTAGCAAATGACATTCTAAAGCATTTTCAAATTACTTTTTTTGGAGAAGATATCTGTATCAGTTCTAGAATGGCTGCATCTCATAAAGGAAACAATTTGCTCCCAAAGGAGACAAATTATTTCTTGAAGAGGGTCTGCCAGTTTAGAACTGACACTAGTACTTTTCTAGGCTTTTCTTGGGTGTGTGTAAAAATAATTCTGTTTTGGTTATGCCACTGAAACATATGGGCCAGGGCCAGCGAAAATTTGTCTGTGCAAATATTTATTGCTCTTATTTACCATCTCATCAGGGACTTTACATCCAAATATTACACTCTATCACATCCAATGATTTTTCAAGCAGACAGTGAAGTCCTGATCAGACAACAAGGAGCTGGCCTTTTTCTGTCTATGTATTTCTGCAGGCATGTTTTTGCTTAATGTGGCTCATATCATCTGCTTTTGTTACATGATTTCAAAATAAAGTTTTTGTATACAATGTTCTTGTCTTTCCTATAACAGTCTCCAACCAGACAGAAGAGCAATCAATGAAATATTTTTCAAGGAGACTTGAGTAAACAAGAGCTGTCTCTCCTGAAAACATATCCAGGCTTCTTAACCATTACCACTCTCTGGGCTAATTGTTTGTGTTTGTTTTACAGCCCAGCCAACCCAATAGGGTCATGTCGAGTGCAGTAAGTTTACCTAACCACACTTTTACTGAGCAGGCTTAGTCCTCTAAGCGGTTAACCAGTATTGTGCAAATTCTTTCACCAGAAACTGACAACTGCCCTTCTTGAATCAGCAGAAAGGAGAGAATTATCGTAGAAAATATTTCATGATCAATGATATCTCCACAAAAGAATGTTGCCAATCGGCGGGGGTCGAACCCGCAACCTCCTGATCACTAGTCGGATGCACATCTAACTGCGCAACTAAGACCGGCTAATTAAGCAGACGACAAATTTTTCTCTTTTTTTTCCCAAGAAAATAAGCTTTGATATTTCATGCAAATTGTCTTCTAAGGAGACAATTTGCATGTAATGTCATAGCCTGTTTTCTAGCAAAAATAAGAAAAATATTTCAGTATGTTGTCTGCTGAAAATTTTACACAGAGCGCTAAGCATTAAAATGATCCAGTGAGACTCTATGACCTATACATGTACTTTCATGATCAATGATAATAACCTATAGTGGACTTCTACCACAAGTCTTTGGACGGGTCAATTTCTAATAGCAAGATATCTGGTTAGTTTTTATTATTACTGTTGTTTATAGAAATTACTGTAGTTAATGCAAACATTCTGTAGCATTCTGCAGCATCTGATCTGGGTCTGCACTGTTTGCCATTGTCCGTTTTGCCGATGCTAGGAATAACTGGGCTATGAGTTGACTCCCCTGAAAGTGTATCCCTTCTTTTGAAACTGATTCCACTGAGCATGGACAAAAAAAAAAAAAAAAAAAAAAAAAAAAATCCAGCATATCTGGTAAAGAAAATTTCTCTTGTATTTGGATGCATACTCACATATAGTGTAATGGGTCTATCTGTGGGCCCTGCTGATGCTATTGCTCCCCGACCACTCAAGTAACTGTCTGGTGTATAGGTGAAAGTCGCTCCCGCAAAAATGACACTATTCGACGATTTTCTCAACTGTTCATCTATGTTGAAAGTGTTTCTGCTGCTGTCCCAGAATACTACCAAAAGAAAACATTCAGGGTTTTTAGACAGAAGTGGTATTCAGAAGATGTTTATTACAGTCGAACTTCCATGGCTCAAACCCCTTTGGGACCATGAAAATTTGTTCGAGACAGCGGTAGTTCGAGGCACCAAGGGTTACTATTAATGCCATACCAGGAGGCATAATGGAAATAATTGTGGGATATCTTTTCGGTGTTCTATATTATAAATGTATGTTGTGTGTACTCATTAGAACTGCCTCATCGAGGCAATTCTAATGAGTACACACAGCATACATTTGCAAGATAAAAGAAGAAAATCTCCCAAAATTATCTGTATATCGTATTTGGAGGAAATCCCTGCGGACTCAAGAAAGTGATTGATTCATCCGTGGTAAACGAGCCATCGGGGTTTGAGCCATTGAAGTTCTACTGTACCTCTGTATACACACTTTATATCACCTCACTACTACAATTAAATGCAAGTTTTAACAATGCACAACTAGTTAAAACTACATCACGAAAACATGCCTATATAATTTTGACCCCATTAAATCCCACTTTTATATAGTAAAATTGGGTTTTACAAAGTTATACATTATTTTTCTTATTTCTGCTCTGAGGCGGTTCTGTCGAGTACCCGCAATCTATGTTTTGAGCAGAAATATGAAAAATATCAGAGTTTTTTATCTGAAAATTTTCAGTTTTTTGAGGAGAAATTTTCTATATATTTGAATAGGTGTGTTTTCGTAATGAGAGTTCTAGATAAGTTGGTATTCAAATAAATATTTTTCTTATTTGTCTGCAAAAAGATGTCTGATCTGGGAAGTTCCAATAAGTACTCTCAACACATTTTTGCACAGAAATAAGAAATATTTTTTGGGGTTTTAAAAGAAGCTCTGACTTTTCTGACAAAATAGTATATACAAACATTGCAGACCTAGATCACACTGCTCCTGAATGAACAGTCTAATCAGGGTCTACTCTGTGATTCTGCAAGTGTACTGTGAAACAAGTATATAAAAAATAAAATTCAGGCAAAAAAAAAAGAGTATGGTATAAAGAGTTTGAAATTTTAGTACAATTACCATAATTGCTTTCTACAGACAGGCTCCTGCAGCCATTATTAAGTTGCAACCTGGCCCTGATGGATACTTTCATAGCCCAGCTACAGCAACATGGGTCCGGTTGTTCAAAGCGTCGTTAGCTTAACGAGCTCGTTAAGGGTCATTTCGTTAACTGTTTTAGCAGATTTAATACACAATATTCTGATATTTTTTGCTGAAAAAATGTGAGTAGCTTTTGCACTGCAAAAGCTACTCACATTTTTTCAGCAAAAAATTTCGGCATATTTGCGTATCACTCGATGTAAATTTTAACGAATCGTTAACTAACGATGTCGTTAGCTTTGAACAACTGGGCCCTGGTCTTCAAGACAAAATGAGATTCCCCCATATCATACTATCCTACCAGTCCTAGATATACTTTTAATGCTGAGGGGCAAGCAAACGAACAATAGCATTTATTTTTAAAGGGAATGGATATACAATACTTTCAGGGGGTGGTAACTGTCAAAATTGTTTTGACTCCCATGTGAAAAGGGATCTACTCTAAAAGGAAAGATTCACTTTCCTTGGGAGTTAATTCTTTGCTCTTAGAGCCTCTTTTTCAGAGGCAACTGTTGTATAGGAAAGTGAACATTAAGTCCCAAAAGTTGTCTCCATTGTCAAATATGGAAGAAAATCTACCAAAGCATCCAGTCCGCTTAAAAGATTTCAGCTGGATATGAGGGGTGATCATTAAGTTTTGTCACTTGTTTTATACATTTTGCTACATAGGGTAAATATCCTCAAATGGTATACCAAAGTTTCTGACAGAATGGCATATACAAACAGTGCAGACCCTGATCAGACTGCTCCTGAAGGAACAGTCTGATCAGTGTCTACACAGTTTGCAATTCCACTAAACACTTTAAGAAACAACTGCATCAAAAAAAGCAAAATTTAGGTCGAAAAATATGTAATAAATGTTCGAAATTTTAGGACATTTACCATACATGATATAATGGCAATATTGCAGTATATAATACATACCATATTTACCTTAAATATTAACATTAACTCTTTGCCATACTTGTTCTAAAATTTCAACAAGTCCATTTTACCACCTGTGAATGTGTCTAAAAATTTGTGGATGAGTGTCAAACAGTGTAGACCCAGAACAGATGCCACCGAGTTTTTTCTGCTTACTCACAATGCCTCTATGGTATGATTACCTAATGGATTTCTGTTTTCTCCTAGATCCCTGATGAAAATATTTCTAGCACCTTTTGGTATCTCTAAAATGGTGGTGTAACCTGAAAAGTATAATAAAAATAATGGTTATTATTGAATAACCTTCAATTTTTGAAATAGCTAAATGGGCCGTGTGGAGCAGAAAAATGCCTTTGTGCATACGCAAAATATGCAGATTAAAATCATCATGTGCATGTGCAAAGTAGCATCCCAGTCAGCATTCTACGTAAATCTATATTGGGCCGTCATCGACCCGTCAGGGTAGCTGACGGGCCGATGACGGCCCGATGTAGATTTACGTAGAATGCTAGCTGGGATCCGGGCCTTTGCTCTCCATTCATTGTTTCTGAAGTATTTAACGATTTTGTTAGTGGACAGAAAAGCATTACGAAAACACACCTATTCAAATATACTGAAAATTTCACCACCAAAAACTGAAAGTTTTCAGATAAAAATTCTAATATTTTTTCATATTTCTGCTCAAAACATAGATTGTGGGTACTCGTTAGAACCGCCCCGGCGAGGCAGTTCTAACGAGTACCCACAATCTAGTTTTTGAGCAGAAATAATGTATACCCCTGTAAACCCCAGTTTTACTATATAAAAGTGGAGTTTAAGGGGGTCAGAATTATATAGGTATGTTTTCGTTGTGGCTGATCTGGGCCTTTGCTGTCTGCATATAACAGTGGAACATATTTTTGCAAAGCATGACCCATATGGTTATTTTCCTTTCCAAATTTAACAAAATATCAAAATCATTTTTGGTGTTTGAATTTTTGCCATTTAGCACAAAGGAACCTATAACTCTCATAGAAGATATTTTTTTCACTAAACATTATCATTTTTCCACAAAAACTTATGCTGGTAGTACTCATTAGAAGTGCCTCAGTGAGGTATGAGGGTCTGGAAAGGCTTTATTGACTACTGATTAATGGCCTTTCTTTTTACTGACTATTGATTTTGGACCTAAAATTTTATTGACTACTGATTTTTGTGATGTAGAATTTAATGATTAAGTCTAAAAAATCCAAAATATACTGAATTTTGTGAAAATAACTTTATTGATTACTGATTTAAGGGCTAAAATTTTAATTATTTCCCCTATCCAGACCCTCAGTCATGTTTTCATGGAGAAATAAGAAAATAATATTTGTCTGGATACCACACCAGGCCTTGGTGGCTCAGTTGGATGCATGTCACACTGGTGATCAGGAGGCTGCAGGGTCGACCTTCACCGTGTCGGCAACATTCTTTTGTAGAGATTGATCATGAAATATTTTCTGCAGTCATTCTCTCCCTTAAGCTGATTCAACAAGGGCAATTGTCAGTTTCTTGCAAAACTAAAACAGTGTTTTCTGAGGAAAACGTATGTCCCCCCACCAGTTTGAACAGACAAATTGTTAAGAAAAATTGTATCTATAATAAACTCAAGGTCACAATACACCTATATGTAAGTTTGGTCAAAACTCATCTATTCCTTAATGAGATAGGGTGCTGACAAGCCATTTTCTAAAACCATAGCCCTTGTTTAACCTTGAAAATGGGATCAAGGTCACAAAAAATCTAACCAGTTCTTGTCTCTGTCTCAAAAAAATATAGCTGTGCAAGTTTGGTCAGAATCCATCCATTCATTCAGCAGATAGCGTTCAGACAAGCCATTATCCAACAATCTGAGCCCTCCTGCGACCTTGAAAATGGGGTCATGGTCACCAAAATAAAATTAGTTATTTTCAATGCCCCAACAATTTGGCTGTGCAAGTTTAGTTAAAATCCGTCCATTCCTTCAAGAGATACAGTGCAGACAAGCCATTTTCCAACAATCTAAGACTTAGTGTGACCTTGAAAATGGGATCAAGGTCACCAGAATCTAATCAATTCTTTTCCATGTCACAACAATACAGATGTACAAGTTAGGTCAAAATCAATTCATTCCTTTAGGGGATAGGGTGCAGACAAGCCATTTACCAACAATCTAAGCCCTAGTCTGACCTTGAAAATGGGGTGAAGGTCACCAAAATATAATCAGTTCTGATGCATGTCCCAAAAATATAGCTGTGCAAGTCTGGTCAAAATCTACTCATTCCTTCAGGAGACAAGGTGCAGACAAGCCATTTTTCACCAATCTAAGCCTTAGTGGGACCTTGAAAATGGGGGTCAAGGTCATCAAAATCTAATCAGTTCTTTTCCATGTCTCAACAATTAAGATGTAGAAGTTTGGTCAAAATCCATTTAGGAGATAGGGTGCAGACAAGCAATTTTCTAACAATTTAAGCCTTACTGTGACCTTGAAAATGGGGTCAAGGTCACCAAAATCTAATCCGTTCTTTTCCATGTCTCAACAATATAGCTGTACAAGTTTGGTCAAATCCATTTATTCATTCAGGAGATAGGGTTCATACAAATCCCATTTTCCAACAAATCTAAGCCCTCCTGTGTCCTTGAAAATGGGGTGAAGGTCACCAAAATCTAATCAGTTCTTCTACATGTCCCAGCATTGTAGATGTGCGTTTGGTCAAAATCTATTCATTCCTACAAGAGATAGGGTGCAGACAAGCCATTTTCCAACAATCTAAGCCCTCCTGTGACCTTGAAAATGGGGTCAAGGTCACCAAAATATAATGTTCTTTTACATGTCCCAGCAACATAAATGTGCAGGTTTGGTTAAAATCTATTCATTCCTTCAAGAGATAGGATGCAAACAAGCCATTTTCCAACAATGATATCTAAGCCCTCCTGTGACCTTGAAAATGGGGTCAAGGTCACCAAAATCTAATCAGCATTTTCCCCCTCCCAGTGTTTGTTTGTGTTGAGGTTTTACAGCCCAGTCAACCCAGTGGGGTCATGTCGAGCGCGGTCAGTTTACCTAACCACACGTTTACTGGGCAGGCTTAGTCCTCTAAGCGGTTAACCAGTATTGTGCACATTCTTTCGCCAGAAACTGACAACTGCCCTTCTGGAATCAGCAGAAGGGAGAGAATGACCGTAGAAAATATTTCATGATCAATCTCCACGAAAGAATGTTGCCGACCTTGGCGGGGGTTGAACCCGCAACCTCCTGATCTCCAGTCGAACGGCGCATCCAACTGAGCCACTGAGGCCAGCCCTCCCAGTGTAAGTTTGGCTAAAATATGTCCATTCAATAAGGAGATAGAGTGCGGACAAGCGGCTAGGACGGATTTTCCAACAATCTAAGCCCTTCTGTGACCTCGAAAATGGGGTCAAGGTCACCAAAACCAAATCATTTCTTTTACATGTCCCAGCAATATAGATGTGCAAGTTTGGTTAAAATCTATTCATATTCCTTCAAGAGATAGGATGCAGACAAGCCATTTTCCAACAATCTAAGCCCTCCTGTGACCTTGAAAATGGGGTCAAGATCACCAAAATCTAATCAGCATTTTTCCCTCTCCCAATGATATATTTTTGTAAATTTGGCTAAAATCTGTCCAATCAATAAGGAGATAGAGCGCGAACAAGAGGCTATGCCCCATTTTCCAACAATCTAAGCCCTCCTGTGGCCTTGAAAATGAGGTCAAGGTCACCAAAATCTAATCTGCATTTTTCCCCCTCCCAATGACATATTTGTGTAATTTTGGCCAAAATCTGTCCATTCAGTAAGGAGATAGCATGCAGACAAGTGGCGACACCGCCTGCCGCCGACAGGATCCACACTAAAAACAATATGTCCCCCCCACATGGTGCACAATACATGTGCACAATACTGGTTAACCACTTACAGGACTAAGCCTGCCCAGTAAAAGTGTGGTTAGGTAAACTTACCACTCTCGACATGACCCCATTTGATTGACTGGGCTGTAAAACCTCAAGATAAACAAATACCCCTCTTGTCTAGAGCTATGAATAACCTATAATAGAAGATAATTTCAAGGAAGAAAACCACATACCTGGTGATAAATTGGGAATTTCAAAAGTCCCGGTCACCTCACTGCTTCGTATACATGTAGAGTTGTCTCCCCCACAAACACCACAGGCATCTAAACGTAATTTAGATCCTATTTTCTTGTCACAACCTACAGACTAAAATTTAATAATTAAATGAACTATTATGCAGGTCCAATTACTATTGTGGCCCATTTTATTACAACACTTTTTTTTTTTAATTTTCTGAGAAAATAAGGCTTGACATTTCATATGATTTGTCTAGCACACAATGCACAAAAAACGTAAAACCTTACTTTCTCTGAAAGTATATATATATACTGAAAGGAAAAAGAAACGCAGGGTAAATTTTATTCCTAAATTCTCATTCAAGTTTTAAAAAAATTGTTAAATATTTTACTATGATTACAAAATGGTACATGTATGGAACAAAAGTTCCAAATTTCATTGGTTTGTGATCAACAAGTCTCGAGTTATTGAAGTTCATTGGTAGCTACCCCTCAAATCTTGAAATCAAAATCAAACTGAAAATCATTATCGGGTGTGCCCCGCTCTTGCTGCCGTTGCTGCCCTAATTCTCCTTTGGATAGAGTTAAACAAAGCATTGACAGTTCGCATCGGGATGTTATTCCATTCATCGATCAACGCATTCCTTAGTTGTGCGAGAGTTGCGGGGGGATTTCGGTGCTTCCTAACCCTTCTGTCCAGCTCATCCCACATGTGCTCTATTGGGGTCAAATCTGGACTGTACGGTGGCCAAGCTAGTGGTGCGATGTTATTGTTTGCCAGGAAATCCTGACAAACTCGTGCAACATGTGGTTGGGCATTGTCCTGCTGCAGAATCAGATTACGTTGTTGCACAAGCGGGACTGCAACAGGACACAAGATCTCATCCCTATACCTTACTGTGGTCATATTGCCCGCAACAATAATCAACTGTGATTTTATCCCGTGAGCAATGCCTCCCCAGACCATAACGGAGCCATCCCAAAACCAATCCTGTTCGACAACACAGGCGTCGGCAAAGCGTTCTCCGCGACGTCGGTACACACGACGTCGACCATCTGCGCGATAGAGAGTGAACCTAGACTCGTCCGTAAAAAGAACTCGTCTCCACTGCCTCATCGGAAATAGCCTGGGCGCATGCGCCGTCAACCACGCCATACGACGCAACCTACGTGCCTGGGTCAGAGGCAGACCAACGTATGGACGACGAGCTCAAAGACCAATCTCACGCAATCGACTTCCAACAGTCTTCGGAGAAAGGGCTAGATTCACGAATTCTTGTATACTGCCCTGTTAATTCTCATTTTAGCAAACTGTAAAATATGCTTCAGTTTGTAAGTTTTTATATTATATAATATTTCGTCTTTACAACTATGTATGAAATATTTGGCAAAATCGCTTTGAATCTTTAAGAGCACTACCAAATCGGACCCCCTAAAGCACCAAACGCGACATTTTTTCACATTTTTTTGTGTAAAAGGCAGCTGAAAAAATATGAAGCCCCATATTCGACACCATGATTTTTCGTGCAACGTTTCATAAATGAATGCAGAATATTTGGTAAAAAAATCAAGGTGTCGAAATTGTGGCTTCAGGTTCAAATAAAATAAAATATAATTGAAGAGATCTCGATAAGACTCTTCATTGTATTCTGTTTGCGCTACTAAGTTTTTCTGCTTTTTGAAAGAAAGATAATCAAATAAAATGAATTTCGTCCAGAAAAAAGAAGAAATAATCATAGGTAAGCAATAAGTACGACATTTCATCCAGAAAGCCAATAAAACCATTGTTTTTCGACAGCAAGAGACCCGGCTTCCGAAATTACGTTACATGCGAAATTTGCGTTTTTACAAGGGACGCCACTCCAGTAACCGCTGAGGGATGACAGTTCTGCGTTATTGACAACGGTGGTTTTACAATTAAAAATCGGTGTTTTGCGTTGTTTATTCTACATTGGAGTTTTCTATATTTTTTTCTCTCGAATGAAAATTCCAATGTCCAAAATTCGAGGTTTCAATGGAAATAAAAACGACTTCATTCATGCGTTGCGGGCGTTTTTTTTGTTTTTTTTTTTTTCTAATGCTGTCTTTAAACGATTAAACCGAGCATTTGAAAGAAAATGTGATGTATATATAATAAAATGCTACACAAAAATAAGAATTTTTTTTACGGGAAAATTATTATAATCGGCTTGTGCATTGAAAAATCCAACCTATTACTATTGTAATTTTGACCACTTTCATTACGTCATCTGCGGTGTAGTGGGTAAGACGCTCGTTTAGTATTCCGTGGGTTCCGAGTTCAAAACCTGGAAGTGGCATTTTTTTTTTTTTTTTACTCCATTTATTTTTCAGATAAAATGTCTTGACATTTCATGCAATTTGCAGACAATTCACATGAAATGTCAAGACATTTTTATAAAAATTAAAAGAAACATGAAATTGTTATCTTTCTTTTATTTTGAAGAGAAAATAAGATGACATTTCCTATGAACTGTCCCAAGCAGACAATTCACATGAAATGTCAAGACTATCCCCCTCCCCCACCAAAAAAAATCAAATTGTCGTGTGCTTCAATTTTTCATGGCGCTTAAAGAGTTGATATTACAACAGGAGAGAGATTACTGAGCTTGTACACAAGTTTGGATTTTAATTTGCTTTTCTTTGCAAGACAGTTCCATGCATGTATATGGTAATCACTGGCTGTACATGACCTAATTAGACTGCAGCAAACATTAGAATTTGCGAAGCGGCCGTGTGGCAGAGTAGTTAGTGCTCCCGACTTTAGATCACAATGTCTCGGTTTCGAATCGATTGGAGGCGGAATTCATCGAGCTAATACTCAGGCCAGTTTGCAAATACTATGGCGTCTGATCACAATCTTTGCATTGCAGTCTATGCTGAAGTAAAGACCCAAAGTTTCTTCCTACAGACAACGAAGACTGAATATGCTGTGCAGATGCATAAGCTGATCTGAGTCCTTGCTACGTACATGTGTCAGTTTTCAGGAATACCTGTGCTAAGGTTCCTAGCGGGCACATGACGAATGACATTGCATCACCTTTACTGCGACATTGTAGTCATGTCCTGCTGGACTTACATTTGTTCACAGTAGGGTGTACCAGCTGGCCTTGGTTTCGTAAGGACAGATAGTTAAACACTACTAAATGGCTGCTATCAGTGTTGAACCTAATATTTAAGATGTTTCTATTTGCATACATATTTGCACTTGTATGTACAAAGATGACGTTTGTTGTATTATGTCCAGCAGGTTTATAGTGCTCTACTAAACTGTATCTTTAGAATGAATCCGGAGCTTTTATTTTCCCAGTCTGTTCAGTGTCTAGATTATGTTCGATGTTTATTTTTGCATACTTGCACTACACATAGCAATATATTTTGCATGTCAACTATGGAAACCAGAGGACCAACAGTCCTGTAGCTCAACTGAGACCTCCGGTCCTGGGCGGGGACAGACAATCTATGGGTGACAGATCTTTGTGTCGATAGAAACCTTTTGCCATTACGACCACTTGATATAAGTTTCAAATAAATCCTTTGAACTGAGATTTTATACATTTTTTTTCAGGATTTTATACATGTACATAGCCTCAAAGCAGCGGCAGATAACCCCTGAGGAACATAATTTTTATGTCAAATGAATTCTTTTGTCACTATGGCCAACTGATGCAAGTTTGAAAGAAATCTCTTTGAAATGTAATTTTATACATATTTTTTTATACATGTTGGTAGCCTTAGGACAGGGGCAGATCACCTCTTTGGGACAGAGTTTTGATGTCGGATGAAACCTGTTGTCACTGTGGCCGACTGGTGCAAGTTTCGAAAACAAATCTGACTGAACTGTGATTTTTTACATGTACATAACCCTGGAGCACGGGCAGATAAGCCCTTGGGGACAGAGTTTTGATGTCGAATGAAAGCTTTTGCCATGATGGCCAACTGGTGGAAGTTTATAAACAAAATCTCAGTGAACTGTGATCTTGTACATTTTTTTTTCATGATTACATACCTGTACATAGCACAGGGGCATATCAACCCTGGGGATTGAATTTTTATGTCAAATTTTTTCTCACTATGGCCAGCTGGTGCAAGTTTCATAAAAATAATTTTGAACTGTGATTTGTGATTTTATATACAATTTTTCCTTGATTTGATACATGTACATAGACAAGGAGCAGGAGCAGATCACCACCGGGGGCAGAGTTTTAATGTCAAATGAAACATTTTGTAACTATGACCAAATAGTGCAAATTTAAAAGTCTCTTTGACCTGTGATTTTATACATTTCTTCCAATGGGATCAAATATGACATTGCCATAAAATAGATCAATGATGAGCTGGCTGATCTGCGTCTTCACTGGCTCATGTGTAATTTTGTAGCAGTCGGTATGCCGCGGCTCAGTTATCAGTACTAGCATGCCAATTAATGACATTCATGCCAAATGTTATGTGATAAATTTGTTGTTGGGGATACATAACTTTTGGTGACATGATACTTAACATTTTAACTGTATGCTGCAAACTGTGACAAACAAAAATATGCAGTAATGATACCAATACAGCAAAAAAAAAAAAACAAAAAAAACATCAATCACTGAATATGGTCAAGCAAAAACAACATATTCTTATAAGATAAATGTATCCTTTTGTTTCCATGGCAACAGAAAGTTAAGTGATGCGAATGCCACTTTTTACGCACAGTCAAATACTTTAGAACACATTTAAATCAATAAAATAAAACACACTTTACATTTCATGATTCAAATCAGTCAAAACCACATATTATTTGGCTGAAGTAAATGGTTTTACAGTTTTGTTTCCATGGCAACAGAAACTTTAGTCTAATGTTTTTCTTTTCTTTTTAATGTGTCTCTCATTACTGATAATCAAAGTTTTATACTGTATGTAGTGATATAGATAGAATCGCATAGTAAACAGAATAAATTAAGTAAAACTGCGTGCTTTTTTGTAATAAATTTGACATATTTATTGTCATGGTAACAGAAATTTCTGTGTTATGGTGATTTTTATTCATAACTTTGTGCTACAGTATTTGACAAATATGAAACTAACAAATGGGAATGCTTTTAGTGGCATTGCTCCTAAATTTCAGCTATGAAATTGATTAAAACAAACAGTTTTACAGTACACCATGTAGTGTGTTGTTGTTACCATAGCAACCATAATGATTGGTTTTCAAACTTGTTGTTGTTGTTTTTGAAGATGTCCCATGCTGACTTATATTTACAAGCGTTTTGATCAATATATTGAATAGGGCAGATTTTGGTCATTCGTGAACCGAGCCCTTTGTCGATTATGCTTACCTACTGTATTAAGGGCAGTTTCGGTAGCAGTGAGATGACGATTCCACAAATGTGCCAGATGGATTGTCCTGTCTTGACGTCGCGACGTCACGTGTGGATGCCCAGACCGCGGTCGGTCTTCGGTCTGCTAAATGCCCTGTCTCCCTTAAACGTCTAACAAGACGTTCAATTGTTGAGACGTTAACCCCAAAATGATTGGCAACTTGCTGTTGCCTCTGACCCTGCATCAGCAACGCAATTGCCCTACCCCTCTGAACATCAGTCAATCGTACCATGATTGAAAAAAAGTTCAAAGTAGCGTAAAAATGAAAAGAAAAATCGGTAAAAGAATTGAAGAGCGTTGTGTATCGTTGAAGTGTACCAAATGGTGTGAGGAAATCTTGTGCTGAAGGTTTAAACATGCTTGTTTTGCACCAAATTTTGGCTTTCCGTATTGTCCGTGCAATGCACTGTGTAGTGCACGGTTGAATGATTTCACACACTGGGTAGATAGCACATCGACCAAAGACTCGTATACCCGCGGTTCACATTCACAGGACAATCTGTAAAAGTGTATGGCTATAGTAAACACGGTAAAAAATGGTTAAAATAAGAAGGAAAAAACTCTACCCTGCGTTTCTTTTTCCTTTCAGTATATCCATATATAAAGCTTCAGATAAGAAGGGAATATCCACATAACACTTTTCTTATTCTTTCATGAAATCGAATGTTGAGAGTACTCAATAGAAATGCCTCACCGGTGAGGTACTTCTAATGAATACAACATTAATTCATAGATATGATAAAATATCATTTCATTTTTGATACAGTTCAAAAACGAGAGACTAACTGAAATTTTACAGGCTCTTAGATGCCACATTTTATGATTGTATTTACACCATATATCAATTTATTAAACCTTTCATTAAACCTTTCTTTGATAAAATTGTCTGTTTCCAAGTAATATGGAGCCTTTAAGCAAGCACCTGTATTGAGCAACCAATTTTTGGCTTTCCCCAAGGTGCATGCGTAACACATGTATGACTATAGGTACTCTTTTCAACCGAAAAGTATTGATAATTATTCTTATTTCTCCATGAAAACATATGTTTTGGATACTCATTAGAAGTGCCTCAATGAGGCACTTCTAATGAGTACCCAAAACATATGTTTTTATGGAAATCAAAACATTCATCTGGATACCATCTTACCTAGAACTAAAACCTAATGTAGCACTCTGGTTACCATGGCAACACTTACCTTACAGCTGCCATTTACACATATATGATGTCCATCAGAGTGACAAGAGGTACCATCTATAACCTTGTTAGCCAGTTTGTGGTAAAATTCGAACCCTTCTGCAAAGCACAGTAGCTCACATGTTTCACCATCTGAAAGTTTTGGACCATCTATCAAAATATATGTAATAGTTCAATAAAATTTAAAGTTTTCTGTTCATTAACAACTCAGCCAGCGGCCTATTGGCCACAATGCTCACGTAAGTGAACTGCTGTAACAGCTAATATTTTGAACTACTCTACAAAGCTTCACCTTTGCTCTCATATTTTTTTCAAAATTTTTGGTTGCCATAGCTACCAATTCAGCTGCTACAACACAATTCGTATGCTTGGTACAGGACTTCTCAAGGAACATTTCTCTAAAACTTTTGTCAAAATATCTGCAATGAAGACCTACTTTCATTTTTCCCATTATAAGTCTATGGAAACTTGTAGTTGCCCCTCCCTAAAAAAAAAGCACATGAGTAACAGCAATAAAAATCATACTTTTTGTTGAGGAAAATTGTTATGAACATTTCTGTAAACTTAAAGGTAGAAGACTACTCAAAGAACATTTCTTAAAACTGTTGTTAAAATATCTGCAGTGAGACAGCAATAAATGGCAATATCCACTTTTCCCATTATAAGTCAGTGGCAACTATAAATTACCATAGCGACCAGTTCTCATCCCATTAAAACAAAAAACACAATTATTCCTCATAGCACTAGTTAAGGCACTTTTTGCAATCCAAAAGTATTGTTTTTTTTTCTTATTTCTCCACAAAAACTTAAGTTGTGGGTACTCATTAGAAGCGCCTCGCTGAGGCGCTTCTAATGAGTACCCACAACATATGTTTTCGTGGAGAAATAAGAAAAATATTTACCGGATACCCTCCCTTATCTAGACCTATGATTCCTCCCCCCCCACCCTGCCTATAGATGCTATATGTGAAATATGGGAAGATAAGGCTGCATATGGCTTAAGAGGAGAAATCATTCAAAAATGTTGACGGCCGACTCACCACAGATACATGCCTATACTATAACCTCACCTATGAGCCTAATCGGCTCAGGTGAGCTAATAAGAGCTAGTCAGTAAATTTTCACTATATATTTGATGTGTTTTTGCTTCCTATAAAGAAAACTATCTTAAAATTTTATCTGATAATATCTGAATTCAAAATTAATTATTACTACCCAAGTAATTCATATAATGGTGCACAAAGTTGAAACTTACGTCCATAGTAAGGTTTCCACTGGTAGAGAACCCCATCTAATGGAGTTCCATTGTGGTCCTCACATTGAGCTGCCCTGAAGTCACCCGCATCTTCACATTCCTGCAATCAATAAATAATGCTAAAATTCTAAAAATTCAGGGCCAAGTTGTTCAAAGCGTCGTTAGCTTAATGAGCTCGTTAAGGGTCATTTCGTTAACTGTTTTAGCGGATTCAATATACAATATTCTGATATTTTTTGCTGAAAAAACGTGAGTAGCTTTTGCACTGCAAAAGCTACTCACATTTTTTCAGCAAAAAATTTCAGCATATTTGCATATCACTCAATATAAATTTTAACGAATCGATAACTAACGATGTTGTCAGCTTTGAACAACTGGGCCCAGATAGATTAAAACTAGAACTATTGAAGATGATTTAAACATAACCCCAGATCCAAGAGGTATCAAAAAAGAAAAAAAAAAAATCTTATTTCCCAAATAATAAACAGGAGACAATTTGCATGAAGTGTCAGATCTATTTTCTAAGAAAAATATCATTGTCTGCTATATATTTGCCCATAGCATGGTAAGTGTCAATGTCATGCTATACTACTCATCATGCTAATCATTTCTGTGAACATTTATGTGAAGGACTACACCACAGAAAAATATCAGTACTTTTCTGTTAAAAATAAGGACCTCATCATACATACTATATGCTCATACTTACCAACCAGTCCGAATGATTATTGTTAATAGATTACAGCTTCACAGCTTCAGATAAGGCACTTTTTTTTTCAACTGAAATGTACTTACGTTTTTCTTATTTCTCCACTAAAACATGTTGTGGTACTCATTAGAAGTGCCTCACTTAGGCACTTCTAATGAGTATCCACAACATATTTTTTCATGGAGAATTAAGAAAAATATTATGTTGATTTCCCCTATTATCTGGAGCTATGGAGCGTACCCTGGCCTAGGTAGAGTTCTGGGGTGTGGAAGTCATTGTTATTTATGAACTACTTTTTTTTCCTAGTCAGTTTCTTTACTACACTGCAGCTGGTATTAGTGCCGTGTGGTGGCGGTAGAACGTCTCCTCGAACTTTACCATAGTGCAGATTATATTTCATTTCCTTTGGGATCATTGGGCTCATCTTTGAAAATGGAGTTCTGCTCATGTATACGCTAGAGGGCGTAAACAGTGTTGCAAACTTCATTACTGCTTATGAAGAGTCTCAATAAAACCGAGACTCCCATTTTCTTATCTGTAGTGTGTTCTTTGTTTCCAAAGGCAATCTTTTTGACGTTTATTTTACTTCATTGTCACTGGGTGAGAAAAATGGACAGCCATACTGGGCCTCAAACCCGGATCCCTCAGATTACTGTTCGGATGCTCTACCAACTGAGGTATCTGGCTGCCATTCTCACATTTTCCCCTGTTTAAATGAGACTTGTCCCAAATATCTGTCTTCTTCAGACCAGCTGAGAGACTTATTTTCATACTCTTTCATGATTGATTGTGTTTGGGTTTAACGACACGTCAACCCTTGAGGGTCATTTTGTGTCGTCTCCCAGAGAAAGGGAGAAAAGAGATAGAAGAGAGAGTAGAGGAGATGAAAGAGAGGGACAGGGAAGAAAGAGGAACAGGAATGAAAGTGAAGAAACAGAAGAAATAAAAACATTCCCCCTCTACCCTTACCCACTACAAGGATAGCAGGCCTTGCCCAACTGTAAGCCAATATCAGTTGGACGCCCCAGCAACACTGAGCCATCAAATGTCACAGGGTAAGAAAAACGTACAGCTGTACCAAGGCTCAAACCCAGAACCCTTTGATTACCCATCTGATGCTCTACTTACCAAGCTATCAGGCTGCTACTATCACATCATTGTTGTGTAAGGTACTACATAACTATAGATAGGGAACTTTTTTCAACTTAAAAGTATAAATAGTTTTCCTATTTAAAAGCATATATCTCCAAGGCACTTCTAATGAGTACCCACAACATATGTTTTTTTGTGGAGAAATAAGAAAATATTTATCTGGATACCCTCTTAGGCATAAAAAAAATAGCTGTTTCCGCTAACCCAACCGACACTGTTTCAAACACCCGATTCTGCTATTTTTATCAGTAAAAATGCAAAATAAAAAAGTAAAGCACTGACCCTCAATAAAATACCTGTATTTTCATAAAATTACAGGCCCAACCCTGTTCTTTTCTGGAGAAAAAATAGAAAAATAAAAAAAGTTTCTTCTACCTACCGACCAAGTTTTTTTCCAGCATGTTAGCGGAAACACAGCTATTTTTTTTTTTTTTTTTTTTTATGTCTCATCTTAACTCTGAATTGTCTCTTTACCTGAGTATTGCACAACCTATATGAAAATCTCTTCCCCTTGCACTTTCTTGAAGAACTGTAAAAAAAAAAAAAAAAGACAAGAACATTACTCAACACAATAAACTGTAACAGATGTACTATTACTTATTCTAAGTATTTTGCCTGAGCAAACAGTGTAAACCCAGATCAGACATTGCAGACAAATGGCATCTGATCAGGATCTACACCATTTACTAAATTATCACTCAAGCAGCAGTTTATAGACACATCAACAGGTAGTTTGTTTGTGTTGAGGTTTTACGTCCCAGTCAAGACAACGGGGTCATGTCGAGCGCAGTCAGTTTACCTAACCACACTTTTACTGGGCAGGCTTAGTCCTCTAATGGTTAACCAGTAATGTGCACAATCTTTCGCCAGAAACTGACAACTGCCCTTCTTGAATCAGCGGAAGGGAGAGAATGACCGTAGAAATATTTCATGATCAAATCTCAACTATGGAACATTGCCCACCCGGCGGGGGGCAAACCCGCAACCTCCTGATCACCAGTTGGAAGCGCATCCAACTGAGCCACCAAGGCCGGCCATCAACAGGTAGTAAAATGGACATGTCCAAATTTTAGGATCTGTATGGTGAGGAATTAAATAGGGTAAAATTTTGGGTAAATATAGTAGATACATTTCTGTATGTCATTATTGTATGCTTGTCTAAATTCAGAGCAGTACAGTGGCACAG
This sequence comes from Anodontia alba, assembly GCA_964016985.1. Classification (NCBI taxonomy): domain Eukaryota; kingdom Metazoa; phylum Mollusca; class Bivalvia; order Lucinida; family Lucinidae; genus Anodontia; species Anodontia alba. Next base: position 39,070,529 of record OZ024823.1, read on the forward strand.
CTGTACCATAGTATCCATGGCTCCAGATAAAGCACTTTTTCAACTGAAAAGTCTTGATACTTTTCACTTTCTTGACAAAACATACATTGTGGTACTCATTAGAAGTGCCTCAGTGAGGCACTTCTAATGAGTACCCGGAATGTATGTTTTTGTTTAGAAATAAGACAAATATTACGTGGTATACCCCTCTTTTCTGTGGCTATGGCACCATATAATTATATCGGCAATTCTGGAAGTATAAATGCCATTTTGAATATGCTAAAGACCAATCAAATTGCACTAAACTAGTAAAATCTGTTGTGATGGAAGTCTGCTTTTATATAACAAAAATCAAAACAGGCTAAAATAATTACATGTATAATGTAAATTAATTATTAGAACATGAGAACCATTTTTCTTCATATTTAAATCTCCCTGAAAAATTCTTAAGGTTTCACAGACAAGTCCACTTCTTAGCGCACAAGATATCCTTGAACTGCAATCTTTATATTTTATGCATCAAGGATGACAAGGGCTCAAATGCTATGTGGGCAAGGAATGCCCAGACCTGACAACCCATGCATTCAGTTTGATCAGAGCCTTCTTACTCAATTACAGAATCAGTAAATGCTGCAGAACATATTAATGTGCAGTCTGATCTGGGCCTTCACTATTTTGAAAATGTAACAATGGCCTTCTTGCATTGTATTCATCATATAACAGATGCAGTAAACAAGTATATAAGGGGAAATAAAACAGTCTCAACAACCCACCCATCTTCAACACAGATTCTCTCCCTTGTCTTAACTCCTCCACCACATGATCGTGAACAGGAAGAGTAACTGCCCCATGCCGTCCAGCCAGCCTGATGACTATTATATACACTCTGAAACAAAAGGAAAATTTATATACATTTAAATAAGAGCAGTATAGGAATTTATAAATTTATATCTATAGTATTTACCCTAAGTATTGGGACACCTTAACTCCTTACCATACTTGTCCTAAAATCTGAAAAAGTCTATTTACTACTTGTTGATCCTGAAAGAGTGGCCAACAGTGTAGACCCTGATCAGACGCTGCATTCTGCAGCATCTGATCTGAGTCAACAATGTTTGCTCAGCCTTGTCTGTCTCAATATTTAGGGTTGTAACGGTAAGATAGTTCTCTACATAAAATACTAACGTCAGTTTGTTTCACAGTGCTCCATTTAATGCAGATGAAAATCAAATATCCAAATTCATTCAAATAAACATATCTGAAAGATGTTTAATATTTTAATTTTTGGCAGCACTAGATGGAACAGTTTGAAACAAACTGATATTAGTATTTTTGTAGTCACAAAAAAGAAAAGGAATATTTTTGTCCCAAATTTGTGCAAGTTAGAAGGTAAGTTTTTTCATAATTATAAAATGTATTGTTATCTATTAATAGCCATTTGATATGCCTTGGCATTGAAGCTACAAGTTAAATTTGTGAGACATGCATTTCATTTGTGATTCTTGTTGATATTTTACGAGGACCTGTAGAGCTGACAAATTTTGCCACCATGTATGGGCAGCCTGTAGATTGTCCTTAAGCAAGTGAAAACTAAAATGTGATTATGACATGTTTTTACTTAACCTAGGTAAATTTACATGGATTTGGCTTTTAAGGGGACAATAACCTGGTAGATCTTCTGCCATTTTTTATATGACAGACAACTATTGAGACTTCCTGTTTCATCATGAAAACATGCCTGCATATATAATTTTGACCCCCTTAAACTCCACTTTTATATAGTAAAACTGGGGTTTACAGGGGTATATATTATTTTTATTTTGCTAAAAAAACACAGACTGTGGATACTCGTTAGAACTGCCTCAGCGAGGCAATTCTAACGAGTACCCACAATCTATGTTTTGAGCAGAAATATGAAATATGAAAAATATTAGATTTTTTTTTCTTATCTGAAAATTATCCTTTTTTGGTTGTAAAATTTCTAATATATTTGAATAGGCATGTTTTCGTAATGCCTATCGTGCACACCAAGTTCATTCTGAAAAGCGGTCTTACTTTAACTTTCCTTTTAGAGTGGAATCTGTTTTGCAAAGGAGGCAAAACCATTTTGACAGCATTACTGCCTCTGAGAGTGTACATCTTCTCCTTAAGTGATCCAAAAATAGGACCTCTTAATAGAGGGGACTGTTTAATACAGGTGGCCTTAATGACAGGTTTGACTATATTATGTAACAGTATATCAAAGGAAAGAAAAGTTCTTTTCACACTTTATTTACAGCAAACACACAAAGTGTTTGCATTACTATAGAGAGCCTGACAAACATACTAAGGCACCTAAATCTCATGTAGAGTCTCATAGCAGACTTCATTTTATCTCGTTCGCCATCAAACCTATTTAAATTTTTTTTTTGAACAAATAAAAGCTCTGCTGAATTTAAACAAAAAGAATTACAAAAAAATGCAAATAAAAAAATGTCGAACATATCAGTGACCTCAGTTGACCAGGCACATGAGGCCAACTTTGTAAATAAACTGTTGTCAGATTTTATACATATCAGAAAAAATAGTTGACCAAGTGCGTTTGCATCAAAGTAAGTTCCTTCACTTCATATTTAAGTATCAGCCATTTATTTAATGAATCACTCATAGCACTAGTTAAGGCACTTTTCAATCCAAAAATATTGATATTTTTTTTTTATTTCACCACAAAAACTTATGTTGTATTACTCATTAGAAGCACCTTGCCGAGGCGCTTCTAATGAGTACCCACGACATATGTTTTCATGGAGAAATAAGAAAAATATTTTCCAGATACCCACTCTTATCTAGACCTATGATCACTGCAGTGGACATATCAGATGAAAATGGAACATCATAGTCTTCAACTAGCAGATCACAGTCCTCAACCAGCAGATCAGTCCTCAACCAGCAGATTTCTAAGTTTTTTTGTTTTTTTTCAACAATGAATTGTTGATATTTTCTACGGTCTCCACAAAGAAATATACTGAGGGTACTCATTATGAGTATATACAAGCTATTTAATCATGGAGAAATAAATAATCGCTGGATTCCCCTCTTACATGTATCTAGAACTCTGAGCCAATGTGTCCCCAGGACAGAATCTGGTTTTCTATGTTTTCCTTAGAAAGTTTTCGTTTCATAGATAACTGTGGGGCATCAGGAGACCTTTACCTCCCTCAAGTCAAGAACCTTTTCATCACGTACAAGTAACAAGAAAACAGAATCCAAACTCAAAAGATGATCCGAAATCGCGTTAAATCTGACAATTGGCGGGGAAACAAGCGGTGTCGGTGCACCGTGAGACTAACATCAAGCAATTTTATCTGGCTTCAATTAAATTCTTCTTATTCCTCCGTCAACTTTTCAGAGCAACTTCGTAACGGTGTAAAATTAGGATCTTTGTAAATGTTTATTATAAAACACTAGCGACTATTATATACATTTAAAATTTTCCTTGGTATAGATTTTGAGTAGAAATAGTCTTTTTATTTGTTAGGGGTCTTAACTTTGCTAGGTATTCATTTGAATCACGACACAGCATTTCCTACAAGAATACATGTGCGCCCAGCGAAGATACAGATCAGACTGTGCAGACGCGCGGGCTGATTAGTCTTTGCTATCCGCCTGGAGACGCTTTGGTTCCTTGGCTACCTAGAAAGTGCCCAGTGAAGACTCTGATCAAACTGAACGGATACGCAGGCTGATCTGGGTCTTCGCAGGGTGCACATGCAATCCTTTAGGAAACGCTGTACTCCGGCTCATTTGTTGTGTAAGAGAAATTTGCTAGTTTTTGATATTTTTTCTGTTTTTTTTTTTTTTTTTTTTTTTTGCCTCTGACAAGCTTAAATAGAAGACACTATCCTGTGCTATATACAATAAACAGATACAAAAAGTTTTCCATCGCAGTATTCCTTTGTGGAATACTGATTATGAAAACACGCCTATTCAAATATATTGAAACTTTCACCACCCAAAATTGAAAGTTTTCAGATAAAAATTCTGATATTTTCCTATTTCTGCTCACAACACAGATATGTGGGTACTCGTTAGAACCGCCTCTGCGAGGCGGTTCTAACGAGTACCCACAATCTATGTTTGAGCAGAAATAAGAAAAAATGTATACCCCTGTAAACCCAAGTTTTAATATATAAAAGTGGGGTCTGACTGACTGACTGACTGTTCCGATTTTAGACGCAACCAGGCAACTGAGTCACATAGAGGCAGTGCCAATGATTAAAAGTGGGGTTTAAGGGGTCACAAATTAAATAGGTATGTTTTCGTGATGTGCACTATTCGACTGGAATAGTTAGCTCATTCTGTTGTCCCTGTAGAGATAGCAGAGGAGTCCAAAGCATCCTTGTGTTCATTTATCCTGAGATTGGTAAATTTGCACCGTCCCTTTTAACTCTTATTATAAATATTTATAGTGGCACAGTTTTGTGGTAATTGTTTCTTCAAGGCGTGAAAAGGTCCGAACTTGTGCACATGAGACACAATCTAACAGGTAACAGTCCATTCAATAAGTCTGTTTCTCACGACAGACGACACTTTCGTTTCTTTGACATAATATCTTATTTTTTTTCAGTCTAGCTAAAATGTCAGATAGGCAATGTCTTGTTATTTTGGAGGCCATAGTCGAGTATTTCTTATCCTCTTATCTCTTGGACTTATGCCAGTCTAGACACAACCATCTATAAATAAAATAGCCTAGATCAATGCACCAGCGCATTAATACACTATTGTTGCATAAAAAGCAGTGCCACACTTTATTAACAGCCGTGCATTAACCGGCGGAAAGCCTTGTATTAACAAGGCAATTCACGCGCTGTTAATGCACGGCTACGCAATTTTCATTATGATCGTACCGGGGCCACAGATTTGCTGCCGTTACGAGATGTGTACTGCTCGGCCCTGGAAGGAGCATAGTCCGTGGAAATTGCGTTCGCGAGACATCAGTGAAAATGCGAAACAAAATAGTGCAAGAAATGACGCGAAATGTAGCAAATGTTTTCAGTTTTTATGCAATAAAGCGATCGAACATGTTTTTTCAATGCATTAACATTTGCCAGGTCCCTTGGGAGGTGTTGAAAACCGCGGCCTTCGGCCTCGGTTTTCAACACCTCCCACGGGACCTGGCGAATGTTAATGCATGAAAAACCATGTTTGATCCCTATAATTGTGCTCTAAGGTTGCAGATCCGAGTCTAACTAAGAACATCGACTGAAAAGCTCTATCTGTTCACCATCAGTAAATGGTGGAAGGTTAAAGCCAGTGAAAGGGGAGGACTAGTGTACTGGGCCTAGCCTTTCATATACTGTATACCAAGATACGCTGGGCTTTAGTTCCTACAGCTGTTGCAGCCGCAAGTCTATGGGGTACCTTACTAACCATCTATCTATCTTCAAAGACTGCCTACGCCCTCGCGGGCATCTTTGACAGTTATGTGTCGTGTTATGAAAAGAGAAAGCAAAAGCATGACAGTGAGTCTATGCCATGACGATAGGTTAAAAATCATCACGGTTCTTTTTTTTTCAATTTCGTTTTTAGTCTGACATTTTATTCACCAATTTGATTTATACCACTCCGTTAATGTGATATCATTTCAAAGCTCACCTCTTCAATTTGTCATTTGGTACAGTGTCTCGAAAAATGTAGTTAACTCATATGAGCCACGTCATGGGAAAAGGTCCGTTACAGCCTAAGCGAACAGCAGAGGTTCAGGAGAGTCTGCGCATTCGCGCAGTCTCGCCAGAACCTATGCTGTTCGCTCACGTAAGTGGTAAGTCAAGGAGAAACTTCAGCTATAGAAATAGAATGTCGCTTTGCTGAGAAGCCGGGCATGCGCACTGAAAGATTGATTTGAGGGAAAGTCCGGTGAGCCTTTTTTCTCGTATCTTGTCCAGATCCAAATTAATTACCGTAATTTGGAACGCATCAAACAAAGTGAGCACTTAGCGAATATACAAACAGCAGAACCGACAAAAATGGGTTCAACTTATTCCGCCCCCGAATCCCCTCTGAATCCGCCCCTGCCCGAAACTTAACCATCATTAGACAGTAAACGTCCTATGTAAATGAACTATGTAAACTGACACATTCAATCTTAGATAAAAAGATTAAAATTCTAAATTATAAGAGTACTTGTCTGTAGTCAGTGTTACCAACACTGATATTAATTTCAAATCGAATAAGAAATTATAATGAAGATATAACAATTTGATTATACATGTATCATGATTATGAATTCATAAAGCTTAGAAAGCTTATAAATATTTACGCATACATTAATGTGAGGGGATAAACTTGTTTTGTCCAACATGTACTAGATAAGGGTCGTCTGAAAAGTTCTGTACCCAAATGTTTTAACTCTTCATTCAGATTAAAGGTCTCGAAATCAGTTAAGCTTTGTCCATTTTTTTCGTCAGTATAAAAAATGACCACTATTCTCAAATCAGTCAACCCCATCAAGACCCTTCTACAACTGGCCATGTCATATTTCTCTGCCAGAATATTCTGGCATAAAATGACCTATTTCATTTGACGATCAAACTTAATTTTGTCTGTGTAGTTATTTGCCCTTTAGTTTCTTGCCCTACTGAGTTTGATGCTTTTTATTACAAAATATCACCGGCTAATTTCAAAATGATTTCTACCAACGGGTGGTCTTATGCATTTAAATATTAAGGGGACTGGATATAATTTGGTAGATTTTCAACAATTTTCGATAAGGGACATAACTTTTGTGGCTTCCTGTTTGCTTGATTTGCACACCAATCCACTTCTGAAAAGGGGTGTGCTCCCATAGGGAGCAAATTCTTTCCTTTTAGAATAGACCCTTTTTTAGAAATGAGACAGTCATTTTGATAGTGTATCCATCCCCCTTCATGATGGGTTCGATAGTATCATACAAAGAAACGTCTGTGTCTATCTAACCATACGCCAGTATCAAATGTTTAAAAGTTAGGTCTTAGTTGACTGACGTTATAGCAACTTAACATGTATTCAGTAATTTGTTGACATTAAAGCTGATACAGTGAAACCTCAATGGTTCGAATACGGATGGCTTGTTTACCGTGGATGACTCGAACCCCTTTTTGAGTCCCTAGGAAATGATTAAAAAGTCTAAAGAAGGCACATCTCCAGATACTGCTTTATAGTGTCAAGCTTGCGTAGAAGGTATGCCTCCAGGTTGCTGCTTTATACTGTCATGCGTACATTGAATGTATATCTCAAGGTGACTGCTTCATATTTTCATGTTTGTATAGAAGGTATATATCCAGGTGACTGATTTATATTGTCATGCTTACATAGAAGGTACACGCCTATGTGTCTGTTTTATATTTTCGTGCTTGCATAGACAGTACACCTCCAGGTGGCTGTTTTGTATTGCTCTTCTTGCATAGAGGTATGCTTCCAGGTGGTTGCTTTATATTGCCATGTTTGCACAGAGGTATACCGCCAGGTGGCTGCTTTAAATTAACCTTCTTGCGTAGAGGTACGCCTCCAAGTGAGTGCTTTATATTGTCCTTCTTGCATAGAGGTATGTCACCAGGTAGCTGCTTAATATTGCCATGCTTGCGTAGACGGTACGCCTCCAGTTGGCTGTTTTATATTGTCCTGGTTGCATAGAGGAATGCCTCCAGGTGACTGTTTTATATTGTCATGCTTGCATTGTTTGCCTCCAGGTGACTGTTTTATATTGTCATACTTGCACAGATGGTACGCCTCTAGGTGACTGCTTTATATTGCCATGCTTGCATAGATGGTGTACCTCCAGGTGACTGCTTTATTTTGCCATGCTTGCATAGAAGGATAGCCTGCAGATGACTGTTTTATATTGTCCTGCTTGCATAGAGGAACCTCTCTAGGTGACTGTTTTATATTATCATGCTTGCATAGAGGAATGCCTCCAGGTGACTGTTTTATATTGTCATGCTTGTATAGAGGAAAGCCTCCAAGTGACTGTTTTATATTGTCCTGCTTGCACAGAGGAATACCTCCAGATGACTGTTTTTTTTTTTTAATTGTCATGCTTGTGTACCTCCAGGTGATTGCTTTATCTTGTCATGGTTGCAAAGAAGTTATGTCTTCAGGTGACTGTTTTATATCATTATGCTTGCATAGACGGTATACCTCCAGTTGACTGTTAAATATTGTGATACATGCATTGATGGTATGATTCCAGATGACTGTTTTATATTGTTGTGCTTACATGAAGTTATACATCTATGTGACTGCTTTATATTTTTCTGCTTGCACAGAGGTATGCTTCAAAGTGATTGTTTTATATTGTCATCCTTGCATAGAAGGTATGCCCCAAGGTGACTGTATTATATTGCCGTGCTTACATAGAAGATATACGTAGAGGTGACTGTTTTATATTGTCTTGCTTACATAGAAGATATACTTCCAGATGACTGCTTTATATTGTCGTGCTTACACAAAAGATATACTTCCAAGTGACTGCTTTATATTGACATGCTTGCCTAGAAGGTATCCCTCCAGATGATTGTTTTATATTGTCACGAGCGCATAGAAAGTGTACCTCCAGGTGACTGCTTTATATTGCTGTTTATATTGTCATGCTTGCATCGAAGGCATGCTTCCAGGTGACTGCTTTATATTGTTATGCTTGCATAGAAGGTTTCCTTCCAGGTATTGTCCTGCTTGCAGAGGTATGCCTCCAGGTGACTGTTTTATATTGCCATGCTTGCACAGAAGGCATGCCTCCATGTTACTGCTTCATATTGTCCTTCTTTTATTTTATAGACGTATGCCTCCAGGTAACTGTTTTATATACTTTTACTTGCATAGAGGTATGCCTCCAGGTTACTGTTTTAAATTGTCCTTCTTGCATAGCGGCATGCCTCCAGGTGGCTGTTTATATTGTCATGCTTGCATAGAGGTATGCCTCCAGGTGGCTGCTTCATACTTTCATGCTTGCATAGAATATGTGCCTCCAGGTGACTCTTTTATATGGTCATGGTATATCTCCAGGTGACTGTTTCATATTGCCATACTTACATAGAAAATATACTTCCAGGTGACTGCTTTATATTGTCATGCTTACAAAGAAGCTACACTTCCAGGTGACTGCTTTATATTGGCATGCTGCATAGAAGGTATGTAACCCGGTGGTTTCTTTATATTTTCATTCTTGTATCAATTTGCCAATTAAAAATCATTTCAGTGTCAGGTATCAAAAGCATAAATACCAGCCTCCCAACCACGCGGTCACAAGAAGTTGAAACGACGTCGCTTAAATGTTGATTCAACGTCCTAGACGTTGAATCAACGTCGAAAGAACATTATGTTCCCGCTGGGACGTCTAATTTATTGTGACACCGCTAGTATAATAAGAAATAGGTGCTTGAACACCAAGAAATTAATCAACGGATTACATGAGACGAAAACACAAACCATTTTAGCCGAAACATGCGAAAACTGCGCTTATCGCAGAGGCGGGCAAGGAAGGTAAGATCAGCCTGCGCATATGCGCAGGCTGATCTGGGCCTTCATTTCCAGTTTTCTGAATAAGTAGATACTGTAGAATATTTTGATGAACAGCGAAGGCCCTGGCAAGATTGTACAGACGGGCAAGGAGATCTGAGCCTTTTGCATTTTTGCACATGGCATACTGGCCCTTTTATCATGTTTAGAATCAATTTGTAAATGATACTGTTGTTACTGGGACGATTGTCACATTGACTATCGTGTCAATTTCACACGATTACTGAAAATGAGTTGGTGTGAAAATACTTGTTGAAAAAATATCAGTCTATATTTGTAGACGTACGTGCTGTAAAAGTAGCTTCACAGATTAATTACATAAACGCAAAAAATATTCCAATTCAATGTTTATGATGTATTTGCTTTTCTTTTTCTTGTCCATTATTTTTGTCGACATGGCACACTAAATTACCACACTAGTAACACTTGGCACGCTATGATATAGGTCGATACCTTAGTTACTTTTGGTATACAACAAAAATGACAGGCATATCAGTGTTTCTCCAAACTGTTTTCTATCGATACTTGTTTTGATTATTATATTATCGGTAGGAGAGAATTTGCATGAAATATCATATCCTATTTTCCGAAAAAAAAAAAAAAAAAAAAAAAAAAATCAAAATGTCGTTTACTGAAAGTTTTACGGCCTGCATGCAACAGCTGAAGGACAGCTGCTGCAATCAAAATAATCTGAAAGGGATCCTCCGGAAATAAAGAACAAAAAAGTCTAGAATACATATATATAGATATATCGTCGAACGTTAATTCGAATACTGTATTTAACCTTTACCACTCTCTGGGCTAGTTCAGTAGACGACAGAATTGATTATATTTTTCCTATTTTTTCCCCAGAAAACAGGATTTGAGATTTCATGATTTCAAATCCTGTTTTCTGGGGAAAATAAGAAAGAAAACAAAATTCAAAATGTCGTCTTTAAAAATTTTACCCAGGGTGCTAAGCGTGAGAGGTTGATAGGTGAACTTCTTTAGATACAACCTTACATTTTGTTACCAGAAACTATTCTTTCCAAATGAAATGCAACTGCTTCTAGTTTAATGCAAAATGCCTGTGAGAATTGGATGTGGAAGCAGTATGGGAGAAATAATGTCTAAATAGCTAGTTTTCTAAGTATGCTACGTAGCCAAGTTAGATCATGAAAAATAATTTTACTATCGATTAAACAGTGATTATGACATAAAATCTTATACTCGTATTTTCATGATAAAATTGTATATTAATTTTAAAGCTTGTCTGCATATTCGTCGGAATCTCATCGATAGCGCATATTATGGTCATGTAACTGAGTATCATCACGAAAACATACCTATATAATTTTGACTCCCTTAAACCCCACTTTTACACAGTAAAACTGGGGTTTACAGGGGTATACATAATTTTTCTTATTTCTGCTCAAAAACATAGATTGTGGGTACTCGTTAGAACCGCCTCGCCGAGGCGGTTCTAACGAGTACCCACAATCTATGTTTTGAGCAGAAATATGAAAAATATCAGATTTTTTTTTTTATCTGAAAACTTTCCTTTTTGGTTGTAAAATTTTCAATATATTTGAATAGGCGTGTTTTCGTGATGCAGAACATTTTTTCCTAATTAATTCTACTGAGAATATTAAAGTCAAAACAATCATAGCGAGGAAACAGTTTGGAGCAGAAGTAATATTCCTTTCACTTCTATTATTTAAAAGTAGTAGCTGAAGTATCATTATGAAAACATGCCTATTCAAATATACTGAAAATTTTTACCGCCAAAAAAATGAACATTTTCAGATAAAAAATACTAATATATTTTCATATTTCTGCTCAAAACATAGATTGTGGGTACCCGTTAGAACCGCCTCGACGAGGCGGTTCTTACGAGTACCCACAATCTATGTTTTTGAGCAGAAATAAGAAAAATAATGTATACCCCTCTAAACCCCAGTTTTTACTGTATAAAAGTGGGGTTTAAGGGGGTCAAAATTATATAGGCATGTTTTCGTGATGCAAACCTTAAAGTAGAATCATACTATACTGATTTACTCTAACATAGTATCACTATTACAGTTTACACTAAAACTAAATCCATAGTATGCCTACCATAGTTTATTGTAATACTACATTTATAACATGCCTACCATAGTTTACTATTTAAACAATAGCAACCTAAGCTGATGGCACTTTGGGCATTGCAGTAACTATTTAATGATGTTTTATGAGATTAAATGGACATAGCTTCTTATAAATTAAGTAAAGTACAGGAGCAAAGGTAGTTTTGTGGGCGTGAAAATGAGTATGAATATGAAGCTGGCCACATAATGAGTTATCATTCTAATCATACAGGCAGTGACAATAAAGACCCTGATAATAATGCAGTTTCATCACGAAAACATGCCTATATAATTTTGACCCCCTTAACCCCACTTTTATATAGTAAAACTGGGGTTTACAGGGGTATACATTATTTTCTTATTTCTGCTCTAAAACGTAGATTGTGGGCACTCGTTAGAACCGCCTCGTCGAGGCGGTTCTAACGAGTACCCACAATCTATGTTTTGAGCAGAAATATGAAAATTATCAGAATTTTTCATCTGAAAATTTTCATTTTTTGGTGGTATAATTTTCAGTATATTTGAATAGGCGTGTTTTCGTAATGTTATCTGGGCATTTTACGCAGTCTTATCTGGGTCATCGTTGTTCGCACATATTTTTCATAAGGCACTTTTTTTTGCTCATTTTGCTCTTTAACATGTTACTGCTTTCAAAAATCCACGCTTTTATGGACCGGCCCATATTAAGTGACATGTCAGTGCCCGCTCGTGCTTGTACCCATAAATAGAGACCTGCATGTGATGCGGTTATGACCAATGAAAAAGCTTATTATATATGCGATATGCACTAAAATACTAAATTTATAATATGCCTACCACAGTTTACTATAAAACTAAGTTTATAGCGTTTAATATAATACTAAATTTATAGTAGGCCTATCACAGTTTGCTATAAATCTAAATTTACAGTATGCCTACCATAGTTTACGATCAAACTAAATATATAGTACGCCTACCACAGTTTACTATAAAACAAAATTTTTAGTATGCCTAGGCCAGTTTACTATAATACTGAATTTATAGTATGCCTAGCACCGTTTACTATAATACTAAATTTATAGTATGCCTAACACATTTTACTACAATACTAAATTTATAGTGTGCCTAGCACATTTTACTATAATACTAAATTTATAGTATGCCTACCACAGTTTACTATAATTCTTAATTCGACAATAAAATTATAGTATGCCTACCACATTTTACCCTAATACTAAATTTACAGTATGCCTACCACAGTTTACTATAATACTAAAGTCGAATACAGTATCATACAGTATTAGAATACTGATATAACACACGTCAAATTGTGACCGTGTCAAACAGAAGAGATAGGAAACATGCAAATTTCAACGTTTGTTTCATACAAGTTGGATTTTTCACACACACAAAGTTATAATTCACTTAGCAAGTGTTGAATACCATGATTTTTCACTAGGTTAGACATTTAAGACTGGTAGTTAAATTTTATGGGCAAGTAAATCATCATGAAAACGGTATGTGATTGTGTTAAATGTCACTTTTAAAATGCGACAATGAGATAACTAATGGTTTGTTATTATGGGGGTGGGTGTATCTTGGTGCACTGATGGGTAATTATTATGTCATTACATGTAGTAGTGGGCTCCAGAAAAATATGACTACCTTATTTACCATAAGTATTGGGAGAAAGACAGGCCTGAGTAAACAGTGTAGCCACAGAATGTGGTGTCTGATCAGGGTCTGCACTGTTTGCCACTCATTTGGCAAATATTTGGTCACATCAGCAAGTGGTAAAATAGTCTTGTTTAAATTTTAGGACAGGTATGGTTGAAGGTATCCAAAAACTTAGGTAAAATACGTTACCAAAAACATTGTTATTTTCACACAAAATGTATATTTTGGTACTCATTAGAATCGCTACGATCATGTGATACAAATAAGTACCCAGAACATGTGTTTTCGAGCGCAAGTAATATAAAGGTGTTATCCGAAATAATTACCTTATCTGAAGTTACTAGTATTGTCCTTTCTGATAGCAGTCACCTGGAGGTATACATTATCCATTCCGTTGAATGGTCATTGAATAATACAGCACGAGAACATGCCTATATAATGTCGACCCCCTTAAACCCCACTTTTATATAGTAAAATTGGGGTTTAGAGTGGTATACGTTATTTTTCTTATTTTGCTACAAAACATAGATTGTGGGTATTCGTTAGAACCGCCTCGGCGAGGCGGTTCTAACGAGTATCCACAATCTATGTTTTGAGGCGGGAGGCGGTTCTAACGAGTACTCACAATCTATGTTTTGAATCGGTTCTAACGAGTACCAACAATCTATGTTTTGAGCAGAAATATAAAAAATATCAGATTTTTTTTTTATCTGAAATTTTTCTTTTTTTGGGGGTCAAAATTTTCAGTATATTTGAATAGGCTTGTTTTCGTAATGAGAATACGTGACAGTGCCTTTCCGTCGCGGCAACGTTGTGGCGAACTAAAGTGGGTCCGATGGGGAGCAAATTCTTGCCTTTTAGAGTAGATCCTTTTTGAGAAGGAGATAGGCGTGCTAAAATAGGAAACAGTAAGTCACAAAAGTTGTCTACCTTGTAAAAAAAAGGCTGAACATTTACCAAGTGTATCAATAGATTCTAAAATGGTGGTTACTAACACCCGAAACAGGCGGAACGCCGGAACGGACGAAAAACATACAAAAATTTGCGGAACGCATTCTAAAAGACGGAACATCAATAACGCGAATGCCATATACGACGACATTAAGTAACCTTCCGTTTAACAGAAATCAGACTTGTAAACAAAATGTAACACCGCATTTAATCTCATGCTTAGAGAAGTCGCCGTTCGCTTGTACGATAAGGTACATTTTTTTGGTCATCGCAGAATAGACAAAAAAAGTTTCTTCCCTACTTGTGTCAAATTTTCAAGTATTTATGGATCAGTTATTATCATGTCAGCGAAATGACTGGGCGGAATATCATGCTGGCATCTCACCCGATTTTTACGGAAATTAGTTCAACTATGTCGCTTGCTCTTTTAGAATGTCTAATTCATTTCCTAATGGCTACCAATTCAGCGTATTTGACTGCCTACAGCTCATAAGTAGGCCATTTGACATATAAACAAGAGAAATGCTTAAATTTAATTTGGTGATTATTGTTTAGATTTATAAGTAAACAAATCTTTGCGTGGCAGGATTGTTATTGTACTGAGGATTCATGATGACCAACTCCCACACGTCCACGCACACACACACGACCGTTCACTAAATTCATCCATTGGGCAAAATTAATAGCTCATAATTATTCAAAAAAGTATTTGCGGTATAATTGCACGGCACATAAAAAAGTCGACCGACCGACTGTAATGTCGATTTTCAGAGTGTACCTAAAATCAGCTTGTGAATACATCCGTCCGTCCATCCGAATATTTAGGGTTAGGGCGGCTATTTTGGACATGTTTATGAGGCTGATTCAGTTGAAAATGCATTTACTAGCCCCTAAAAGTGTTAGGGTTAGTCCTTATCAGCTATGTAAATTTTTACACTGAAGTAAGCCTAAAACAGTCATGTCAGACTTTTCGAGTTCCGGCATGACCAAGCCCCTTCTGAAAACGGGGGTTCTCTATAAGGAAAGACTTTGCTCCCAGCAGGAGCAAATTCTTTTCTTTTAGAGTACACCCGTTTTCAGACGGGAGACAAAAACAGTGTTGACAGTTACCTTCCCCTAGAAAAGTCTCCTTTCCCCTTTAATAAACACAACTGTGGCTGCCTACATGTGTGCCTAGGGTGTTAGCGTTAGAATCTGCTCATCAACAACGACGACAATAAAAACAACAAAAATACCACAACCACCATGTTATCAGGCTTCACTTTAAAAAATTTTCAGTATATTTGAATAGGCATGTTTTCGTAATGAAAAAGACTACATTAATGGTACATGTACTTTGTTTGGTGTTGCGGACTGTTTTATTGGACACAAACTTGTTTTGTTTTGTAACAGAGTGTTTCTGTAATTTGTTTCTCAGTTTTGTGTTACATTGGTTAAGGATTTAATTTGTTTGATGTTACGATATGTTTCTTTACTTTGTTTCATGTAAGTGTTTTGTGTTAGGAGATGTTTCATTTGACAAGAGTTTGTTTTGTGTTATGTTACAATGTGTTTTTTACTTTGTTTTACATTAGTTTTGGTTGGTATTACAAAGCTGTTTCATTTGAAAATGATTTGTTTTGTCTGATGTTACAATGTTTCTTTACTTTGTTTCATATTAGTATTGGTTGGTGTTAAGAGCTGTTTCATTGGAAAAGGGTTTGTTTTATTGATGAAAATGTGTTTCTTTACTTTGTTTCATATTATTTTTGGTTGGTATCGCGAGCTGTTTTATTGGATAAGGGTTTGTTTTGTTTGGTGTTACGAACTGTTTCATTGGATAATGGTTTGTTTTGTTTAGTGTTACGAGCTGTTTCATTGAACAAGGGTTTGTTTTATTTTATGCTACAGTGTGTTGGTTCACTTTGTTTCATATTAGTTTTGGGTGTTACTTTTTTGATGCTACAGTGTATTTTTCTTCACATTGTTTCATATTAGTTTTGGTTGTGTTATGAGCTGTTTCACTTGACAATGGTTTGTTTTATTTGATGCTACAGATTCTTTCTTCACTCTGTTTCATATTAGTTTTGGTTGATGTTACGAGCTGTTTCATTGGACAAGGGTTTGTTTTGTTTCATGTTACAATGTGTTTCTTCATTTTGTTTCATTTAAGTTTCGGCTGGGGTTACGAGCTGTTTCACTGGACAAGGGTTTGTTTTGTTGGATGAAAATGTGTTTCTTTACTTTGTTTCATATTAGTTTTGGTTGGTGTTAAGAGCTGTTTCATTGGACAAGGGTTTGTTTTGTTTGATGAAAATGTGTTTCTTTACTTTGTTTATATTAGTTTTGGTTGGTATCGCGAGCTGTTTCACTGGACAAAGATTTGTTTTGTTTGGTGTTACGAACTGTTTCATTGGATAATGGTTTGTTTTGTTTAGTGATACGTGTTGTTCATTGGACAAGGGTTGTTTTATTTGATGCTACAGTGTGTTGCTTCACTTTGTTTCATATTAGTTTTGGTTGGTGTTACGTGTTGCTTCACTTTGTTTCATATTAGTATTGGTTGGTGTTACGGCTGTTTCATTGGCCAAGGGTTTGTTTTGTTTAGTGTTACGAGCTGTTTTATTGGACAAGGGTTTGTTTATTTGATGCTATAGTGTGTTGCTTCACTTGGTTTCATATTAGTTTTGGTTGGTATTACGAGCTGTTTCATTCGACAATGGTTTGTTTTGTTTAGTGATACGAGCTATTCATTGGACAAGGGTTTGTTTTATTTGATGCTACAGTGTGTTGCTTCACTTTGTTTCATATTAGTTTTGGGTGTTACTTTTTTGATGCTACAGTATATTTTTCTTTTAGTTCTTTAGTTTTGGTTGGTGTTACGCGTTGCTTCACTTTGTTTCATATTAGTTTTGGTTGGTGTTAGGAGCTGTTTCATTGGAAAATGGTTTGCTTTGTTTGAAGTCATGTACTCTTACATGTGATACTTCTTTCACCCATTTTAGTCTGGAAACTCCCAAAATGGTAAATGGCAAACAGTACAGACCCAGATCAGACGCCACAGAGTGCGGCGTCTGATTAGGGTCTTCACTGTTTGCATTAACTACAGGACTTTCTATAAAACATAGTAATAATAATAAGAAAAAGAAACAGACACCCTGCTATTGGAAATGGATTGGTCCAAAGAGATGTGGTAGAAGAGTCTACTCAATGTAAATGGCTGATTTGCTTCACACTATCTTGTTTTATAGAATATAAATTTTGATAGTTTCCGTCCTCTATCTATACTTCATTTTCATAGTAAACAAAGGCAAGCAAGCAAACAATGCCTCAGTGAGTTATGTACGGTATTGTCGACTCTATTACCAAAGTAGTAGTTACTTTGGTAAAAGAGTAGGCAACACCATACATAACTCCGTAGACCGAAACTGTGCTTAACTTGTCATGTTTAAGTAAGTACGTAACTAACTAACTATTTAACTAATTATATGCCATAATGTTTGTTTGGCTTTCAATGAATCACTGAATGAATGAATCACTCAGCGAATTCCACTGGAGGTGAAATTCAGCTCCTGGCGGTTCCTTGCACAGCATCTTTCATTGCAAAATCGCCTACAATCGCAGCGTCTGATCAGGATCTACACTGTTTGTATCAAATAATTGGGATTTCTATTAAATCTGGTTTTCATAAAATTGCACCAGATATTCCTTTCACTGGAAATGGACCGGTCCAAAGAGTAGGAAAGAATCGGTATCTTTAAATTGCCTCAGAATGCAAACTGGTTTTCTTTTCTACCCGATGCACGAAGCTAAGAAGCACAGTGTTCGTTACTGTCTCTCCGACTGCTTTATGTACTTAGAGTACCCTTCGACTTGTCACAATTAACTAAAAAAGAGAGAGAGAGAGAGAGAGAGACAGAGACAGAGACAGAGAGAGAGAGAGAGAGAGAGAGAGAGAGAGAGAGAGAGACAGAGAGAGAAAGAGATGATGATGATTAGTGTAAAATCTTACCATAGAGAGAATGAAAAAGAGGACCCATCGATCCCTGTGGGACTTCATCTTAATTCCTATATTAGCGAAATTCTCTATCACTGCTACGAGAATTCAATCCTGGTATTGTCACGAAAACACAACACTACTCTGACACTAGCACGAAAACTCAGTCTGCTGTCACTGCCACGAAAACTAAGTCCTCTCTCGCCGCCACGGCAACTAGTTGCCATTCACCATATGTTTGCACCGTTCACCCCTGGAAGACAGAAAGAAAATAAATTGTGCTGATGTCAATCAAGCTGACATTCAGAAAAAAATATATACCCAGCTAGCATTCTACGTCAATCTACATCGGGCCGTCATCGGCCCGTCAGCTACCCTGACGGGCCGATGACGGCCCGATATAGATTTACGTAGACTGCTGACTGGGTAAAAACTCAGAAGAGCTAAGTGAATACGGACTTGGTTCTAAGGAACATCATACTTACCCGCCAGAAAACTCTGGGAAATTTAGCAGACGACAAATTAATGGTATTTTTTTATTTGCCTTAATAATAAAAGGTATGACATCTCATGCAAAATGTCTCCCTTTTTAAGAAAATAGGCGTTGTCTCTGAAAGAGGAACTTTGCATGAAATGCCAAACCCTATTTCTGGCTAAACAGAAAAAAAAAAAATCATGTATATTTAATTGTCGAATTTGCCGAGAGAGTATTTATTTCAGTAAAACAACAACAACAACGACGACAATAATAATACAGTCGACTCTTGTTATTTCTAAGTCCAAGGAATTCTCTGACATACTTCGAGATATCCGTACCTCGACATATCAGATTTGCAAAATCTGATGGTTGAGGAAAAAATAAATCAAACCACCACATTTAACAAACGAATATGTAATTTGACTCCTGAAGTTTCCTGAAAACTTTTTTTTTTCCACGATATTTTGTTACGTTGTAAGAATTCCATG
Organism: Anodontia alba; assembly: GCA_964016985.1. Taxonomy (NCBI): domain Eukaryota; kingdom Metazoa; phylum Mollusca; class Bivalvia; order Lucinida; family Lucinidae; genus Anodontia; species Anodontia alba. The sequence goes on from OZ024823.1 coordinate 39,089,693, forward strand.
TTAAAATAGAGACCATATTTTAAACATGAACAACTCACAAAGTACAACTACAGTGACATGATTTAAAGGCAACACCAATTCCTATCTAAATCCTGCCTGCCATCGCAACAGCGGTAACTTTCCTGCCTTTAAGGCGAACTGATACACTTTCAGGGGAGGCGACTCTATCAACACAGTTTTTGTCTCCCCTCTGAAAAGACCTACTTTAAAGTGGAAGATTTTGCTCCCCTTGGGAGCACCGTCAACACCGTTTTTGTCTCCCCTCTGAAAAGACCTACTTTAAAATACTTAAAATCTTAGGAGCAAATTCTTTCCTTCTAAAGTAGATCCTTTTCAGAAGGGGAGAAAAAAAAAAACATTCCTTTTAAAGTAGACGTCTTTTCAAAAGGGCCATAATGTGCGCGAAAGCAAACAGGAAGTCACAAAAGTTGTCTCCCTTGCACAAAATGACAGAACATCTTTCAATGGTATTAACTTCATTTAATTTGGTAAATCTGAATTTATATGATCCCATACTATTGAAAGCCTGCTTGAGAAATCCATTTATCAACAGAGCCTATGTATTAATATACCAGCTTAAGTAATTTCTCCTAATTGTTGTATTCAAAATTATTTCAGAAAGCACCAAACATAACAACTACGTCGCTTCAAAGTCACTGCAACGTCAAAGGGACGTTATAGTAACATGGTGTATTAAATGCGACGTACCGTCCAATTCCTGTTAATAACAACTGATAACCAATCCAGAACAAGTAAAGGTGTTCAATACAATTGTTAGCACAGAATTGGTGACACTTTAGAAGTTGTTCAGTCCCATAATATTCGTTTTTGTAAGTTTCAAAATTTTACAAGCGGAACACATATCGAGGGTTGAGCGCAAGACTGGTGTAAGTTAGATGGTTGTTTTTCCCCAAACCTAATCTCCTCACCATGAAGGCGTTATGAAGATTACAACATTTCTTTCTGTAAACAATGAAAATTTAGGTGCCATTGCTCGTATGAGCAATGGCACCTAAATTTGCATTGTTTACAAAGGGGTCCAAGTTGCCCCTAAACAAGGGTTTCAAAAATATGTTTGAGTTACCATAGTCTTGCGCTCAACCCTCGATATCCTTAACCTTTACTTCTCTCTGGGCTAACCAAGCAGACGACAAATTGGTGATATTTTTCTTATTTTTTCCCCCCAGAAAACAGGATTTAACATTTCATGCAAATTGTCTCCAACAATATACATGAAATGTCAAATCCTGTTTACGGACAATTTGCATGAAATGTCAAATCCTGTGTTCTGAGAAAAATAATAAATATATCACAAATTTGTCGGTTGCTGAAACTTTACCCGGAGTGCTAAGAGTTAACTGAGTGAAGAAACTGTATTATCCAGTCTGACACATTATCTGCTGCTGAAACCCATAATAAAAATAACAATAGCAATGTCATTGACCTTAACCCTTAAAACGTTAAGCAATTCTGTAGTAGACGACACTTTTTTCTTCAGAGAACTAAGAATTGACATCTCATGTGAATCGTCTAAAATGCCAAATCTTATTTTCTCTGGTAAATAGTAAAACAAAAAGTCAAAACGTCGTCTGCTGTAAGATGCAAATGCTAATTAAAACTGCACCAAGCGTTATTTTTATATTTTTTGTATTACTTTTTTTTCAGAGAAATTAAACGACATTTCATGTGACTGGTCTGCCTACCTAGCAGAAAATTTACATGAAATGTCAAGTCTTATTTTCTCTGAAAAATAAACAAAATCCAAGTGTCATCTGCTATTTGTTATAAGCGCTTCAAGGGTTAACTACGTCCAAACGATATACGACATGTCACAGAGAAAGTCATTTCTGAATGCAGACCGACAAAATCACACACCTTAGATAATATACCAGTATCGTATTCGACAGATGTCAAACAAAGTAGAACTGAAAAGACGATAGCTCAACTAGATACCACTCTCTGGGCAAATTCAGCAGACGACCAATTAATGATATTGTTCTTATTTTTCCCAGTAAATAAGCTTTTATATTTCATGCAAGTTGTCTCCTTACAATTTGCATGAAATGGCAAAGTCTTTTTCTCTGGAAAAGATAGGAAAACATATTTCAAAATGTCGTCTGCTGAATTATTAATCAGAATGCTAAGCGTTAGCAAGATACCACAAATGAAGAGAAACCAGTCGATGACTTCTTTGATGAATGGGGGTATGCTTAACGCTTAGAATTCTGGGGAAAATTTTCAGAAGACTATTTTCCAGATTTGTTTTCAAGAAAACGGGTTTTGATATTTCATGCCAGCTGTCTCCATTGGAGTCAATTTGCATGAAATGTCAAATTCTGTTTTCTGGGGAAAATAAGAAAAAAAATCATCAGTTTGTCGTCTGCCGAACTAACCCAGAGAGTGGTAAAGGTTAATTGTTGTCGCAAGACACTCGAAGTCTATGACCTAATCCCCTATCGAATGAGGATTTTAACTGAAGCATCCTGCCATATCATTTCATATTCAATTTATTCAAAATATCTAGCGTTTAGCTCTGCCTCAGCTAATTCAGCAGACGACAAACTGATTATACTTGTCTTATTTTTTTTCTCAGAAAAAAAAAAAAAAAAAAAAAAAAAGAAAAGAAAAAAATGAAATGTCACGCAATTTGTCGCCTACGGAAATATTAAATCTTATTGTATGAATAATAATAATAATAATAATAATATTAATTATAATAATAATAATAAACAGAAAAAAAAAACTTTCAAAATGTCCTCTGCGTTTTTACCCAACATCCTTAGCATTAAGGGGAGACATCCTTATTCGAGTTATTCTCTATTATTGTTTTCTCATGTCTAATTATTCAGATTTTTAAAAGCATTTGAAAGACTGACGTTATTGGATAAATAGCCACATTCAATTCATGATATAGCAAATATTCTGGAACAGAAGTCTCGTTTCATGTATGTATTGATTAAAGCAGCATTTTGGCTTTAGCCAGCCGGCACTTGGCCGAACTAAAGCTCTTTGTTGCCTACGCAGACAACGAGGTTCCCAGATTAAACTGCATATACTCGCAGTCTGACCGGGGCCTTTGTATCCGCTATAACCGGCGGACTAACAACATGTCCACCTACACAATAATCTCAGGGGAATTGTTACACTTTCAAGGGAGATAACGATATCAAAAATGGTTCTGTTCCCCTCAGTAAAGGCGAAAGGCAAAATATTTTAGACAGATTTGAATCTGACTGCAAAATATACGCAAATATTTACTTCGCTTTCCATTAAATTCAATTTTCCTTGTATTAAAGTCACGTAATATCGTTCTGACACCATTGTATTCTCAATGGCACATATGAAACAAATAGCTACTTCAGTATTGGCTCTTTGGTCCAGTATTTCGTGCTTCATTTCAGGTGTCCGAACACTTAAGAGTAAATATGATAGCGATAGACACACCGACAGTGACAAAATCTCCTTTGGAAGAAATGTGAATATAGATTTTCCGGAAAGACTGCTGTCTTGCGCCGACGTAAAGGTTCCCAACAGTAAGTTGATAAAAGTTAATAAAGTGAAAAAGTCATTCAGCGGCGTTCATAAATAATTCTAACGTGATGTAAACGTTCGCTGCAAAAGAGTTCTTTGGAAAACATTGCAACAATGTCGATTTTCCTTTCTGTATCATGCTAGAATCAGAATATTTTTGTCTACTGTGAATTATCGCGAGTAACGCATGGTGTTGTCGGGCAGATGCGAATATTAATGCACTCCCGCTTCGCTGTCACGAATTAGTTTTTCGCAATCTGCCCTCCAACACCATTCGTTGTTCGCGATATTTCACACTAGAGAAAATAAATAAATAAATGAATAAATAAATAAAATCTTTTTTTTTTTTTATATATATATAATTTCCATGCTCTCAAGACATTTCGCAATGACATATTCCTGTAGTTCTTGCCTGTAAGAATGCGATTTTGCTTCTGGTGTTAACCAGAGACCTTCCATATGACAGTGTCTAAATTACGGTGATAACATTTCAGTGAGAATTACTGATAATAATGTTAATACCATCAGATAAGGCGTACTTTTACAGGGCAGACATAAATGCTCCACGATCCGTTCTAAACAGAAACAGCAAAAATCATTTCTACTTCTCTCATGTTTCTGGTATAAAGAACAGACCGATGGTGACCACTGAGACAAACATTATTTTCAAGTTGGTATGGGAGGCAGATGTTTCTGTTTTTCTCTATAAAAAGGGAAAAGAACATGACGTGAATGATTGCGCTGACGCCTTCAAAACATGTAGTATAAACTCGGTGTATGGTCTGTGCAAACACTTGTATTAACGTAAATGAACATACTAATGAATAAACTAGAGGCTCAAGTGAGCCAGAAATCGCTCACCTTGATTAGACTGATCGTGATATGTTACACTGTGCCATGGCAGCCATCTTGGCTATCAGATCAGATTGCCTTTAGCAATTCAGAATCTGATGTTGTTTGAAGAATTTTAAGAGTGCTACCATGGCCGCCATATTGGATATTGGAACTAAACGATTTAGCAATTCTGAAGCTCCATGTCCCCCGATGCCTCCCATCATGTTTCGGCTCAATCTGACTCACTGTTTGGTAGATGTGGTTTGAAGAACTGAAAAATGGCGGCCATGGCGGCCATCTTGGATATTGGAACAATTTTAGCAATTCTGTATTTCCATAACACCCCAATGCCTCCCATTAAGTTTAGGCTCAATCAGACTTACCGTTCTGGAGCATGTGTGATTTGAAGATTTTCAGGATGGCTGCCATGGAGGCCATCTTGGATATCAGAACCAAACCATTTTAGCAATTCTGATTCCCCATGCTACCCCACTGCCTTACACCAAGTTTTCGCTCCATCCGACTTACGGTTCAGGAGCAGATAACAATTAAAGACTTTCAAGATGGCCACCATGGCGGTCATCATGGATACGATTCTGATGGAGATGTCGAAAATGTGAAAAGTTACTGACGGACATACGGATAAGGGACGGACCTTGGTCAACAGAGCTCCTGGTGAGCTAACAATTGAAGGTCTTCAAGATGGCTGCTGTGGATATCCTTACAAAATGGTTTGACTTTTCTCTTACCTTTTTTAGCAATTCAAACTCTCCATGTCGCTCCAATGCCTCTCTTACCCATTTTTTTTTTAACAATTCTCAATCTCCATATCGCCTCAATGCCTCTCACCAAGTTTTGTCCCAATCTGACTTACCATTCGAGAGCAGACAAGGTTTGAAGATTTTCAAGATGGCCACCTTGGGGGCCATCTTAGATATTGGAACAGAGCTATTTTAGCAATTCTGAATCTCTATGTCACTCTGATGCCCATCACCCCCATCAAGTTTGGGCTCAAACCGCATTAGTGATTCGGAGGAGATGTCATTTGAAGAATTTCAAGAAGGCCTTGAAATAGATCTTGGATGTCGGAATAGAACGAATTTAAAAGTTCTGAAACTCCATGTCTCCCGAATGCCTCCCAGCAGGTTTCAGCTTAATCAGACTTACCGTTCTGGAGCAGATATCGTTTCAAGATTTTCAAGCTGGCCACCATATCGGCCATCTTGGACATCGGAACGGAACAATTTAAGCTATTCTGAATCTCTGTGTTGCTCCGATGCCTCCCATCAAGTTTCAACTCAATCTGACTTCCGGTTTGGGAGGCGATGTCGTCTGAAGAGTTTCAAGATGGCCGACGTGGCGGCAAGCTTGGATATCCGAATGAATGATTTAACCAGTTCTAATTCGCCATGTGGCTCCAATGTCTCCCACCTAATTTGGGGTCAGTCTGACTTAGGGTTCGGGAGCAGGTGTGGTTCAAGATATTTAAGATGACCACTCCCACCCCCGCCTCCCCAACCAAGGTGGCAATCTTGGATAGCCGATTGGAACACGTTTAGCAATTCCGAATCTCTTTGTCACTCTAATGCTTCCCATCAAGTTTCGGCTCGATCCGACTTACGGTTTGGGAGGAGATGCCGTTTGAAGAATTTCAAGATGGCCACCATGGCGGCCATCTTGGATATCGGAACGGAACAATTTTAGCAATTCTGAACCTCTATGTCCCTCCGATGCCTCCCATCAAGTTTCGGCTCAATCTGACTCATGGTTTGGGAGGAGATGTGGTTTGAAGAATTTCAAGGTGGCAGCCATCTTGGATATCGGAACGTAACGATTTTAGCAATTCTAAATCTCTGTGTCGTTCCGATGCCTCTCGTCAAGTTTCGGCTAAATCTGATTTATGGTTTGGGAGGAGATGCCGTTTGAAGGATTTCAACACGGCGGCCATCTTGGATTTTGGAACAAAACGATTTTTAGCAATTCTGAATCTCTATGTCACTGTGATGCCTCCCATCAAATTTTGGCTCAATCTCACTTATGGTTTGGGAAGAGATGTCGTTTGAAGAACTTCAAGATAGCCTGAACGGAACGATATTAGCAATTCTGAATCTCCATGTTGCCACAATGCCTCCCACTAAGTTTCAATTCAATCCAACCTATGGTTCTGGAGTAGATGTCGAAAATGTGAAAAGCTAACGACGGACGGCGGACGGACGACGGACGCCGGACAACAGGCCATGGCATAAGCTGACCTGGAGCAAAGGTCCAGGTGAGCTAACAAATAAATATTATACAGATGTATGATTTTCAGTAATATAAGCGTTATGAGAAAGTCCGAACTACGGTATTGATGCCTTTTCAAACTGAACCTACGTGATTTGATTAATTTGATGAAAGAAAGTCATGGTAGCGTTTATCAGGCGCTTTAACTCGTGTCAGAGTTAGCACACCAATGTGTTTTCGAACTACATGGGCATTGTGCTTACAAATGCAATTGCAACAGCCTCGCGAATATGCTGTGAATTTGTAAACCTGCGGTTATAGGAGATACGTTCAGATTACATCCGGGATTAGAATATATGTTGCATCCGAATAGGTGTCTTCGAGTAGCCGCATGCGAACAACGAATGCCCGGATCAGCCTGCGCATGCGCGCAGTCTGATCCGGGCATTCGTTGTTTGTTTACAGAATGACTGAATACAGAATGTATCAATGGCAATTCATGACCCAGATGAAACTGTGAAGATGCCCAGCATGATGTGGGTCTGTGTATTTTGAGTACTTTTCGAAGAAATCTTTTTGCGTGTTGATTTTATAAGGAAATGATTTATCTCTTTTTTCCCATTGTTGTGAATCACTCTTGTGGATTTAACCCGTCGCGTTTTGTTGCGCGGTTGTGACATTGTAAACTATCTATTACTTGTCTTGCTACGTAAACATGCAGCAGACATACTGAAGGGTAGGGTTTTGACAATTCATGAAAATTGTCTCACGCATTCAGTTTTCTTGGAAAAATAAGACAAGTAACATCATTTTGTAATCTTCTGAATAAAGTTTACCGTATTTTGCCGTAAATATTGAGACAAACAAGCCTGAGTACACAGTGTAGAACGTGGCGTCAGACCAGGGTCTACACTGTTTGCCACTCATCAAGCAGTTTATAGATCTATCCGCAGGACTTGTAAAATGACCTTGTTCAAATTTAGGACAATTGAGGAGTTAAGGTGTCCTAATATGCAAATTAGGTTAATGCCTAGCATTCTGGGTAAAACTTACAGCAGACGACATATTGAAATGTTTTGCTCCCCCCCCCCCCCCTCCACCCCCGAAAACAGGGTTTGACATTTCATGCAAATTGTCTCCAGTGGAGACAATTTGCATGAAATGTCAAAGCCTATTTTCTGAGGAAAGTAAGAACGATATCACCAGTTTGCCGTCTGCTGAATTAGCCAAGAGAGTGGTGAAGGTTAAGTTGCACATTGCACGAACCATATCAGAAAGGACGAGACCTAAGCGCGTGTACGAACGGAGAAGGTCAAACATCAGCCCAATATCAGGACCATCATATCATTACGAAAACACGCCTATTCAAATATACTGAAAATTTTACCACCAAAAAATGAAAATTTTCAGATGAAAAATTCTGATATTTTTCATATTTCTGCTCAAAACACAGATTGTGGGTGCTCGTTAGAACCGCCTCGATGAGGCGGTTCTAACGGGTACCTACAATCTATGTTTTAGAGCAGAAATAAGAAAATAATGTATACCCCTGTAAACCCCAGTTTTATTATATAAAAGTGGGGTTTAAGAGGGTCAAAATTATATAGGCATGTTTTCGTGATGTCTTGATACTTGATTTTCCTGTCGGAAAGCAGAGGATCTGGTGGGACAGGATCTTCTCTGTGCGAATAGACATGCGTTAATGTCCTACTCTTTGCCACTGTTCACATGCTTTACTCTCTTTTCAGAGTCTTACAGCGTCACCACAGTTTTGTATCGACGTCTAAATGATGTCGCGACGTAGTGTGTTTACTGGACTGAAAGCATTTACTATGATTTGGTGAATGAAAACGACGTTAAAACAGGACAAAAATCAAAACAACAACAACAACAACAACAACAACAACAACAACAACAACAAAAAAACAAAAAAAAAACAAACAAACAAAAAACCCCCCAAAAAAACAACAACAACAGAAAACAAATATATTGGGTCCTTTCAACACCGCCGAAGACGAATCTCAAATATATCTATGGACAGTATGATGACACCATTAAAGGGTTCCAAATGCAAATACTAGTAGCCTTGATAGTCGTGAATGATATTTTTGTGTTGAAGTTTTACGGCCCAGTGAACCCATCTAGGTCATATTTACCTGACCACACCTTTTACTGGTCAGGCTTAGTCCTCTAAGCGGTTAACCAGTATTGTGCATATTCTTTCGCCAGAAACTGACAATTCCCCTATAGGAATCAGCGGAAGGAGAGAATGACCGTAGAAAATATTTCATGATCAATCTGAATGATATATCGAATCCGCTAAGTAGTATAGGGCGGCACTATGGACTACTCCGCTATATTCGCGGAAATACCATTGATTTGTCACCTTCAAGGCTTGCAGTCGTGCCAAATAGTAAGATAAGTAAGATACTGTTTGTTCGCCAAGTGCGTGGGTATCACTATTCAAAGCGATATCAGAAGTTATCGAATCATTGTAAAATATGCAAACTGTTTATTTTCTATTCATCGTGGAAAACGGACTAGATTTTTCAAATAATATAGCAGAAGTATAAGTTTTTTTTTTTAAACAAATCTAAGCAAACAGGTTGTGTGTGGCATTCGGCTACTTGTTTACTCACTTCTTTAAAGAGCTATATCATGAAACTGAGCCAAATATGGGAATACATACCTTACGATATGTGCGTCAAGCGAAGACTCAGATCAGTCTGTCTGATCAAAATCTTCTCTGTGCGCCTTAGGAAATCATGATTTCTTTGGTATCTACAGATCGGCCAGTGAAACTGATAAGACTGCGTGGAAGCGCAGACTGAGCAGTCTTCACTGGGCGCACATGTCACAATGTACATTTTCTCATATTAAGATTGAAATTAACACTGCAATACACACAAACTATTTTCTCAAAGTCTAGACCCTTCAAACTCAGGAAATTAATATTTACTAAACTAAAGTATGCCTCCATATCTTAATAATTGGGCCATGCTTGAGAAAAGGGCTTGAGAAAAGAGAATTTCGGGGGCGTGTGTGGGCAGTGAAAACCCAGATTAACCCAAGGAACTCTCTAAACTACTTCGAAATATCCGTACCTTGACATATCAGATTTGCAGATTGAGTAAAGTCAAACTACAACATTTAACAAATGAATATGTAATTTGACTCCTGAAGTTAGAGAAATATTGAAAATATTGTGGAAAGGAGATATTATGGATAAGAGGTAATAAAATATTGTGGAAAGAGGAGAAATTGCTCTTAAAGAGCTATATTATGAAATTGGGCCAAATATGGCAATTTCTCCTCTTTTCCACAATATTTTGTTATCTGTTATTAGATTTCCACGTTAAAATAGGGACCAGATTTTCAACTCGAGTTAAACGGGTATTCGATATAAGTGACTTCGAGGTAACGAGAATCGACTGTATATGTAACAACATAGCTTCACATAAGGTGCTTTTTTCATTCGAAAAATACTGATATTTCTCTTATTTCACGACGAAAACATTTTTGTAGGTACTGATTAGAAGCGCCTTGGCAAGGCGCATCTAATGAGTATCCACGACATGTCTTTTAGCGGTGAAATAAGAAAATGTGGATACCCCCTCCTATCTGGACCTATGGTAGATACAAATGTCCCCTGCTTATACTGAACAGTATATTAGAATTCCACACATACCCACTGATTCTATAATTCCGTCCGTTGAGTGAGTCTTCCAAATATCTACTTTTTTTTTCTTCAAGTTACCGACGTCAAAGCATTCTTTTAAAATTATATATAAAACTGTATGTAAACACATAGAAAATCAGTTAAAGGATTATTATCTGTAAACAATGATGGGACTTTTTAACGCTTAGCATACTGGGTAAAAATAAAATATCTTTCTTAATTTTCCCCAGAAAAAAAGGATTTGACATTTTATGCAAATCGTCTCCATTGGAGACGATTTGCATATGATGTCAAATTCTTTTTTTTCTAGGAAAATATAAGAATAATATCCTCAGTTTGGTAACTGCTGAATTAGCTCAGAGAGTGGTAAAGGTTAAATCACAGCTACAGGGAGGTGCCATTTAAATTCGCCTTTTTCGAAAGCATGACGTGCTTTTAAGATTTTCAACTGAAGATCTTTTGATGAAGATCTCGAGTCCTAGACAAGATGGTGTAAGATAAAAACGTGGTCAGTGAACGATAGACAGGTTTTAAATAAAACCGGACGAGCCTAACATCCCATTATATTTTTGTAATTTGTAGAACTAATTGAATAAGCAACACGAACATAGATGGGCAAGTGTTTTCAGACATGCAGATCATGTATTTACTTTACACACACATGTATTAACTATAGCACTCCCTTGAAACATCAGCAGACAAATTAGTGATATGTTTTTTCGTCAGCCTCGTCAGGAGTTTACCAGATTAAGGTTGAAATGCACATCGCTTCATTAATAATTAGATATTAAATAACTGATTCGTTCTTAATAATAATAATAATAATAATAATAATAATAATAATATTATTATTATTATTATTCTGCATCTTATTATTCTGTCTTATAAAATATTTGATCTATGAATGCTATTCTACTGTTACGTTAAAAAGCTTTCTTGATACCTGCTCTTAAATTTGAACACTTACATTACGAGAACCTGCCTATTCAAATATACAGAAAATTTTATCACCAAAAAATGATAGTTTTCAGATGAAAAATTCTGATATTTTTCATATTTCTGCTCAAAACATAGATTGTGGGTACTCGTTAGAACCGCCTCGACGAGGCGGTTCTAATGAGTACCCACAATCTATGTTTTTGAGCAGTAATAAGAAAAATAATGTATACCCGTGTAAACCCCAGTTTTACTATACAAAAGTGGGGTTTAAGGGGGTCAAAATTATATAGGCATGTTTTCGTGATGTAATTTACTTTGAGTTGATGTATCTAAATCCTTTGGATGATTGGCGAACGGTGTATATTCTGATCAAACGCCTTCACTGTTTGGTCAGACCGGTTTGTCTTTCTTCCCTGTTCCTCTCTTTCATCTCTTCTACTATCCCTTCTATCTCTTTTCTCGCTTTCTCTGGGAGACGACACAAAATGACACACAAGGGTTGTCGTATCGTTAAACCCCAACACAATCAATCTAAATATTAAAGGGTTAATACGGTACAAATTGACGGTATAATTTGGCTTTAAGCGCTCTGCATGTTGAGAAAAATTCAGACGACATTTTGAAATATTTTTTCCCGAGAAACCCGAGAAAATAGGCTTTCGCATATTAATTTGTCGTCTGCTGCATTAGCCCAGCGAATGTTCGTAAATGTTAAAATCAAATCCAGACAAATGGACTCTTAAACGCATTAAGTCCTTTGACTTTGGCTATGGTACTGATGGTGTTCGTATTAGGTAATATCTTAATGAAATCAAAATTTGAATACTTTTATTATTTTTTTTTAAAACATCTTAATAACACTCAGGAATAATAAGTGCACTTGAAAAAGTCAGCGCGATTTTAAGTTTTACAAAAACCAAACACTTGACTCAATGAAATGAAACCTTACACCTGAGTTGAACCTCGGCGATCTAACAACTGATTTACATGACAAAGTAAGGGTCTTCAAGCCAAAACAACTTGATCTTTAAAGCCGATATAGGTAAGTGACTGCCCGATGGTCAAGAGCACCGCAAACGGATTGCACGTAATCCTTCAAATCACCCAGCCGTGTGACATGTCACTGTTTGCCTTGTACACTGTGACCTCCATTTTAACCCTTCTCTCAGGTTGCTGAACACGACATGCCCTGTCTTAACAAACAGTGTAGATCTGCACTGTTTGTCATTAAATATGAGAATTTCTATCAAAAACACGGATCAAGTAATCTGATTGGCTGGAAATTAGAAGTGGGCGCAGCATCTTAATTTATTCAGCATGAGATGGGTTAAGAGGACTTTTAAAAGGCGGAAAAAATATTTTTCTTATTTCTTCGCAAAAAGCTTATGTTATGGGTACTCATTAGAAGCTTCAATTTATAGACTTTATTTAGGGTAAACGCAATGGTTAAGTCGCTAGGACGGGCGCTAAGGTGGCGATGTACATAAGTACACGGGCGAACGAACTGAACGAAACTGCACTGCTAAGTTGCCCGATGAAAATAAATGTGATAAATTAGATTTTCACTTGGAAGGGTTCAGCTTGCAATGGAGGCGCAGCTGCAGGATTCTCAGAGACGTTTTTAAAGATTCGCCTGAAGACACTGTCGATCCTAACAGAGCAAACTTTTTGCCAGAATTTCTATGGTATAAAACATTCTTTGTTTTGAATTTTAATTAAGTTTTATGTGATTAAGGGTATAATCTAATTTGTTCGCTTTGAATGCCTGGAGACAGTTTGATCGCTGAAATAATGGGAAGCGTGTTGTATTTTTGTCGCTGCGTTCTTCAGTGTGGTTATAATCTTATTATGTCTGTTCTCTTTCACATCTGCCAAATAGAAAATTGTCTAAAGTCATCCTTGACGCTTTATAAGTGCCTTTGTTTGTGGAGTATTTTTTTACTTCGCCCCATCGTCTTTAAGGCCAGGCCCTAATTGATTTTAATTTCCTAGTTAATTTGGCCTTCGTTTGAATGAGACAGTCAGACACATTCACTGCTAATTACCCTCCATAACAGATATTGGGCATAAGATTTGAACTACTCAAGGTAATTGACAGAATTTCAGGGGATGCAACTCTGTCAAATTTATTTAGTTTTCTCTTGGAAGCATTTTGCTTTTATGACCCCTTTTGGTAAGGGGCTTGGTGTGTAGGAAAGCAAACAGGAAGTCGCAAAAATGGTCTCCCTTGCATCACGAAAACATACGTATATAATTTTGAGCCCCTTAAACCCACTTTTATATAGTAAAACTGGGGTTTACAAGGGTATACATTATTTTTCTTATTTCTGCTCAAAACATAGATTGTGGGTACTCGTTAGAACCGCCTCGCCGCCGCCGAGGCGGTTCTAACGAGTACCCACAATCTATGTTTTGAGCAGAAATGTGGAAAATATCGGAGTTTTTTATCTGAAAATTTTCAGTTTTTGGAGATGAAATTTTCTATATATTTGAATAGGCGTGTTTTCGTAATGCAAAAATGGTAAAAGGTCTGCTATATGTATCCAAGCCCCTTAACGCTTACTACGCTAGGTAAAATTTCAGCAGACGACAATTTTAAAATCTTTTCTTATTTTTCCTAGATAACAGGATCTGACATTTCATGCAACTAGAGACAATTTGCATGAAATTTCAAATCCTGTTATCTGGGAAAAATAAGAAAAAATATCACCAATTTGTCGTCTGCTGAACTAGCCAAGAGAGTGGTATTAAAAGGTAAGCAAGTACACCGATGTACAACGCAAGAACGCGGCTCAGATGTTATTTATAGACATTTAAATTCTTGGTCAAACTGTGTTTGCATATCAGGGTCTTTGCTGTTCATATATGACATTAAGCCCCACACAGTCCCCTTTCAGCTTTCGGGTCGTGTGCATCTTCCTTATTTGTTTAAATAAAAATGTTTCAGAATGAAAAAAAAATCACAATATTATATAACTGGCATAAAAAAAGCAGAGGAAAACAGAAATAGTTACATCTGGAACTGCAAGTCATATCTGATGTAAACAACAAACTGTAGTCATTCAGTCAGAATCTTCGAATAATAATTATAAACTGAGGGCATTGTCTTAAATAGAACACGTGTGAGCAACAACATCCTATTACCCATTTAAGCCTAGGGTACCATAAAAGGACATTTGCAAACAGTATAGACCCAGATCAGACGCCGCAGAACGCGGCATCTGATCAGGGTCTACGCTGTTTGCATTAAGCTCAGATATTTCTACAAAACATGATAATAATAGAAACTAACCAGACAGCCCTTATATAGGAAATGGACCTGTCCAAGAGTTAAGGTAGAAGAGTCCTTTCGGCATAAATGGGTTAAGTAAGGGTTATTCAATAAGCTGTCGTGTATGTACAGATGTCCATTATTTACGGTATAGTAACATAATACACACCTTATAAAATTTCAATATTTACATTTGTCAGTATCTTCCTTGAAGAAAATAGCCTTTTTTTTATTGGATGTACATGTAAGACCACGTAACTGACCCCTGACCAAAAGTACACGGCCATTTAGAATTGTAACAGAAGACATGCTAATATATATATTAGAAGCGTCAAGCCTTATTTTCTAGTTATAATAATAATAATAATAATAATAATAATAATAATAATAATAATGGTATTTTAAAGGTTAACATATATGCCTACTGAATGAATGGCCCTTATGGTACATTGTATTTTCACAAAGTGGGGCAACGTAACAATACCTTTCGAAGATGCGTAAAATTGTCATCCGCATTAAAAAGGAAATTAGATTACAGGTGTCAAACGCTCTGAGAAACAGATTATAATATACTTAAGAGAAGATCTCCATTAAGCCAGAATAAAACCATGAAAATCACCACATTTCATGCCCAATGAATATGTCGTCATATAAAACTGCGGTTTATTACCTCTTTAAGGTGACAAAATATTTTCACCGTATGATTATCAGTTAGATCTGCTTATATAACTGTCACTTTAAAACATGTATAACTGCCAATTTGAAATATACAATTAGAAATTGAATACAAACAAAATGACATATGTGACAAATAGTATAAAGCTTATAAAAAGTATACATTGACTAGTCAATCCTACCTAAAATAAAATGGTACACTATTTGACCCTACCTTACAAAAAGACCTACACTGTCTTTTTTTTTTTTGTATTTTACAAAAGACTGTCTCAGATACAATCGTTTTGCGGACAAATCAGAAGCATAACACTACAGTCGAACTTCGTTGGCTCGAACATCTTTGGGACCATGGAAATTTGTTCGAGACATGGGTAGTTTGAGCCACTGAGGGTTAATCATAGCACCAGGTCAGGAAGCAAATTGAGATAATTTAGGGAAGTATTTTTGGTTTTCTATACAAAATTGGTATGCTGAGTGTACCCATTAGAATCGCCTCGATGATGCGATTCTAATGAGTACACACAACATATATTTTCATGATAAAATGAGAAAAAAGCCTAAACTATCCCTAAATATTTGTTTTCTTGAGCTGTCGAAAGTATTTTCTAGGACCTAAAAGCAAATTCGAATTAGCCACGGTAAACGAGTTACCGGAGTTCGAGTCATTGAGGTTTTATTATATGTGGATATTCCTAAATGAGTAGATTTCTGGGTGTTTCTATAGCTTCAGAAAAGATGCTTGTTTCAGCCAAAAAGTATTGACTTTGTTCTTATTTCTCCTGAAAAATATGCTGAAGGCTCCCATTAGAAGCGCCTCGGCACGGGGCTTCTAATAGGAGCCCACAACATTGTTTTCTTGAAGAATAAGAAACTATTATCTGGATACCACCGACGGTATTCCAAAATACAAGTATTTCGTGTACTGTACAAAAACATAAATATTTGTATGTATTACTACAGCTACAAGTGCAATGTGTGCTATGTATAAATATTTTGCATTTTAGCTGCAAACATTCCTAGACTCAAATGTTTCTCACCATTACATCATGCCTATATAATTTTGACCTCTTTAAACCCCACTTTTATGCAATAAAACTGGGGTTTACAGGGGTATACATTATTTTTCTTATTTCTGCTCAAAAACATAGATTGTGGGTACTCGTTAGAACCGCCTCGGTCGATCAATATTTTTATCTGAAAACTTTCAGTTTTTGGTGGTGAAGTTTTCAACATATTTGAATAGGCTTGTTTTCGTAATGGTATTGTACAGAAACGCAAATTTCCCTGGATAGAAGTGCAACATGCACCATTACATCACGAAAACATGCCTATATAATTTTGACCTCCTTAAACCCCACTTTTATATAGTAAAACTGGGGTTTACAGGGGTATACATTATTTTTCTTATTTCTGCTCAAAAACATAGATTGTGGGTACTCGTTAGAACCGCCTCGTCGAGGCGGTTCTAACGAGTACCACAATATATGTTTTGAGCAGAAATATAAAAAATATCAGAATTTTTTTTTCTGAAAGCTTTCAGTTTCTGGTGGTGAAATTTCAACATATTTGGATAGGCGTGTTTTCGTAATGGTATTGTACAGAAACGCATATATCCTTGGATAGAAGTGATCCATTATATGCGTACTATACAGAAACATAAAGCTTCATCACGAAAACATACCTATATAATTCTGACCCCCTTAAACCCCACTTTTATATAGTAAAACTGGGGTTTACAGGGGTATACATTATTTCCTTATTTCTGCTCAAAAACATAGATTGTGGGTACTCGTTAGAACCGCCTCGTCGAGGCGGTTCTAAAGAGTACCCACAATCTATGTTTTTAGCAGAAATATGAAAAAAATATCAGAGTTTTTATCTGAAAATTTTCAGTTTTTGGAGGTGAAATTTTCTATATATTTGAATAGGCGTGTTTTCGTAATGATATGCGTACTGTACATAAATATAAAGCTTTTTATATATGTCTTGATACACGTGCAATATACTATGTTTGAAATGTAGTATCCTTGATTATATACCTTATCGGTGTACACTATGGTCATTCTCATTATGGCAGCTGTGAGATATGGTCCTAAAGGGTTACTGCGACAAATCTTATTGCATGTTTTAAATTTCTCGCCTGACGGCTCGAAATTTAAAACTATGCAATAACCTATACATAAATACGCTTTGTATGTACAAGCATTCCAAGATGCAAATGATATATGACTTTGTGTATTGTACACATCACGAAAACATGCCTAGGTATTTTGACCCACTTAAACCCCACTTTTATATAGTAAAACTGGGTTTACAGGGGTATACATTATTTTTCTTATTTTTGCAGAGGCGGTTCTAACGAGTACCATAATCTATGTTTTAAGCAAAAGTATGAAAAATATCAGAGTTTTTTTTTTATCTGAAAATTTTCAATTTTGAGGAGGTGAATCTTTCTATATATTTGAATAGGCGTGTTTTCGTAATGAGAGACACAAAAATACCTGGATACAAGTGCAGAAAGTACAAATATTTGTGTCATGTACTAAAACATAAAACTTTGTATGTGATACTAGATACAAGTGCTATTGATACTGTAAAGAAACATAAAAGTGTATATTCCTAGCTATATATTGTCTGAGAGCTTTACAGAAACGTAAGGCTTGTATATGTTACTCGATATAATTGCTATGATTACTGTATAGAAACGCAACGCTTTGAAGGTATTCCTAGATATGTGCTATGAGTATTCGGACAGACAGACATTAGAAAAAAAGTGTAGACCCAGATCAGACGCCGCAGAACGCGGCGTCTGATCAGGGTCTACACTGTTTGCCACTCATTCAGTAAGTTTACACACTTTTACAGGTAGTATAATGGACTTTTTGAAGAGAAGTATAAGGGTGTGAATATTTTGGGTAAATACGGTATTCACAATTTATCAAATTTATCCAAAATTTCCTATGAAAAAATTCCCATGAAAATGAAATTTTGAGTCGTAGAGGGATTCTACCGAACACCCTCTGAATTAGCCTCTGATATCGATATTGCTTTTGGACACTTTAAGGGATGATGTGAAGTGAACTACAAGCTCTTGTGTATACATACAAACACTTTGTGTACAGTACAGAAACAAAGCTTTGTAGCATTTTCTAGATACAAGTTCGTTGTATATTGTACAGGAGAAAAAAAAAAAAAACAACTTTGTAGGCAGTCCTAGAAACAAGGATGTTGTGTAGTTTACAGTAGCACAGCTTTGTATGCAAATTAAGTATGTATTATACAGACCCACACAGCTATACTATATATGAGTAGATACAAGCTTTTAAGCAGTTCTAAATATATATTGCTGCTTTGTTATCTACCAGTATAGCTTTGCAGATATGTCTAAATACAAGTTCTTTATAAATTGTACAGAAACAAAGTTTTGTAGGCATTTCTAGTATGTACTCTACAGAAACAAATCTTTGTAGGTAGTCCTAGATACAAGTTCTTTGTGAATTGTACAGATGCAAAGCTTTATAGAAATTTCTAGTATGAACTCTAAAGAAACAAATCTTTGTAAATATTCTTAGATACAAGCTCTTTATGAATTGTACAGGTGCAAAGCTTTATAGGCATCTCTGATATGTATTCTACAGAAACAAATCATTGTACTTATTCTTAGATACAAGTTCTTTGTGAATTGTACAAATGCAAAGCTTTATAAGCATTTCTAGTATGTATTCTACAGAAACAGAGCTTTGTAGGTATTCCTAGATACAAGTACTTTGTGAATTGTACAGATGCAAAGCTTTAAAGGCATTTCTAGTATGTACGCTACAGAAACAGAACTTTGTAGGTATTTTTAGATACAAGTACTTTGTGAATTTTACAGATGAAAAGCTTTATATGCATTTCTAGTATGTACTCTAAAAAACATAGCTTTGTAAGTATTCCTAGATACAAGGTCTTTGTGAATTGTACAGATGCAAAGCTTATATGCATTTCTAGTATGTACTCTACAGAAACAAAGCTTTATAGGTATTCCTTGATACAAGTTCTTAATGAATTGTACAGATGCAAAGCTTCACAGGCATTCCTAGTATGCACTTTACAGAAATAGAGCTTAGTAGGTACACCTAGATACAAGTACTTTGTGAATTGTACAGATGCAAAGCATACAGGCATTTCTAGTATGTACTCTACAGAAACAAAGCTTTGCATGTATCCTAGATACAAGTTCTTTGTGAACTGTACAGATGCAAAGCTTATAGGCATTTCTGGCTTGTATTCCACAGAAACAAAGCCTTATAGATATTCCTAAATACAGGTGCTTTGTGAACTGTACAGAACCAAAGCTTTGTAGGCATTTCTAGTATGTACTCTACATAAACAAATCTTTGTAGGTATTTTAGATACAAGTTCTTTGTGAATTGTACGGATGCAAAGCTTTATAAGCATTTCTAGTATTTCTCTAAAGAAACAAAACTTTTGTAGGCATTCCTAGATACAAGAACTTTGTGAATTATACAGATGCAAAGCTTTATAGGCATTTCTGCGAGTACTCTACATAAATAGAGCTTTGTAGGTATTCCTGGTTACAAGTACGCTGTGAATTGCACAAACGCAAAGCTTTATATGCTTTATATACAAGTTCTTTGTGAATTGTACAAATGCAAAGCCTTATACACCCTTATACACATTTGTAGTATGTACTCTAAAGAAACAGCGCTTTGTAGCTATTCTTTGATACAAGCCTTTTGTGAATTTTACAGATGCAAAGCTTTATATGCATTTCTAGTATGTACTCTACAGAAACAGAGCTTTGTAAGTGTTCCAAGATAAAAGTACTTCGAGAAATGTATAGATGCAAAGCTTTGTAGGCATTTTGAGTGTGCACTCTACAGAAACAGAGCTTTGTAGGTATTCCTAGATACAAGTACTTTGTGAATTGTACAGATGCAAAGCTTACAGGCATTTCTAGTATGTACTCTATAGAAACAAATCTTTGTAGGTATTCTTAGATACAAGTTCTTTGTGAATTGTGCAGATGCAAAGCTTTATATGCATTCCTAGTATGTACTCTACAGAAACAAATCTTTGTGGGTATTCCTAGATACAAGGTCTTTGTATGTGAACTGTACAGATGCAAAGCTTTGGCCAAAATTTTCAATGCAATTACCTGACACTTACCGGGAAAATGACGCAAGAAAATTTCGGCCAATCAGATCACTCGTAACAAAACACGAACACGAAAGTACAAGAAAGCGGAAGTAACTAGCATGTCGAATGATGTGCGTTTATGTGAAAAGTAACTAATGTCAAATTTTCTATGGTAAAGGTGAGTTTTTCAAAGTCGTGGCCTATATCCCTAGATTGGGTAAGCACTCCACTATTGAATAGTAGTCGGGTTGAAGAAAACATTTTGTTTGAGTTTGAAAAAAAAAAAAAAAAAAAAAAAAAAAAAAAACGTCGAAAAGAGATGACCCAATTTGCATTTCAAGACCATGCCCATATTTATACCTGAGAAACGGGAACTATCGTTGTAAAATGGATTTATTTCCATGTTTTCGTACATTTTGAGGTTCATCGGTATACAGGTGGTGTATTCAATCTATTTATTCAAGGTTTGAAGCTCAAGTGCCAGTCCAGTAAGCATTCTACATAAATCTACAACGGGCCGTTAACGGCCCGTCAGGTTAGCTGACGGGCCGCTAACGGCCCGCAGTAGATTTATGTAGAATGCTAGCAGGGAGTGGTGTACAGAATCAGAACTTTGTAGGCATTCCAGATCAAGTGCTACATTTTATGTGTACTGTACCGAAAGCCACCTAAGGCTTCCTAGATAAGTTGCTATATTGTATAAATATATACTGTACCGAAACAAACATTCCAGGATTTGCTAGACCTACCGTTACATTGTACGCGTGGTACTGTATAGAAACACATCTTTCCATTTTGAAAACACGCCTATTCAAATATACTGAAAATTTCACCACCAAAAAGTGCAATTTTCCAGATAAAAATTCTGACATTTTTTTCATATTTCTGCTCAAAACATAGATTGTAGGTATTCATTAGAACCGCCTCGCCGAGGCGGTTCTAACGAGTACCCATAATCTATGTTTTAAGCTGAAATAAGAAAAAATAATGTATACTCTTGTAAACCGCAGTTTAGGGGTATAAGGGGAGGTATGTTTTCGTGATGGATGGATACCTGTAGATCGTGGCATATGTGAAGCATGCGCATTTCGTTCAAACTATAGTCGACTCTCGTTATCTCGACTTCGCTTATCTCGAATAACCGCTTATCTCGAAGTGAAAATCTGGTCCCTGTTCTAACACGTAAATTTAAAAACAGGTAACAAAACATTGTGGAAAAGAGGAGAAATTGCTCCTCCTCTTTTCTACAATATTTTCAATATATCTCTAACTTCAGGAGTCAAATTGCATAATCATTTATGAAATGTGGTTGTTCGATTAATTTTTCCTCTGTTCTGCAAATCTGATATGTCGAGGTACGAATATCTCGAAGTATTTCAGACAGTCCCTTCGAGATAATGGGTCGACTGTATATTTGGACCTTGCAGATTTTAGAAAACAAACTGCGCATGTCTAAGACAACATTGCGCATATGTGACGACAAATTTAGTGATATTTTCTTGTGAAAAATAGTGCCTATAGCACTACAGATGTATAAGGGACGGTCATGGTGATGAGGCTCAAAGTATGGTTTTGCCTTTTATCATGGGATCCGGATTGACTGGAAAAAATGTTTTTAAACCCGACAATTATCATTGAATCAGATATAAGCCACAGTTAACCCTTCTTTTGCTGAACACGACACGACCTGTCTTAGCAAACAGTGTAGATCCAGATCAGTTGGCTTCTGAAGAAGCCAACTGATCTGGATCTGCATTGTTTGCCATTAAGTATGCGAATTCATATCAACAATCTGGATCAAGTAATCTGATTGGCTGGGAATTAGAAATGGGCGTGGCATCTTAATTTATTCAGCATGACAAGGGTTAGCTTGCTCAATGTATAGCACAAGCTTTCTTTATTTTTCATTAGCCTAAAAGTGTATCACACGGCAGGTGCACGTAGTACGTTAAGTAACGTCTGTCGCACTTTCAATTTATTATGGGTCAATGTTTCCACTGGTATGCTAACAACTACTTTACTGGGGCATGGGAAAGCAAAAATGTCACTTATGTATTACTGACGCCGATACATAATGCTGAAAAACAAAACAAAAAAACAACAACAACAACAACAACAACAACAACAACAACAACAACAACAAAAACATAGTACTTATATGCTTTACTAAAAAGGTAGTTTTTACAACTATAGTCACCCTCTGTCCCAGAAAAAAAATCAGCAGACGACAAACTGAGATTTTTTTTTCTTATTTTTCACTGAAAACAGAATGCCAAAGCTTGCATGGCATGTAAAACCTACAGTCTGGCAAGAAGAAGAAGAAAAAATTTCAAAATGTCTGTTGAAATTTTTACCCAGCCTACTCAGCGTTAATACTGATCTGTACTTATCATCATCCTTATCAAAACAGAAATAAAAGAAGAAAATACCGCTATCCTGGCTGAATCTCTCGTATCCAGACAAACGAAGGGCACAAAACGACTGAGTCTGGTCAGTTTAACCCACATTTATCTTTCAATATTATGTTTGCCTAATCAATTAAGTATTTCGATTCAAATTTAACTTAGATGTTTACATTAGCGCTTAACTTACCGGGTAAAAAAATCAGCAGACGATATTTTGAAATATGTTTTCTTATTTTACCAGGAAACAGAATTTGACATTTCGTACAAATTGTCTCCTTAA
The DNA here is from genome assembly GCA_964016985.1 of Anodontia alba. NCBI lineage: Eukaryota > Metazoa > Mollusca > Bivalvia > Lucinida > Lucinidae > Anodontia > Anodontia alba. Next base: position 39,112,672 of record OZ024823.1, read on the forward strand.
ATGCAAATCCTATTTTCTGAAGAAAAGAAAGAAAGTAGAAAAAAAAATTGCTGAATTTGACCATAGTGTGCTGATTGTTAATACAAAGTTTTGCTCAATGAAATTTCAAATAAACTGTCGTATGTATATGAATTAGCAATAGTTGGCGGCGATAAGCATAGAAATTAACTATATTTGCTAACTAAGCGACCAATATTGAAACAACGTTGTCTGTGGGTTTGGTTGTGGGGTATATGCAAGTGGTGAAGGATCTTATCAGCCTGCGTAGGCCGCTTAAAGAAGCATTGGATTCTACCATATTTCCTTTACATCTTGGGACACCTTGACTCCCTTAATTACTATAAGTATCCTAATAGTTGAACATGTCAATTTCACTTTATGTATAAATATAACCGCGTCAGGTGACCTCTGACGTCTGGTTTCAATTTTCAATTTTGACGTAATACAGCTGGGAACCAGAAGCCTCAAGTCACCGGACAAGATTAAATTCTTTCTTATACCTGCTCTTTGTGTCTAAAATTGCTGAATCGGTAGCAGTGTAGACTCAGATCAGACGCCGCACAACCCTGATCAGACGCCGCGTTCTGCCGTTTATCAAATACCGTATTTTCCTGAGCATTTGGAGAGACATGCCTAAACAAACTGCGTAGAAGCAGATCAGACGCCGCAGAAAGCGGCGTCTGATCTGGTTCTACGCTGTTTGCATAGGCATATCTGTCCAAATTCTCAGGATAAATACAGTATTTGATATACGCATCACGAAAACATGCCTATATACTTTTGACCCCTTTAAACCCCACTTTTATATAGTAAAGCTGGGGTTTATAGGGGTATACATTATTTTTCTTATTTCTGCTCAAAAACATAGATTGTGGGTACTCGTTAGAACCCGCCTCGCCAGGCGGTTCTAACGAATACCCACAATCTATGTTTTCAGCAGAATTTTGAAAAGTATCAGCGCTTTTTTTATCTGAAAATTTTCATTTTTTGGTGGTAAAATTTTCAGTATATTTGAATAGGTATGTTTTCGTTGTGGGTCAGCAAAAAACTCTGACGAGTCTTTGGAGCAGCCATGGCTGACCTGGGCCTTCAATGATTGCATGTGCTTCGACAAGCTCTTTTCGTATGACGCAGTCCTGTAGATATGAAGTTTGCTACCGGATGACCAAACTTTTAGCTAACCATTGGTGGATAGCTATGATACAGGCAAGTAAGTGAACCTGTCGGTCTATTTTTCAACAGCAGGGTGTCTGGTTAGTATTTTCTTAATTATTATTATTATGTTTTATAGAAATTCCTGTATTTCATGCAAACAGTGTGGACCTTGATCAGACGCCGCGTTCTGCGGCGTCTGATCTGGTCTGCACTGTTTGCCAATTACCCTTTTAGAGGTTTCCCGACTGAAATGGGTTAAAACAGGACGACACTAAGCGCGCGCTACAAATTCAGCAGACGACAAATTGATTATATATTTCTCAGGAGCTGGCATTTGACATTTCATGCAAATTGTCTCCACGGTAAGACAATTTGCATGAAATGTCAAATCCCATTTTTTGGAAAAAATAAATAAAACATTTTAAAATGGTTTCTTCTGATTTTTTTTTCTTTTTTTTTTTTTACCCAGCAAGTGCTATTTTATATCGCAGTGTGTGAGCCGGCCTCGGTAGCTCAGTTGGATGCGCCGTCCGACTGGAGACCAGGAGGTCGCGGGTTCAACCCCCGCCGAGGTCGGCAACATTCTTTCGTGGAGATTGATCATGAAATATTTTCTACGGTCATTCTCTCCCTTCCGCTGATTCAAGAAGGGCAGTTGTCAGTTTCTGGCGAAAGAATGTGCACAATACTGGTTAACCGCTTAGAGGACTAAGCCTGCCCAGTAAACGTGTGGTTAGGTAAACTGACCGCGCTCGACATGGCCCCATTGGGTTGACTGGGCCGTAAAACCTCAACACAAACAAACAAACAAACATATCGCAGTGTGCTGACAGACAACAATCTGATAAACTTACTTACAAGAAAAGTACATGTCATTCCACTGAAAATAGCCTATGCACAAGTTTAATCGCCTGCCCCCAATGAATCGAAACCGGTCCGCCGACAATCAAAGAAAAAGAAAACAACAACAAATGCCATATCCGAAAGGCGAGTGACCTATCTATCTGAAAGTCCTCTTTGTCTATACATTTGCGTAGTGTAGCCAAGACATTTCAGCCAGAATGTGAGAAAACGTACCTTCTAACGTGTGCGTCCAACGGAGACTCGAATCAGCCTGCGCATCTGCGCAGTCTGATCAGTCTTAGTTGTCCGCATGAAGAAACTTTACATCCTTGACTATGCTAAATGTGCCTTGCGAAGATTCTGATCGGACTGCGCGCATGCGCAGGCTAATCTGAATCTTCGCTGGGCGCAAGTGTCAAAGGTACGTTTTCTGACGTTTCGCCTCATTTATTTAGACAACAAAGGTTCAGATGAGACTGCGCATGCGCAGTCTCATCTGGACCGTTTTTGTCCGATTACAGAATCATTAGATTGCAGACTCGTTTGGTGTACAGATAGGCCCTGAAAGAATGCACATATTTGCATTGAGTCATTTTCTGTTCGAACATAATATAATGTGAGCCACACTTTATACATGTATCTTATGACGTGCGCTCAGCGAAGACTCAAATCAGAAATTTCTCTATTAATTATTCCAATCCGTTGTTCGTTATTGTTTTACTCCGCCAACCGCCAGGGCATTTCGGCGAAGCGTAATTCCAACTCAACTTATTTAGCATAATCTGATTGGTCGCGAGCAACGTGAATTCAGAACGGCATTTTTACTTCGACCAATCTACCGAGCAAGAATCTTGGTACTATTTTCTTAGGGTAGACTTCTTAAATAAGGTATTTGGCTGACAAATTCAACGTAAACATGACCAAGTCGGAATTATAAGAAATAAAATAGAATTTTATAGATTTTATCGATGTGTAAAATGTCGGCGAATTAAAGCTTAATATAAAGCACTTCGGGCTTTATTCGGTTTGTGAGTGATTCGTCTGCATTTAAGCATCGATAAAATCCACAAAAAATGAAATTCGGTCCTAAAATTAACTGTAGTATCCAATGATTCTGTAATCGGACAACGAAGGTCCAGATCAGACTGCGCAAATGCGCAGTCTGATCTGGACCTCCATTGTCGTCATAAACGAGAAATATCATTTCTGTTTCTTATGTCTCGTGTCATTTTTCATGTGAACCGGTTCAGTAATTTATATCTTTCAAAATCGGACTACTTCAATTAAACGTTTAATCAGATGTACTTTATCTCTAAACTGATATGAACCGAAACGTCAGGAAACGACCCTCAGGACTTGTGCGCTCAGCGAAGATTCAGATCAGACTGCGCATTCGCGCAGTCTGATCCGTATCTTCACTGGGCGCGATTTGGATAGCCAAGAATGCAACGTTTCTACATGCGGACAACAAAGACTCTGACCTGACTGCGCGGATGTGCAGGCTGATTTGAGTCTGCGATGGGCGCACATGTCAGAAGGTACGTTGCCTGACGTTGCGACCCGTATAGTTATGGGCGTTTTATTTGGTACTAAACATTTACAAAATAGTTTCAGAATAATTGGTCGTCTTCACTTGAGAGTTTGAGCCGACAAGCGAAGTTTTATTTCATGTGATTTAAATTGCAATGTTTACACGTATATAATGCAAGTTATGGCATATCCACGCTTAGAAGATCAACAACGTACAGGTGGAAGAAAACAGACAGCTTGAACGTAAATAATACTTTAAGGGTTTTCTTTTGAGATTTTTATCTACCATACTGTCACATATGATGCGCAACGCACGAAAAGGGCCCTTATGCAATTTGCGGACAACGCAGGCTTAGACGAGCGTGTGCATCCGTGCAGTCTAATCTGGACATTTTCTGTTCGGCGACATTACCCATCGATTCTGTAAGGGAGAAGCGAAGGCCTTGATCGAATGCGCAGGCTGATCAAGGCCTACGTTTTCCGCAAATGACATCTAAGAGCCCTTTTGCGTGCGCTGCGCACCATTTGAAATACGCTTCTCAGCAAATACACTGTATCGTAATAACGTTGTTTCGACAATGCGACGTTATTACGACGTTGTGTGTTTACTGGGGAACAATGGACACGGCAGTGCTCGTGGGACGCCTTTTGCGGCATGAATAACTATTTTGACCATTACATGTCTAATTGTCACTCATATATATATAGAACCTAAACTATCTTGGAACCACTGGGACCCCTGCCTGTTTTGGCTTATGAGACATTTGACATAAAGTGCTGCTGTACAATATAAATATCGTATATTTTATTACAAATTAGTTGTATTTTCAGTTTCAAAGCTAACCTTTAAATTTTAGGTACGTGCATTATAAAACATGAAAATGTCTTGTTAAACTATATTTAGCCGTCTGTGTTTTTATGAAAACTGACACGATTTGAACCGTTACAAATTCACAACGCACATGTCTGACAGTATCGCAAAATGTCCTGATAGTATGTCTACAAACGTGTAAAATGAAATAATTCCGTTTGAGAAGCACAGGAGAAAAAGATCACAATTGTACGAATGGATCCAGATCATATCATTGTGATGGTTTATGTTTACCGATTTATTATAATGATCTGGATGTCGCTGTTTCAGCAAAAAACAGAAAGTAAACTGCGTTAAGAACGCATGTTCTTCAATCACTATCGCTAAAAGGGACCTGATGCAATTTGCGGACTACGGAGGCCCAGATCAGCCTGCGCAATAGCGTAGCTGAACTGGGCCTTCGTTGTCTGCTAAGTGAATCAATGGATACTGCAGTATATGTCAACGAACAGAGACTGCCCAGATCAGACTGCACGGATGCGCATGCTGATCTGGACCTTCGCAGTTCGCATCTAACAAACAAGAGCCATTTTCCCACGTTGTGCATCATTTCTGTTTTGATTCGAGGAATTGTATACGTTAAGTAATACGGTCGCTCGTATTCTTGATTAACAGCACGCCGACACCGGTGGTCCTCCAGAGAATGGGAAAAAGCGGTGGAAGTGCTAGTAGATTAATAGATATTTGAGCTAGCGCATGACAAAACCAACAAAATGGACGTGCGCCCAGCGAAGACTCAGATCAGCCTGGGCATCCGCCCAGTCTGATCAGAGTCTTCGCTGAGCCAGATCAGCCTGGGCACCCGCTCAGTCTGATCAGAGTCTTCGCTGAGCGCTCAATGGGTAGCCAAGGACCCAAGCGAAGACTGATCAGACTAGGCGGATGCCCAGGCTGATCTGAGTCTTTGCTGGGTACACATGCCATTTTGTTGATTTAATCGTGCGCTGCCTCATTTTTCATTTCCATATTGGACCCTTTATGGGTATAAAATGCATATCAAGATACAATAAATGCGAGAAAAGAGAAATAGAGGAAGGGGGTGGGGGATTGAATATGATAGTACTGAAACAGACAAGAAAATGCTAACATGCACCCCCCCACCCCACCCCCAACTTCGCCTGCTACATGAAGGACCTCACTGAGGCGGTTCTAACAAATGTCCAAGACATATGTCTATTTCCTGGAAGAAACTATTGTATGAATTTACCAGTCCTTATCATGTATATTTGGGTCGCTTGTTTACAGTCGATCCATAGGATACATATACCAAAATTTCCTCAAGGTTCTTGTCCGCGTGATTTTCATTGACCAATGAAATGTATGAAATCTAGGTAACGGTTATTTATAGCCGCACTATTTTTGTCGCTCTGACGTCAGGGTGTCGTGTAAAGAGGGTTATTTGTAAAACCTGGACTGTGACATTTGCGAACAGCGCAGATCCAGATCAGACGCCGCAGAACGCGGCGTCTGATATGGGTTTGCGCTGTTTGCACATGCTTAAATTACAGGAAGTTATGGGTTGAAACTAGGGGTGGCTAGTCGGAGCTAAAACATAATCGATTATCAGTCCTGCTTTTGTGATTGATAATCGATTAGTAATCACTGAAGATTTGATAATAATTTTGCCTATCTGACTGAGCACGACTCTTACCATATGTCATATTTTACTGTCTGTATTTGGCCAGACAGGCGTGAGCAAACAGTGTAGACCCAGATGAGACGCCGCAAATGCGGCGTCTCATCAGGGTCTACACTGTTTGCCACTCAACCAGCTATTTCAGACACTAAAGTGGGTAGTAAATTGTCCTTGTTTAAATTTTAGATTAATATGGTAAAGTGTTGAGGTGTCTGAATACTAAGGGTAAATACGGTAAAGTAACAGACAAATCAAATGATCGATTATTAGCGAATCTGTAATGATAATCATTTTTGCGGTATTTATCGATCAATTAATCGATTATCCGATTAATCGTGCCAGCCTTAGTTGAAACGGTCTTAAGTCCCTGTTCAGAACCACTTTCCCAGCCTACACACAGAGACAATCTACCCACCAGTGCTGTAAGTGCTTTGATTTGTTGAAAGAGCCCGCGAATGGTGCTTTTTGTCACCACTAGTACTTTTTGTTTGAAGAACGTGTATAGTTTCGGTAATTACAGGATACACTAAGGTCATTTTGCAATTGCTATCACGTCTCTTTTTTGAAGAAACTGTATTTTTTATTTTTTTTTTTTTTTTTTTTTTTTTTTTTGCTGGTACTGTCATTTCTATTTGTTGAAATAAGTTGCGTTTAACCATGCACTGGAAAAAATTGTAAGTGTTTCTCACTATGTTTCGATTGTAAGAAGAAGTATTTTTTTAAAACACTATCATATCTCATGTTAATGGAAGCATTTGTATGTATTTGTCATCTAATAGCCTTTTCGTGCGCGTGCCTGTTAGTTTCTATTGCTAAAAGAAATTGTATAAGTTCGTCAGCTGTTGTCATGCCTATTTTTTTTTTTTTTTTTTTTTTTTGACGAAGAAACTGTCAACTGCTATAATATGGTTATTTTGCTGGAACATCACGAAAACACGCCTATATAATTTGACCCCCTTAAACCCCACTTTTATATAGTAAAACTGGGGTTTACAGGGGTATACATTATTTTTCTTATTTCTGCTCAAAAACATATATTGTGGGTACTCGTTAGAACCGCCTCGCCGAGGCGGTTCTAACGAGTACCCACAATCTATGTTTTGAGCAGAAATATGAAAAATATAAGAATTTTTATCTGATTTTTTTTTTCATTTTTTGATGGTAAAATTTTCAGTATATTTGAATAGGCTTGTTTTCGTAATGAGAAATTGTGCGAGTATTTGGCAACTACTATTGTTTTGTTGGAAGAAATCCCTACATACCCAATATTTCACTATATGTTATAGAGCAAGGGGCGGAGGCCACACTATATATGAACATAGACTTATTTGAAAAACATGATGACTTACCAAAGCGAAAATATTAAATTTGGAAGTGTCAATGAACAGACCTTAAAGCGCTTTACTCTTAATCCGTTGGTCACAACTACATTAGACGACATTTTATTTTATTTTTATTTATTTATTTATTTATTTTTTTTCAGATAAGGCTTAACATTTCAAGCAGACGATTCATATTAAATGCCAAGCTTTTTTATTCTGTGAAAATTACAAAACCAATTTTAAAATATCGTCTCATCACGAAAAAATGTCTATATAATTTTGACCCCTTAAACCCTACTTTTAAATAGTAGAACAGGGGTTTACAGGGGTATACATTATTTTTCTTATTTCTGTTCAAAACATAGATTGCGGTACTCGTTAGAACCGCCTCGACGAGGCGGTTCTAATGAGTACCCGAAATCTATGTTTTGAGCAGAAATATGAAAAATATCAGCTTTTTTTTATCCGAAAACTTTCAGTTTTTGGTGGTAAAATGTTCAATATATTTGAATAGGCGTATTTTCGTAATGGGCTATAAATTTGCTTCGTGCTTTAAGGGGTAACAATAAAGAAACCGTAAAGCGCATGAATAATTACGCAAAGACTAGATAACGTCTGTCACACTCACATCAATTTGATAATGGTACATTGAATCCAAGAATAATTATTAAATTCAGCCGAATAAGCTAAATTCTACGGGTTCGACAAACCTTCTGATGTAAATTTTATCCATAAATCATTCTTCAGTGTTTATCAGATTTCATAATGCTAATTTATAACAGCCTTGTTGTGCGAAAAGGGGGTCTTAACGCCCATGAGAACAGCGAAGACCCAATTCAGTGTGCACATCCGTTCAGTTTGACAAAGGCCTCCGTTTTTGGGCGATATCTTCAGGCTTTAACGCTTAGCAAGCTAGGAAACAATTTCAGCAGACGACAGTTTGAAATATTTTTGTTTTAGTTTCCCAAGAAAATGAATAGACTAAGACATTTTATCCAAATTGTCTATTTTCTGGCAAGAAAACAAAAAAAAAAATATTTTGTCGTCTGCTGAATCTGTTCAGATAAGTCTGCCCGCGCGTCAGTGCAGTATGATCAAAGACCTTCGCTGTTCGCCGAGATTAACTATCGCCACTTTCTGGACAGATTCAACAAACGACAAATTGACATTTTTCATTCTTATTTATTTTATTTTTTTGGCCAGAAAATAGACTTTGATAAGATGCAAATTATCTCCCAAGAGATATTTTGCAAATTATCTCCCAAGAGATATTTTGCATGAAATGTCAAAGACTACTTTCTGAACAAAAAAACAAAAAAAAAAACAACAACAACAAAAAACAAAACTGTCGTCTGCTGAAATTTTTACTGAGCATACAGCGTTAAGAAGGCCTGACTATGCCGATCAAAACGGCTGAGGCTTTTATCAGATTGCACTAATGCGTACACTGATTTAGGTCTTCGCTCTTCGCAACGGAGTTAAGGTCGCTTTTTGAGTGACGTAGCCAATAATATGTGTGAAATATTGAAACGGGTGTTAGAATTTACGAAGTACCCACGACATGATCTAAAATTATCAAATTAACGACAATTATTCATTATTTTGGAACTATAACACATAAAAATTTAACAAAGAAAACCCATTGCCCATTAACCCATTTATACTTAGCGTCCCATAAAAGGGATATTGGCAAACAAGACCCAGATCAGACGCCGCTTAGCGCGGCGTCTGATCAAGGTCTGCACTGTTTGCATATTGCACAGGAATTTCTATAAAACATGGTGAGAATAAAAAACCAACCAGACACCCGTTTGAAATGAAAATGGACCGGTCCAAAGAATTAAGGTAGAAAAATCCACTAGGTATATTAAATGGGTTAACCGAAGCAAGTATTAGCTTTTTCAAAAAGCTAGCGGGTCGTTTAGCTTCAGCAACTGCATGTGCGCTTATGCCGCACATGATGGCATACATATTAAGCTTTATGGAATTGACATAAATGACTAGTTATATTCAGAGTTTTAGTTCACTCCGAGCTGCCAAATTTACCTCTGACATTGTACATAAATAAAAGGAACACACAACGTCACAATAACGTCGTTACAACGGCGCTGCCACGTCGTAACGTTGCAGCGACGTTGTGGCGACGTTGTGTGTTTGCTGGGCTGTTAGTTTTTCAACAGTTTGACGATAGCAGATCACTAGTAGGTAGCCTGGAGAGGCCATATTATAATAATAATACATTCTGTTCTATTCTATTCATAATCAGATGCACGACTACTATGTCAACAGTCTTGATTGTTCCTTCCGCTTAAGCTGGGTTCGGTATAATTCCCGTATTTGATGTGTGATTAGCATAATTCCTATATATGCGGCTCGCCAGGGCAACCCGCATTCTCTGTCTTGTCTCAAAGAGCAGAATAACTGTTTCTACCATCTCGTATGTCATAGCTATTCTACATTTTCTACATTGGTGGCCATCACAGATGTTTTTTTTATTTTTTAATGATTTAACCCTTATCGAGCCAAGCAAAATTTGAGGGCTGACGACAGTCTATATTTCAGAGAAAATAAGTCTTGCCATTTCAAGTGAGTTGTCTGCTTGGCAGATGATTCACATGAAATGTCAAGGCTTATTTTCTTTGAAATTAATAATAAAAAAATCAAAATGTCGTCTAATGCAGTCGTGATTGGCGCTTTAAGGGTAAAATGCTTTATCAAAATTAGTATATTTTCACGCCATTAAGTTTGGGATATAAAAAATTTCCTTTCAAGCTACTAATTTTGATTTATAAGGAAGCTTACCAAATAATATTAAAAATATTAGTACATAAATTTAAGTTTGATTCGGCTGTATATGAAATATGTTTCATTGCTCTAGAAGTTAACGTTCTTTAATACTTATACATGTATATAGCTCGCTTTGGGCAGCAGACGACAAACTGATGATTTTTTTTTATTTTCCCCGCGAAAATAGGATTTTCACATGGTTTACATACAATATTGGACAAGCTTTCTTTCAGCATTGCACAAGCTTTCTTTCAGCATTAAACTTAGCTGTATATCTTTGTGTCCTGGGGTAAACAAAATTTACCCAACTGGGTCCTTGACTGTTAGCTCAAAGACAGAAACAATCAATTTACTTGCTCACGATTTTAAGATGTTCCATGAGTATTTTAAAGCAAAATGGATCTCTAGCTTTATTTGTCCATGGTTATTGCCCAGTATATTTTGTAAATATTTTTCTGTTTAATATCACTTCAATTTATGTGCCGCACCATGGGAAAAGGGAAGTTTCAGGGCAGAAACGGACAGCCTACTGCCAGCCTGCCAAGACTGACCGGCATGTTAAGTGTTCATCAATATGTTCTACACATCACGAAAACACGCCTAAATAATTTTGACCCTCTTAAACCCCACTTTTATATAGTAAAACTAGGGTTTACACGGGTATACATAATTTTCTTATTTTGCTAAAAAAATATAGGTTGTGGGTACTCGTTAGAGCAAGAATATGAAAAGTATCAGATATTTTTATCTGAAAATTTTCCTTGTTTGGTTGTAAAATTTTCAATATTTTTGAATAGGCCTGTTTTCGTAATGAATACTTAAAGAATGTGTAAGCGGGCTATGAAGCCCAGTTCAGACTCCGCGGGTGCGCGGGCTGATCTGAGCCTTTTTTTGTCCGCATGTGCCCAGACGACACGTTTTCGCCCGATGCGACAAAGTAGTGTTAGTGTACCCTGTTTTCTGTCCTACAAATATTGGTACTCTCAATCATTCTCAATAGTTCTTGTGGGGCTTAGCACTAAAAGATTTAATTCGAAAAAGGTGGGCATACGCTCGCTGACATTGCGGTAGCGAATAAGAGGGAAAGAAATAGGAAAAATATTGATGTAAAATCAGACTGTTTATTCAAAAGTTTAAAATAATACTAAAAGACCAGATTAACCCATTTTAGTCTGGAGACCCCTAAAAGAGTAATTGGCAAACAATGCAGACCCAGATCAGACGCCGCAAAACGCGGCGTCTGATCAGGGTCTCCACTGTTTGCAAATAGTTTATCCATTTTTCTCTCGAATAACCCAACAATGTGAACATACCTAAAATTGAAACTGGACTCTTCCAATATATAGTGTGGCGGAGTCTATTCAGTCTTAAATGGGTTAAGATAGAATCTAAAGCCAAATAATAATAATAAAAAAAATGTGTGTTTCAGGTTACATGGGATTTTAAAATACGAACGGTAGGTTGGAATGTATTTTTATTTTGTTAAAAGTATGAGTTAATAGGAAAACAAATAGGCCGAACCGGCAAATCCCCCACAAGACCTTAAAAACTTTAGGGTCAGTGGTGAAAAATTAGGCACGGTTGGGTAACCTGAAACACACATCTTTTTTATTTTAGGTCTAATCTACTGAGAGTAAGTTTAAATTGCCATATTTACCCTAAATTTGGACAGATAAGCTGAGCAAACAGTGTAAACCCAGACCGCGGCGTCTGATCAGGATCTACACTATTTGCAACCCATCCAGCAGTTGTTTTTTTGAACGCTACCAGACATCCGAGGCTCACCCATGCATCCCAGCGGGCAACGTTGAAACAACGTCGTATCAATGTGGATGCAACGTCATGACATTGCATCGACGTGGATGCGACGCATGAACGTCATGTGCCTGCGGGGATACTTGGTGCCGCTGTCAGTCACCAAGTGCCACCCTATCCACTTTATACTCAGCCAAGGGCTCGTCGAGAATGTACTAGATGTACTCATGATCTGAAAATTTTCTTGATCCCTAGCAAGATTCGCACCCAAGACCTTCCGCTTGCAAATCGAGAGCACTTACCACTAGGTCACCAAGTTCACATCCAGCAGTTTGAGACGAAATCCCGGGTATTAAAACGGACTTAACAACAACAACAACAACAACAACAACAAAACGTGCGCTTCTTTCATACGTTGTTTCCATTAACCCATTTACGTCTAGTAGACTCTTCTACCACAACTCTTTGGACCGGTCTATTCCCAATAGCAGGGTTTCAGGTTTGATTTTATTATTACTATGTTTTTTTTTTTTTTTTTTTAGAAATTAACGTATTTGATGCAAACAGTGTAGAACCTGATCAGACGCCTGCGGCGTCTGATCTGGGTCTGCACTGTTTGCTAATTATTCTTTTGAGGGGCCTCCAGATTAAATTAGGTTAAGAGTGGTCGGACGCCATAAATTCCTACAGGGATTATCTTTATGCCGATAAAAGACAAGCGATTTACGTTTTCAATAACACAGACTGATTTTATATCAATATTGTTATTATTTCTTTTCCTTATTTGGCTTTGACAAAAGCTTTTAGACATCTTTATGGAATTAATTCATTTAAAGCTCAAATTTGATATAGATCAGTTGGGGTTTTCTTTTTCGACAAAAACATGTACTGGCGTCATTTTGCACTGATTTCCAATCTTTTGTCTCAGGTTGACCATAGACGTGTAACGAGATAGTTTTATAGATCACTTCTAAAGCCTTGCAGTGGAAGTTGGAAGCCGGCTTTTATGGCGACGTTGGTAGAATGGTTGGCTTTTTCACTAAAGTTAAGCAACGTCCACCGCCGTTAGTACCTGGATGGGTGACAGCGATGCCTGACTACGTAAATAAAACAAAAACAACGACAACAACAACAACTACATCAAAACGTCAAACGCTACATTTGGTGGCAGCAATGGGATGAGACATGACAACACTATCATCACCGCACCCTAGTAGCAGGGACAGGTGTCCCTGGCAGCATTGCTAAGGCTCCTTCCTCAGGTCTGTAGTGGGGGCAGTGCTGATGACTTCGGAACGAAGTCAAAAGAGGGGGAGAAATGTAACGGAATATGTATAAAGATCACTTGTACAGCTTTGTTGTGGAAGCCGGCTTTTATGGCGACGTTGGTGCAGTGGTTGGCCGCGGTTAGTACCTGAATGGGTGACCACCATGCTTAACTTCGTGAAATACCCGACAAACGCTACAGAAGCATCTCTTAACCCATTAAAAACTGAATAAACTCTCCCACACTATATAATAGAAGAGTCCGTTTTCGATTTTAGGAATGTCAGGTTATATGATATAAATATTTTTAAAGATAAATGGTTGCACTATTAGCAAACAGTGGAGACCCTGATCAGACGCCGCATTCTGTGGCGTCTGATCTCGGTCTGTACTGTTTGCCAGTTACCCTTTTAGGGGTCTGCTAAGCGCAGTGCATTTGATGTTATATGAACAGTGTATTCTGCAGCCCATGGTGTATCGCAGACTACTATAGTAGAACCTCGATAGCTCGAACACCGATGGCTCGTTTACCATGGCTAATTCGAACTCGTCTTTGAGTCCCTAGGAACTTTTTCTAAGAGAACAAATATTTGGGAAAATTTTGTCATTTTATCATGAAATTGTATGTTGAGTATACTCATTAGAATCGCCTCATTGAGGCGAATCGCCTCATTGAGGCGATTCTAATGAGTACACTCAACATACAATTATTATATAGAAGATCAAAAAGATTTCCCTTAATTATTCACCATTTGCTTCCTGTCCTAGCGCCAGGATTAACCCTCAATGGCTCGAACTACCCATATCTCGAACAAATTTTTATGGTCCCAAAGAGGTTAGAGCCATTGAGGTTTGACTGTACTACTTTTTATGGCATTTTAATTCGTTTGTTTAGATTTCTTCAGCACTTAACATGAAACATTTTAAGAATGAAATTGTAACGTAAACTCATTTAACTTCACAAATTTCTGGTCTTTATTAATGTGTCCTTCAGTTGTTAGCCGCCAGAAACATTGCCAAATATTTCTGCTTGAGACAGTTGTGTTAATAATCAGTTTATTGAACAAATGTATCTCCTTGATAACTATCAAGTATCATGCCCTATTACACTAGCAAACTTACTTCACAGATTAACTTTTACCACTCTGCGGAAGACAACTTAAGAAAATGATAGTTTTCTTCATTACGAAAACACTCCTATTCAAATATATTGAAAATTTTACGACCGAAAAAGGAAATTTTTCAGATAAAAAATTCTAATATTTTTCATATTTCTGCTCAAAACTTAGATTGTGGGTACTCGTTAGAACCGCCTCAGTGAGGCGGTTCTAACGAGTAGCAACAATCTATGTTTTGAGCAGAAATATGAAAAATAATATATACCCCTGTAAACCCCAGTTTTACAATATAAAAGTGGGGTTTAAGAGGGTCAAAATTATATAGGCGTGTTTTCGTGATGTATTTCCCCCAGAAAATAAGGTTCTCCAAAAGGGACAATTTGCATGATATGTCAAATTCTATTTTCTAGAATAGAAAAAAAAATATTTCAAAATGTCGTCTGTTGATTACCCAGCATTCTAAGCGTTAAAACAGTCTGGACAGCGAAACGCCTACAACAACGTGGCACAGTGTAGACAACGATCGGACTCAGTTCAGATATTACCTCTTTCGCGAACAAATTCCGATCAGTCTTGACTTGTATGCGTCAAAACTCCACAGTGCAAAACCGAAAACTGAGATCAGTCCGCGCCAGATTGGTCAAGTTTTGCTGTTCGCCCGTGACACGTGCCATATTCATCACGAAAACACGCCTATATAATTTTGAACCCCTTAAACCTCACTTTTATATAGTAAAACTGGGGTTTACAGGGGTATACGTTATTTTTCTTATTTCTGCTAAAAAACATAGATTGTGGGTACTCGTTAGAACCGCTAGTACCCACAATCTTTGTTTTGAGCAGAAATATTAAAAATATCAGATTTTTTTTCTGAAAATTTTCATTTTCTGGTGGTAAAATTTTCCGTATATTTGAATAGCATTGTTTTCATAACGGTAGGTTTTGTTGTGGCGTGGTTCAAGTAACTATTATGTTCAGATAAATAGTGTCAAACTGACAACAGGTCGTCATGCAGTGGAGAGATTTCTCATAACAAGTCTCTTATCGTAAGGTCAAAATTACTGCATGGCGTCATTTTTAACCCCTTTTCCGCCCTCAGACCAAAACATATATACATACGCAAACAGTGTAGCTCATCTTACAAGCCGTCTCGTCAGGATCAATACTGTTTGCCATTGGTTTTGATTTTACTTATATTTTACTGTAAATAAGAGACAATTTGAATGAAAACACGCCTATTCAAATATATTGAAAATTACACCACCAAAAAATGAAAATTTTCAGATAAAAAATTCTGGTAGTTTCCATATTTCTGCTCAAAACATAGATTGTGGGTACTCGTAAGAACCGCCTCGGCGAGGCGGTTCTAACGAGTACCCACAATCTATGTTTTTGAGCAGAAATTAGAAAAATAATGTATACCCCTGTAAACCCCAGTTTTAATATATAAAAGTGGGGTTTACGGAGGTAAAACTATATAGGCGTGTTTTCTTGACGTATGGATTGGCTGGATATAATCTGATGGCTAAGTGAAGTCTTAGCTGTTGAGGGTTTACACCAATAACCACTCACTGTTGTGGTTACATACCCGTTGGATGCGATATTGATTAGATGGGAGAAAGTTGTTTGACCTACCCCACGAATAAATCGACTAAAGGGGAATAGATACACTGTAAAGGGAAACAACTCAGTCAAAACTGTTTTGCCGCCATTCTGATGAAAGGGGTCTGCTATAAAAAGAAAGAATTTGCTCACATCCACACTGATCACTGTCTTCATAGTCCGCATGAAGAAACTTTTAATCCTTGGCTATCCAAAATGCGCACATCGCAGATTCTGATCAGACTGCGCGTATGCGCCGGCTGATCTGAATCTTCGCTGTTCGCACGTGTCCGAAGGTACGAACCTGACTTTGCGACTATGGTGGTAACTTTTGTCGGACTGTATAGTAAACAATTCACTTTAATTTACTGACATGCATTTTAACAAACATATTAACGCTTGGCACTCTGCATGGGTAAAATTTTCAGCAGACGACATTTGAAATATTTTTCTTATTTTCCTTAGAAAACATTATTTTCCTTAGAAAACAGGATTGACATTTCATGCAAATTGTCTCCGCTGGAGACAATTTGCGTGAAATGTCAAAACCTGTTTTCTGGAAAAAAAAAAAAAAAATGAAAAATAGCACCAATTTGTCGTCTGATAATTAGCCCAGAGAGTTATAAAGGTTAAACAATTTGAACAGCTTTGTAACTGGTCATGTTTTGTTGTGGAGACACGATTCAAAAATTAAAATCATCTGTCTGCTGTATAAAAACAAAAGGAGACAGAGTGCACTTGGTAGCTTTCCGCCATTTTTAAAAGGAAACACCATTTGTGACCCATTGTTTGTTTTCTTGCACACCAAGCCCCTTCTGAAAAGAGGTTTACTCCAAAAGGAAAGCATTTAGGGAGCAAAAGCTTTCCTTTTAGGGTGAACCCTTTTTCTGAAGGGAGACAAAACAATTTTTTACAGATTAACTCCCCTGAAAGTGTACCAACTGCCATAAACAGAGAAAAAACAAATCACACACAGACCTATTCAGTGCTGAAAGGGGCCTTTTAGACTGGCTCCAGTCTCCAGTGAATTTTTTCCTTAAAATCCACTGAAATAAAACCAAAATAATATCATGACTATAAAGGATAGTCACTATTGATCAGCCTTTATAGTCATGATACATGTACTATTTTGGTTTTATTTTAGTGGACTATCAAACAGGGTATTATAAAATTTAGTCACTGGAGACTGGAGCCAGTCTAGGAGCCTTCGGGCATATGCGAACAACACAGACCTAAAAATAAAATATTTATCTAGATATCCCAATTATCTAGAACTGATTATTATATCAGGAAGTTTATCGAGGGTATCTTGGTTGTCATTGAGCATTGGGAACCAATAGACTGTTGTGCAACAGTGAGAAAAATTGTCAGACTTGGGCATTGAACTCAGGCTAATCCAGTGTTCTGTATATATATCTCTGAATGCCTTTGTTCCTGTTTTGGATGATTTATAAACAAATGCATGCACAAAGCATTGGGTAACAGACACTTATTTATGACAGGAAAAATGTTCCCGTGATGGCCACCATTTTTTTAAAAGGGTAACAACGTTTGCATACAGCAATTTAATTTGTAGTACAATCGACTCTCGAAGTTCAAGGGACTCTCTGAAATTCTTCGAGATATCCGTACCTCGACATATCAGATTTGCAAAACTGAGGAAAAAATAAATCGAACAAACGCATTTTACATATGAATATGAAAATTGACTCCTGAGGATAGAGATATATTGAAAATAAATGTGGAAGAGGGGAGAAATTGCTTCTAATCGAGCAATTTCTCCTCCTTTACACAATATTTTGTCACCTGTTGTTAGATTAATACCATGTTAAAACAGGGGCCAGATTTTCACTTCGAGACAAGCGGTTATTTGAGATAAGCGAAGCTGAGATAACGAGAGTCGACTGTACTTGAATCTTTGAGAATTTGCTTCCAGGGGCAGATCAAACATTGTAAGCCGAACACTCTATGTATGTACAAAACCTAATGGATTTTAACCCTTAACTATTGTCGTCTGCTTTGTCATCTGCTTGTGATTTTAAAAGTCATTTTTGCAAACAGTGTTGACCCAGCTCAGACTGCTCCTAAGAGCAGTCTGATTAGGGTCCACACTGTTTGCCTGTATGCAAAAATAGGTTTGAAAAGTCTGTAAGAATATTCAGCAGACGACATAAACAGACGACATTTTCAGATGTAGATTTTCTTGGCGCTTTAAGGGTTAATGGACTACATAGGATGAATTAAATTCTATTATAATTTACAAGAGACCAATTGGCATAATAAATAATTACCTTCATTAACCTTAACATGATTAATTTAAGGGGACTGGATACATATTCAAGGGAAATAAATATCATGAAAACATTTGCATCTTTGTACATTACAGGCTACTCTTAAAGGAAAGAATTTGCTCCTCTGTGGGAGCAAATTCTTTCCTTTGGGTGCAAAGTCTTTCTTTTAAGAGTAGCCCACATTTTTTAAGGGTTTCCAATGCAAGCGAGGCAACTTCCTGTCTTCAAAAGTTCTCTCCTTTCGCAAAATGGCGGCAACATCTCCAGCTGTATCCGTTCACATAAATTAAACTTTGACCTGCTAACTTTAAATAACTGCAAACAGTGTTGTAACATATGTTTGATTTTACCCTTTAAGATATAGGGCTGGATACTTGATGGGACTCATCTCCCTGGGAAACATCGCGCCTTGTTTCTTTTCTTAAGAAAAACTAGCAAACAACTAGTGCTCATTTACTGTCTGCTAATTTCACCACAAGAGTACTACGGGCTAACACCTGCATGCACCTGTGTTTGATTGACAGCTTTGAAAAGTACATATCTTTATTTAAAGCGTCTTCAAGATAAAATCTAAATGTCCTGACATACTTAGCGATCAAGGGCTAAAACGTTTGCGATATGACACAACGTTTACGATAAATTCACTACTGTAGAATTTATATTATCATTTTGGAGTGACATTTTCTTTCAACTGGATATTACATGTATTTCAAAATGTCGTCTGCTGAATTTTTACATAGCATGATCAGCGTTAAAAGAAATGAGGCCGAAAAGTTTGTTTGTCTTTTTTTCAGATATTTGGATTTTCTTAGAAAATGTTTCAACTGACATTTTTCTTACCAAATTTGTACTTTGAAGATTTTATTTGTTGAGTTTTTGCTGAAAGTAATACTAGACCACGTGACTTTACTTCTGCATTGCATTACGTCTTCATCATCAGTGACAATGCTTTATTTGGTATGGAATTCCCTAAAATAGAACTTACATCACGAAAACACGCCTATATAATGTTGACCCCCTTCAACCCCACTTTTATATAGCAAAACTGGGGTTTACAGGGGTATTCATCAATTTTCTTATTTCTGCTCAAAAACATGGATTGTGGGTACTCGTTAGAACCGCCTCGCCGAGGCGGTTCTAACGAGTACCCACAATCTATGTTTTGAGCAGAAACTTGAAAAAAATATTAGAATTTTTATCTAAAAAATTTCATTTTTTGGTGGTAAAATTTTCAGTATATTTGAATAGGCTTGTTTTCGTAATGTTTGTTTCTTCTTTTTCTGCGAGTCTGAACCATGTTATAAAACCAGAAATGAAGAATTGTTTATTTATCGTGTATTTGGGCTTCATGTACATGACGATAGCCTTCTTTTTTGAACATATTGGACCGTTTTGACATTATGAAAACACACCTATTCAAATATATAGAAAATTTCACCTCCAAAAACTGAAAATTTTCAGATAAAAAACTCTTATATTTTTCATATTTCTGCTCAAAACATAGACTGTGGGTACTCGTAAGTCGTTGTCCTCACTTTCACCGAGGGTGGTGGCGCAGCGGCTACAAATGGCTGGCATTACGAAAACACGCCTATTCAAGTATATAGAAAATTTCACGTCCAAAAACTGAAAATTTTCAGATAAAAAACTCTGATATTTTTTTATTTCTGCTCAAAACATAGATTGTGGGTACTCGTTAGAACCGCCTCGGCGAGGCGGTTCTAACGAGTACCCACAATCTATGTTTTGAGCAGATATAATAAAAATAATGTATACCCCTGTAAACCCCAGTTTTTTCTATATAAAAGTGGGGTTAAAGGGGGTCAAAATTATATAGGCGTGTTTTCGTGATGAGGCTTCCTTTTCGACACAATCTTAAGTATCTAACTATAACATTACTTTCTCTTTGACAACCTCTGAATTGCGTGAACTGTCGCATAACGTCTTTCCTTTTGGACAGTTCTAGCCCAGCAGTTACAAAACGTCTTCATGCTCAACTCAGCTGAGCATGAAATTTTCTGAGCTAATAAATATGAAAATGGTTGGCATTTTCATATTCATTAGCAGAGAAAGGTTCATGCTCAGTTATATTTAGCAAGAACGAATTTGCAATTGTCAGTATATAATTTGTGTTTTTATTAGCAGAACAGTTCATGCTCAGCTGAGAAGAGCATGAAAAAAGTTTTATAATCTCGGGATCTGATTGACATGAGCTGTTGCGTACTTACCTTTTGGAAAACTTTTGAATTACACTACCTATTACATAACTTCCTTTTGGGCAACTGCAACATCTTAAGTATGTGAACCGATACATCCCCTCTTTGACACTTCTGAGTTAACCAAACTTCAACATAAGTTTGGTTTTGAACAACTTCTGAATTATCAGAATATGTTTTTATCCTAATTTTCGTACACCTTAAAGCAATTTCTACTAAAATTTGTACCAGGAATTTGATTAAATGGTTATGCGTCTAAAATGTAGTGGATGAATCGCAAACAGTACAGACCCTGATCAGAGGCCGCACTTTGCCGCATCTAATCTGGGTCTTCACTCTTTGCTTGGGTCTGTCTGTTCGCCTGTCCGAATACTTTATGGAAATGGGTACAGTTTCAGCGAAAGTAACTCTGTCAAAATTTTTCCCTCCCTTCTAAAAAGGGATCAACTAAACAAGGAAAAAAGCTCCCTATTGGAGCAAAAGACATAAAAAAGTTACCTCCTTGCAGCATCTAGCAGAAAATCTAACAAGTGTATGAAATCTCCTAAAGAGGGGTGGGGGATACGGGCCATTCAGCTTTGGGCATCAAGAAAACATACCTATATAATTTTGACACCCTGAAACCCCCACTTTTATATAGTAAAACTGGGGTTTACAGGGGTATACATTATTTTTCTTATTTCTGCTAAAAACATAGATTGTGGATACTCGTTAGAACCGCCTCGCCGATGCGGTTCTAACGAGTACCCACAATCTATGTTTATAGCTGAAATATGAAAAATATCAGAATTTTTTATCTGAAAATTTTCATTGTTTTGGTGGTAAAATTTTCAGTATATTTGAATAGGCTTGTTTTCGTAATGGATACGGGTCTGTCTTTTATTCCATTCAGCTTGAGGGTGGTACAGAGTACTATTCCAGAGATTTACCTCTGGATTAACCAAAGTATATCAGAAAGATGGCATTTTCAGTTTACTACAATACCATCCGAAATGCGTATTTTTGTATACAAAACGAAGAAGTAAAAGAAAGAAATAGAGGAATAGTAAAATAGAAGTAATAGTAACATAACTTCCTTTTCAATCTGATTAAAATCAGATCTTATCACAAGATCTGGGCAAGATGAACTGAAGGTCATCATGACATAATCTCGGGAAAACTGAAACGTCTACTTTAAGATGTTTTTAAGACACACTGATCGTGTTTTACGTACCGCTATCGGTTTGTTTTACAAAATGGCGGCGTTGGAGTGAAGGTTTTTTTTTAACACATCACGAAAACATGCCTATATAATTTTGACCCCTTAAACCCCACTTTTATATAGTAAAACTGAGGTTTACAGAGGTATACATTATTTTTCTTATTTCTGCTCAAAAACATAGATTGTGGGTACTCGTTAGAACCGCCTCGCTGAGGCGGTTCTAGCGAGTACCCACAATCTATGTTTTGTGTGGAATGTGAAAAATATCAGAATTTTTTATCTGAAAATTTTCATTTTTTGGTGATAAAATTTTCAGTGTATTTGAATAGGCATGTTTTCGAAATGACCACCAGCAGCTTAACTGCTTTTGATAGATGAAGAAACAAGAATATGTCGGCATACTTATTTTCGTCTGAATGAAAGAAAGCCCGCATATATCGCAGATAATATAAAAAAAATACACCCTTTTCAAAGTCATCACTTCATTTTCAGTGGGCACGGGCGTCGCCATTTTGAGTTTCTGTAAAGTAGATCTCCCTCTATCATTCATTTGGTTTCTTTCTCTGCTACCACAGGACAGTGTGATCACTAGAGGGCTTTTTGTCATTGAAGGCAGTTTTAGTATCGGCAAGAAAGGAACTGTTCCACATATATTATCCAATCGTTGCAATAATGTGATATCTAGTCCGATGAACCTTTTCAGTGAATATATGTTTCCTGATATAGTCACATTCTGGTCACATGCTGTTTATTTAGGGTCAGTACTGTTCTGTTTAGTTTGTTTAAGTAGATTTCAGATTTCTTTTATACTGAATAAATAAATAAATAAATAAATAAATAAATAAATCCAAAATGAAAACCTACCTTAAATTAATATTAATCCAAGCACTTGTTAATCTGTCCCATTAAACAAATTTAAGACTATCTGAACTCAATTTACATTTTAAATAGGCGGCAAAGAAAAATTTATTAATCCAAAATATTCCATATAGACAGATCGGCAGGTCAGTATGAGGACACATCTAGGTTAATACAGATAGTCTTTAACTTTCACCACTCTCTGGGATAATTCAGCAGACGACAAACTGATGGTATTTGTCTTATTTTTTCCAAAAAAAAACAACAAAAAAAACAGGTTTTGATATTTCATGCAAATGGTCTCCATTATTATCTGCAGTGGACACAATTTGCATAAAATATCAAAATATGTTTTCTGAAAGAAAAAAAAAAAAAAAGAAAAAATAAAAATGAAAAAAATATTTCAAAATGTCATCTGCTGAAAATTTCACCCAGAGTGCTAAGCGTTAAGACAAAGTAATAATATTTTAGTAACCTTATTACGACTGACTTTTCACTTTTTAATCCTGTTAAAACTGTAATCGTACGTCAACTTATCATTCTATTGGAAAGTGATATAAACATTTGGAGTTCTAGTTTTTAATGCTGATTCAGTATTGTACTGACTACCATAATGCACCAGCCATGTGCCACTGCGCCACCACCCTTGATGAAAGTGAGGGCAACGACTTCCCCTCCATCACAGCCTGCTAAATACACCGGACTGCAGGGACAACTGGATAGTAAAAGCCCAGTTCTCCACCCCCACCCCCTCCACACACCCACTGAGAAAATGAAGAAATGAGAATTGGGTAAATATACAATCTTAGTAGTTCTCGCTATTTTGGTGCGAAATCACAACCCCGGTACTTTCCCGGCACTGCAGGGTGTGTGTGTGTGTGGCCAACCTAATCCCTTCCTCGATGGTGGGGGAGGGGAGGGGGGAGGCAGTGGATACAACTGACTGGTACACAATTCTCTTGAATGGAAATGGACACGCTTTCAGGGGGAAAAAAATGTGTCAAATTGTTTGGTTTACCTCCCTTCTAAAACAATGGGTCTATGCTTTCCTTTTAGAGAACCCTTGGGATCAAATTCTTTCCTTTTAGAGTACCTTTTCAGAAGGAGAGCAGGAAAGCAAAAAGGAAGTCACAAAATGTGTCTCCCCTTGTACAAAATGTCGGAAAATCTCACAAGAATATCAAATACTCTTAATACTCGAATGAAATAACTCGCGATGTTACTGTATTTCATCACATAATAAATCATCGGAAATTCTCCGTGTCATGAAGGGGGTGAATATAAGATTTTCTAGCATTGTATACAAGGGAGGCAATTTGTGTGACTTCTTATTTGCTTTTCTGCACAACAATTCCGTGCTGAAGAATGGATCTACTCTAAAAAGAAAAGAATTTGCTCCCATGGAGCAAATTCTTTTCTTTTAGAGTAGATCCCTTTTCAGAAGGGGGGCAAAAACCATTTGACAAAGCTGCCTCTCATACACTGTGTCCATTCCACTTAAAACGTGTCTAACACATCTAATACTTTGTACTAATATTTGTCTAAAAGAAAAATCAAAATCATTCAGATTCCTATTTTGAGACATAATTTAGACGTAGTCCGCGAAGTTCGTCTTTCACATAAATAGCACCTGCTAGGCACATCTCCCATGTATCTATACGTACCAACATCATATCATTTCAAGCAGAAAAGAGAAATACCGTATTTATCCTAAATAATGGGGCATATTAACTCCTTATCATACGTCTAAAAATTTGAACATGCCTATTCATCACGAAAACATACCTATATACCGTAATTTTGACCCCCTTAAACCCCACTTTTATATAGTAGATTAAAATCAGATCTTATCACAAGATCTGGGCAAGATGAACTGAAGGTCATCATGACATAATCTCGGGAAAATTGAAACGTCTACTTTAAGATGTTTTTAAGACACAATCTGATCGTGTTTTACGTACCGCTATCGGTTTGTTTTACAAAATGGCGGCGTTGGAGTGAAGGTTTTTTTTAACACATCACGAAAACATGCCTATATAATTTTGACCCCTTAAACCCCACTTTTATATAGTAAAACTGGGGTTTACAGGGGCACTACCAGGAATTATCGTACTACAGGAACTGTCACTCAGGTTATCGATATTCCAATTTAGATCGGTTTCGATTAATTCCCTTTGACTGGAGGCCCGTAAGCGTCGTCTTACCTGTGTAGCTGGTGTGTAATCAACCCAGTGTCACACACCTACAGTACTACTACAATTCAGATTAAATCATGTGTGGATGCATTGCTCTTGGACATAATATACACTGGAATAGGTCCGAGTTAGAATGAATGAATGAATGAATGAATGTCAGCAGATTAAACAGTATGATTTTCAAAAGAATATCAATTGTTTAACCTAAGAATTGATTAATAATGATAATAACAAAATATTAATTAATTGATTAAAATTAATTATTATTACTATTATTATTATTATTATTTCATTATTTCAAATTGAATAAAAAGTGTTGTATTTAGTTATAGATAATTCAATATGATTTTTAAACGAATTTAAATAGTTTAACCTAAGAAAACAAAAGCAATTAATAAATTAAAAAAGTGTTATATTTAATGAATGGTAATTCAGTAAGATTTTAAAATGAAGAACAATAGTTAATCTAAGAGAACAAATGAGTTGATTAATTAAGGTTGTATTTAATTACTGATGATAGTTTGGTACAATTTTTGAAAGAAAAACGATCATTTCACCTGGAGAAAACAAATGGGAAAATTTAATTAAATATAAGTAATTGGAAAAAAAATGAATGAATGAATAAAAAAAATTACTTTATGATAACCATAAACTAAAGAAAGAAAGAAAGAAGCCTATGGATAATGAATACGGGAGAAAGACCTATGTCATCCTCTTCTTAACATCATAGGACAGTCTGCGTACATCCGTTATTAAGTTATCCTAAGACATTTGTTGTTACAATACGAAAGAAAGAAAGAAAGGAAGAAAGAAAGAAAGAAAGAAAGAAAAAAGCATATGGATAATGAGTACAGGGGAAAGGCCTATGTCATCCACTTCTTAACCTCAAAGGGCAGTCTCCATACCTCCGTTATTAAGTTAGGTTATGCTAAGACATTTGTTAGTACAGTAATTAAAGCTACCTACTCTTTAAGGTGATCTAGGTAACCTATTTCACATCAGTACTATCACCACAGATTAAAGAAACCTATTAATCAGAATGCAATCAAGTGTGTTTAATCAATGCTCACCAGACACCATGATATGCGGCATCTGATCTGGGTCTAAAGTTCTTATCTATTTGTCAATATCCCTTTTTTAGCATAAATGAGTAATATCAAATATTACTGTGTTTTAAGCAACCTTCAGGTATGTGCCCTTTGTGGACCAAGACCCCATTGCGCTTTCTGAGCAAGGTTATGCTCTTTGCTTAATGTGTGTTACAGATCTGATTGTTAAGATTAGTATGTGCAGATGCTTATGCTAAACAATCCTACTGGCCATTCTGTGCCTGAGCATAGTAGTAGTATTAGGGTACATACATGATTAGAAAAAAAAAGCACGCAAATTTAGAGGTTTAAATTATTGGTAATTTGATAATTTAGTAGTTTGAAACCAGTCTGCAAAGCTCACACAGACCATCAGCTGGACAGAGGTGTACAAACAGGACATTTCTTTCAAGACAGGTACATAAATAGCTTTGGGCTATTTGTTCACAGCATAAAGACAATTAGTTATTTCATAAACTTAGGACCCATTGGTGGCGCGAATTAGCATAGTACTTATCAGTTAGCACTTTGGGTAAAAGTTTTGCAGACAACATAAATATGGGACAACTTTCTCCAGTTCTCCATTAAAACATATGTTGTAGGTATTAATTTGATGCACCTCGGTGAAGCAAAAACATGTTATGAGTACTCATTTGAAGAACCTTGGTGAGGCTCATCTAATGAGTACCCACAACATATGTTTTTATGGAGAAAAAAATACAATCACCAAATACTTATCCTGAACAATTTTCCTCTGTATGTTTTATTTTCAAAACAGGATTTGACATTTCGTAATGTTTACCACCTGTTGATGTGTCTTTAAACTGCTGGATGATTGGAAACAGTGTTTGCACATGTCGATCATTCCCAATTCTTAGGATTAATACAGTAATGTCAGTTGGTTTGGCTGATAATAATTTCTTATTTGAAATCCTGACCAACATACAACCCCGCTTAATGCCTTTCTGTGGTTAACTTCAGTAGTCTATGTCATACAAACTGGGTTGGGTCAATCAATAAGGACCTGCCCAAACAGCAAAGGTCCCGGCCAGCCAGGTCATCCGAATAGATTCAACAGGGCTTCTTTCTGTACATAGATATATTCTTCAGTATCCAATGAGTCTGTAAGCGGTCAGCGAAAGCCCAGATCAGCATGCGCAGATGCGCATGCTGATCTGGGCTTTCACTGCCCGCTTATTTGTTCAAAGACACTTTTTCGCTTGATGCCAGTCACGTTTGACATAATATATTTAGATGAAGTTAATTACTACTGTCATATTTAATGTAAGACAAGATCACTGGCTTTGATCTTTTTTGTAAGGAAAGTCCACAACACCTACATTTTTTTTTCAAATGTCTTATTATAGAAAAAGCCTATGACATTATGCATTTTGTGCATGCTTCAAAACATGATACGTGTACGACACATTGGCATGTAATAGTAGAGATAGTTATGAATTAAAATATGTTTTTATCCTAATTTTCGTACACCTTAAAGCCATTTCTCCTAAAATTAGAACAAGCACATTTGATTAAATGGTTATGCGTCTAAAGTGTAGTGGATGAATCTCGTAGACCTGATCAGACGCCGCACATTGCGGCGTCTGATCTGGGTCTTCTTTGTTTGCTCGAGTCTGTCTGTCCGTCTGTCCGAATACTTAATGGGAATGGTTTCAGGGAAGGTAAGTCAAAATTGCTTTCCTCCCTTCTAAAACGGGGTCTACTCAAAAAAGGAAAAATGCCCCCTGCCCCCCTATGGGAGCTTAAGACATATAAAGTTGCCCCCTTGCAGCACCTGGAGGAAAATCTACCAAGTGTATGAAGTCTTCTAAAGAGGGGTGGGAGATACGGGCCTGTCTTTTATTCCAGTCAGCTTGAGGGTGGTACGTGTATCAGGTACTATTTCAGAGATTTGCCCCTGGATCAACCAAAATATATCAGCTAAGCCTGCCTAGTAAAAGTGTGGTTAGGTAAATTGACCATCGCGCTCGACATGACCCCATTAGGTTGACTGAGACGTAAAACCTCAAAACAAACAAATATCAGAAAGATGGCATTTTCAGGTTACCCAAAATACCACCTGCAATGCATATTTTTGTATATAAAAAAAAAAAAAGAAACAGAAAGAAAGAAAGAAAGAAATGGAGGGATAGTAAAATAAAACTTCAATGGCTCGAACATCGATGGCTCGGTTTACCATGGCTGATTCGAACTCGGTTTTAGTCCCTTAGAAAGTCTTCCAATCGCTCAAGAAAACAAATATTGAGAGATATTTTCGGGAAATTTTCCCATCATGAAAATGTATGTTTTGTGTACTCGTTAGAATCACCTCATTGTGACAATTCTAATGAGTGTCCTCAACATACCATTATTACATCTCTAAATTCTCTTCATTTGCCTCCTGACCTGGCGCTTAAGTAACCCTCAGTGGCTCGAACTACCCATGTCTAGAACAAATTTCCATGTCCCCAAAGCTGTTCGACTCATTGAAGTTCGACTG
The DNA here is from genome assembly GCA_964016985.1 of Anodontia alba. Taxonomy (NCBI): domain Eukaryota; kingdom Metazoa; phylum Mollusca; class Bivalvia; order Lucinida; family Lucinidae; genus Anodontia; species Anodontia alba. The sequence goes on from OZ024823.1 coordinate 39,140,906, forward strand.
TACATAGTAACGCCAGAGCCACTGAATACAAGGCACCGGGCACTGGCAAGGCACCGGGTAAGGGTCTTGTGGCATGTATGCATAGCTCCAGAAAGTATTTTTTTCCAAGCAAAAAGTGCTCATCTTTTTCTTATTTCTCCATGAAAATATATGTTGTGGGTACTCATTAGAAACGCCTTACCAAGGCACTTCTAATGAGTACCCACAGCACGTTGTTTTGTGGAGAAATAAGAAAACTATTTTGTGGATACGTTTCCTTATCTGGACATTTGTTTGTGTTGAGGTTTTACGGCCCAGTCAACCCAATGGGGTCATGTCAGCGCGGTCAGTTTACCTAACCACACTTTTACTGGGCAAGCTAAGTCCTCTAAGCCGTTAACCAGTATTGTGCACATTCTTTCGCCAGAAAGTAGTTGCGGTCATGGTACCTAAGCCATAATCCACATAAATCCGTAAACGAATGACGAATCAGAATGTTCAGACCAACAGACATGGACCCCGGAATAAAGGGTGTAATCAGGCGTCCGCGGATAGTAAGCGCATTACTTGGTAAGCAAGCTTCGCCCACCATGCCCATAGGCCTGAACGAAGGAAATATCTGTAGAAGCGTATGTCCGGGATTTGGGAAGTCTACTTATGGCGCGTCATTGGCAAAAATATCAGAAACAATTCTGGAAACTGCCATATTGTAGGATTCATGATGTCTCCCATAGAACTTCTTAAGTGTTGCTACCAGTTTGGTTTTTTGATACCCCTGGCTCAACAACTTTGTAATGAGCATTTTCCCACGCTCCATGAAGTCCTGATAATTTGAACAGGCTCTGGCATAACGGATTAACTGTGAAACGTAAACGCCGTATGCTGGTGCAGAAGGGATATTACTGCTCAGGAATGGAAAGTTAACAATGGGAAAATTGAAGTCATCCCTTTTGTCGTAAAGCCTAGTAGTAAGCTTTCCATTGTCAATGTAGAGATAACAATCCAAGTATGAGGAGGAGGCTGCAGTCTCCGTTGTTTCCTTTATTTCAAGTTCACGTGGATAGATGAATTCCAAATACTCTGCAAATTTTGTTTTTCAGAGATAATACATCATCTATCTGTAGGGTACCAATTGCCCTTCTTTAATCAGCGGATGTGAGAGAATGACCGTAGAAAATATTTCATGATCAAATCTCCACGAAGGAACGTTGTCGACCCGGCGGGGGTCGAACCCGCAACCTCATGATCACCAGTCGAGAGCGCATCCAATTGAGCCACCGAGGCCGGCTCTTATCTGGACATATGTGTTATGACAACAGAAAAGAAAACATTCTCGAACACAGAACGAATGAAGAGGAGTTAGAACAGAGGTACCGCCTTGGAACTGTTCTGCTGCAGTTCCAATTACCCTTAAAGCGCCAATCACAACAATTGTCGTCCGCTTTGTCTTCTGCCGGTTACTTTAAAAGTCACTTCTGCAAATAGTGTGGACTCAGATCAGACTGCTCCTTTAGGAGCAGTCTGATCTGGGTCCACACTGTTTGCCTGTATGCAAAAATAGGTTTGAAAAGTTTGCAAGAATATTCAGCAGACGACATAAACAGACGACATTTTCAGATGCAGGTTTTCTTGGCGCTTTAAGGGTTAATTATCAGTTGACAACACAGAAACATTCCCTTTTTCAATGCTGACATTAAATTTCTTTCTTCCTTTTTATGTCACGGGGCAACACATAGTTGCTTGATTCAAATCTTGGTGTTACGTTTTGAAAGTCAATACTTCCTTGGCGGCCTCCTTTAATTTCAGCTGAATAAGCTTCCATAAGGGGACGTTGCGATAAAGGATCTTCCAGCATATACAGACGACCAACAAGACATAGATACATATTCAGAGCGCTATCTCCAGTTTGGAAACATTTACAGGACAAGAACCAACTAATTTACGCACGAACACGGGGTGCCTTGGGTTAGAGCTTTTGATATATTCCACTAACGCATGTGTTTTTCTTGATGCCAAAAGGTCATTTTTATGGGATCAGATGGATTTATGACATAAAGACGGTGATGTGTTAACTGACGACGGATGAATTCTTTTTTTAGCTTTAGAATATATACCATAGTAAATCTAAATATTTTCACATCTTTAATCCTTACAACGCCTATCTTAACCCTTGTCCTGCTGAACACGGATAGACCCTGCTTTTGCAAACAGTGTAGAGATAGATCAGTTGGCTTCTTCAGAAGCCAACTGATCTGGACCTGCACTGTTTACCGTTCAGTATATGAATTTATGTCAACAGTCTGAGAAAAAAAAAAGGTCTAATAGGTTGACTCTGGAAACACACACAAAAGAAAAAAAATCGGAGGCTCGGATTTATTAAGGCTCTTCATATGCAAAATTGTAGTTTGCGAGGCTGCATACGCCCCCCCCCCCCCTCCCCACCCCCACCCCAGCGCCGGCTTTAGCGATATTTGATTTTCAAAGTACTGAGAATGGGCTCAATGATCCCAAAGGAAATAATAATATATTCTGTACTATGATGAAGAACGGAAAGACGTTTTAAAGCCGCCAAACGGCACTTAACACCAGCTGCAGTGAAAATAAAAATCTAAAAGGTGCCTTTGGAAACAAAGAACACACACAAGAATTTGCAAGACCGATTCACAACTAGAGGTCCAAGTGGGCCAGAAATCGCTCACCTGGATTAGGCTGATCATGATATGTTACATTGTGCCATGATGGTCTCTTGGCTATCAGATCAGACTGCCTTTAGAAATCCAGAATCTGGTGTTGTTTGAAGAATTTCAAGTTTGCCACCATGGACGCCATCCTGGATATTGAAACTGAACGATTTAGCAATTCTGAATCTCCATGTCATCCCAATGCCTCCCATCAAGTTTCGGCTCAATCTGACTTACGGTTTGGGAGGAGCTGCGGTTTGAAGAATTTCAAAATAGCCGCCATCTTGGATATTGGAACAAAACAATTTTAGCAATTCTGAATCTACATAACACCCCACCAAGTTTTAAGCTCAATCAGACATACCGTTCCGGAGCAGACGTGATTTAAAGACTTTCAAGATGGCTGCCATGGTGGTCATCTTGGATATCAGAACGGAACCATTTTAGCAATTCTAAATTACCATTTTGGCCCGATGCCTTCCACCAGAATTACTGCTCTATTCGACCTACGGATCGGGAGCAGATAACAATTGAAGACTTTCAAGATGGCCGCCGTGGCATCCATCATGGAGATGTCGAAAATGTGAAACGTTACTGACGGACATACGGATGACGGACGGACCATGGTCAACAGACCACGGCATAAGTTGACCTGGAGCAAAGGCTCCAGGTGAGCTAACAAATGAAGAGCTTCAAGATGGCTGCTGTGGCTGCCATCGTGTATTTCGCAACAAAATTGTTTTAGCAAGTCTGAATCTTGATGTTGCCCCAATGCCTTCCATCAAGTTTCGGTTCAATCCGACTTACGATTCAGGAGTAGAAGAGGTTTGAAGATTTTCAAGATGGCCACCTTTGCGGCCAGCTTAGATATCGGAAGAGAACGATTTTAGCAATTCTTAATCTCTATGTCTCCAATGCCTCCCATCAAATTTTGGCTCAATCCGCATTATGGTTTTGGAGGAGATGTCATTTTAAAGATTTCAAGATGGCCACGATGACGGCCATCTTGGATATTGGATTGGAACGAATTTAGCTGTTCTGAATCTTCATGTCTCCCAAGTACCTCCCACCAAGTTTCAGCTTAATCCGACTGACCGTTCGGGAGCAGATGTTGTTTCAAGAGTTTGAAGATGGCCTCCATGGCGGCCATCTTAGATATTGGAACGGAACAAATTTAGTAATTTTGAATCTTCGTCATACCAATGCCTCAAACGGTGGCGGCCATCTTTGATATCGGAACAGAACGATTTCAGCAATTCTGAATCTCTATCTTACTCAAATGCCTCCCATCAAGTTTCGGTTCAATTCTACTTACGGTTCGGGAGTAGATGTCGTTCGAAGATTTTCAAGATGGCCGACATGGCGGCCATCTTGGATATCGAAACGGAATGATTTTAGCAACTCTAAATCTCCATGTTGCCACAATGTCTCCCACCTAGTTTAGACTCACTCTAACTTAGAGTTCGGGAGCAAATGTGGTTTCAAGATTTTCAAGACGTGAAAAAATGTGAAAAGCTAACGACGGACGACGGACAACAGGCCACGGCATAAGCTGACCTGGAGCAAAGCTGACCGGAGCAAAGCTCCAGGTGAGCTAATAAAACACAAACAAATAGGACACATACCTTGCACAAGGTTACTGTAGTTGTAAATTTCCACAAGTTATTGCGCACACGTGTTTGCCGAAACGTTGCGCAGTGACAAGACAACAGCAATAGCAACAAGAAATATCTTTAAAAAAGATAAACGGCGTAAGAGGTACTGGAATATGAATATTGAAACTACTTTGTGGTTCAATATGAAAAGAAGAAGGCTTCTAAAATATAAACTTTATTACGAATTCAAACTATCAAGAAAGTTTTAATACTGTAAGACTTTATATATATTGCAAGGGTTGGCAGGAAAGGGAGTGTACTCAGATATGTAAATATCTGTGCTAAATTATGAAAAGCAATTTAGCATATAAATGTAAAGCATGTAATTTTTGTGTGTTAATTTGTATACTATACCAGTATTTGAAAAATCCTTGCCAACCAAGCACCTTTTTGATAAAGAGTAAGCAAAGTGTAACACTGGCCATGGAGATTGGCAAAAACTGGAAAAAACATATTTAATTTGTAATAGAGGGTCATGATGGCCCTGGATTGCTCACCTGGGAAGCAGATTTTTTTTAACCTGGTGGAAGGATATTTTCAAAGTTTTCTGCATATATATATATATATATCAGACCCTGCCCTTTGTTGGTTATTTATTTATTTTTTTTTTGGTGATACAAATTAATTTGAAAAATCTTGATGGATGGTTAATCCAGTGATGTTTGTGAGTATTGTTGAAATCTAGTTAGTTGTTGATTACAAAATGTTCGAAGTGCTCTAGACAGACATTTTAGGAACCAACAAAATAATTTGAACAAATTTGATAGACATGCACCTATGGAACGTTTGTACAAAAATTTTGAAATTGGACCATAGTTTGTGCAGAAGAAGAACTGTCAAGTTTACTCTACATAATTCCTAACCAAGCCAACTGGAAGTCATATTGTGAGACGGAACAGAATTCTTTTAACAAGATTTAAGGATAATCTGCCTGCTGACCAAACATGGCGGCGGAATATGCCACCTGTACAAGTCATCATAAAATATCAACAAAAATCACAAATGAAATGCATGTCTCACAAATTGAACTGATAACTCTAATGTCAGGATATATCAAATGGTTATTAATAGATAAAAATGCATTTTATAAGTATGAAAAAACTTACGTTCTAACCTGCGTGATTTTGAGACAAAATATTTCCTGTTTCTTTTCCATGAATACATAAAGTACTTATGTCATTTTCTTTTACAATGATCCATCTAGGGCAACCGGAAAATAAAATATCCAAATTCATTCAAGTAAAGACACACTTTGGCTTCCAAGAAGGCTATCAAACAGCTCTAAACAATGTACATTGACCGTACATATATAATGTACTTAGCTGTCCCCCTTGCACGTGCAGATAGAATACAAACCGGTATCCAGTCCGTTATATACATGAAAGGACAAGATTTTAGTTTTGTGTATCAGTTTGGGTACCTGCGGACATAGGCATATTGTGTTTTTATTTGAAAGCTTTTAGATATTTTAATTTCCGGCTGCTCTAGACGGAACATTGTGAAACAAACTGACGTTAGTATTTTATGAATTTATGAAAAAGAAAAGGGAACTTTTAGCTCCCGAATTTGCACAAGTTAGAAGGTTAGTTTTTTCATACTTATAAAATGCATTTTTATCTCTTGATAACCACTTGATATGCCTTGACATTTACGTTATCAGTTAAAATTTATGAGACACGCATTTCATTTGTGATTTTTGTTGATATTTTATGATGACGTTTACAGATGGCAAATTTCGCCGCCATGTTTGGTCAGCCGCCAGATTATCCTTAAAGACCTTCTATTGAAGAAACATTTCTGTGAAAAACAACAACAACAACAACAACAACAAAAAAAAAAAAAAAACAAAAAAAACAAAAAAAAAAAAAAAAAAAAAACAAACAAACAAAAAACAATCCAACCAGCTCGTACTGAGGAGATTTTGAAAGATTTGGTTGCTATAGCAATACGAGGGATAACTCTATTCATAAACTTTGAACAATAATTCGGCCGTCCTACATATTGATGTTTCAGACAGTTTGATTGCAGTAGGGAATCCACATGACCAAATGACTAGGTGCATAGAGTTTGTTACTATTTTTGGCTCCGCTTCAGGTAGGATGTTTCAGAATATCTCGATTTATACCTGATGGATTTTTTTTTTTCAAATAAAGCACAGTAGGCGGAAAATCAAGCTCTTTCTGGTGATCAGTGCTATTCTGCAATCTGGTCGGATTCTCGAGAACATTCGGAGAATGTTTTTCGTCAAAATTCATGTACATTGTCCCGGTGACCCAGATTGACAGCAAAAACATTCTTCGAATGTTCTCGAGAATTAGACCAGATCGCAGAATAGCGCTTACACCACCAGAAAGAACTTGATTTTCCTCGTACTCTACGCTTATTTGAACAAATTCCATTCGGTATGAATAGAGATCTTCTAAAAATCCTACCTGAACTGGAGCTAAAAATAGTAATATTTCTTCGTGTCGTTTACGCTCCGACGCAATAGGCCGCTTACACCGCGAAAATAAATAAAAGGGGTGTTCAACAAACCTATTTCCTAGTCAAGAATGAACAATATTTATGTTGCCAACATTTCTATGAAGCTTAAGGCATAGTTCCTGTTTACTTATTATATAAAATTAAACCATGCGATTTTACATCCTTTTTTTTTGCACATAATATAAGGCACATGATAATTCTGTATATTATCGACACAGTGGAGAGAAGTAAACTTGAACGCCCCTTGTTTGCTTAGCGTTTTGGCCTCTTACATCAAACATTTAGTTACATTGTACAAAAAATTAAAAGCTCGTCTATAATCATTTATTTCATTGCAACTATTTTATCGATATTATTTAAATGATGGGTATTTTTTCGATTGTTAACATCTGCATTGCCATACTGTACAACTTTAAATAGATAAATATCATAACTAAGTGATCGTTCAGTCACGAATATATTTGTTAAACATCGGTAAATTCTATATTTACCCCTACTTGTTTGCAGAAGTTTACACATTTTTAACCAATCACAAATTACTATTTATTCATTCGAAACTAATACCAATAAGTATGTCAAAAGCCAGCTTATACAGCTACGCCGAAAAAAATATTAATTGTGTTTATACTTAACCCGGTCCTGCTGTTCTCGTATATGACCTGCCTTTGCAAACAGTGTATATCCTGATCATTTGGCTACCCGAATTTTTATCAACAACCTAGATCAAGTAATCTGACTGGCTGAAAATTAGAAGTGGTGTGCGTGGCATCTTAAATATTATGCATTACAAGGGTTAAAGAGAATTATCTATTTTTTTTTTCAGCATCTCATGGGATTGACCCGATACAGGTAGCATACACATCTTCTCTGTCATGTTTATTATTTTTTTTACCACAACTGGTTTTCTCAATGGTATATTTGCCATTGCATTATCTGTATCATTAATTATACCCTAATTATTTGCTGTCACATAATTATTGTATATAATTGCTATCTGTCACATTTGTAAAACCAATAATGTCAGTGTCACGTTATGCAATTTACATGTTTATTAGTGACATTCATCTCCAAGACATGTGAATCTTTAAGCCTCGTTTTAACCCTGGTCCTGCCGAACCCTGATATGTCTTGCTTTAGCAAAGAATGTAGATCCAGATCAGTTGGCTAAAGCCGACTGATCTGGATCTGCGCTGTTTGTCAGTCAGTATGTAAATTTGTACTAACAACCTGGATAAAGTTATCTGATTGGCTGAAAGTTAGAAGTGGGCATGGCATCTTAATTTATTCAGCATGGCAAGGGTTAAGACGCGACTGTCAGTAGAACGGCTGCAGTACATAAACGCTTGGCAGCCATGACATATATTTCTATTCATGTATTAATAATCTAGATAAAATATGCTCAGATAGGGCATATAACCATTGTTGCCTATAATTTAATTATGTCAGCTTAAGCATGCCAAGTATTAAAAACAAGTATTAGCTTTCATAAAAAGCTTGGTCTATGCTTAGCACACAATACATTTTAAAGCTAATTGGACCAGTGTCTGACCCATGAAATATTTGTAAAATTGACATATATTTAAGAGGTCAATGTGACTTATATTCCATGGTCCAGTCAATAGTCATTACATTTTAGGAGAGTACTTTATAGAATACCACAAACTTGACAATTTGCTGTCAATCTTCAATCAGCTTTAACATTTATTGTGTGCTAAGCAAAGACCGAACGTTTTTTGAAAGCTAATACTAGGTTATAACACATTGAACAGTAATTGGAAAATGGCATTGGGCCAGTCCATGATCTTTCAGAAAGCGCTTTCGGTGACATGACAAACTCTAACATTGTATACGCCCATATGCTTAGCGTAGACTAAGATTTTTGTGAAAGTTAATACACGATTATAATAACGTTGAGCAGTCCATGGAAAATAGCATTAGACCAGTCCATGAACTGTCATAAAGTGCTTCCGGGGCAATGGTAAACTCTGATTGGGTTTAGGCTATAAGGAAGGAGGTGCACTGATGCATCATACCTGATACCAACAATGTACAGGGAACACTCATTACAACGACAGCATTTGTCCGCCAAGACAATGCCATTAAAATGAATTTGTTGTTGTACAGAATACTTAATGAGCAGACTGATATGCAAGAAAAGTCTTGTTTTGTTGTTACTTCCTCACAGAACATATGTTTTTGATATTCTTAGAATCGCCTCTCCGAGGCGATTCTAACAAATATCCAAAACATATGTTGCTTGAAAATTTTATGCAGTGTTTTTGCATAACATCTCATTAACCGTCACCTCTTGAGCGAATGTTTCGTGATATTTAAATTGTCATTAAAACGAATTTTGTCGTTGTATCGAGTGTCGGTATAAAGAGGGTTGACTATATAGTCGAGAATATTTGAGTCGCAACGGCAGGAAATGTACTTTGGCACAAGTGCGCCCAGCGAAGATTCAGATCAGCCTGCGCATTTGCGCAGTCTGATCAGAATCTACACTGGGCCAATTTTGGATGGCAAAGAATGCAACGCATTACGAAAACACGCCTATTCAAATATTTTGAGAATTTTACCACCAAAAAAAATGAAACTTTCAGATGAAAAATTCTGGTAGTTTTCATATTTCTGCTCAAAACATAGATTGTGGGTTCTCGTTAGAACCGCCTCGACGAGGTGGTTCTAACTGTGGGTATTCGTTAGAACCGCCTCGATGAGGCAGTTCTAACGTGTACCCACAATCTATGCTTTTAAGCAGAAATAAGAAAGTTAATGTATACCTCTGTTAACCCCAGTTTTACTGTATAAAACTGGAGTTTTAGGGGGGTCAAAACTCTATTGGCGTGTTTTCGTAATGTTTCTTCATGCGGATAGCAGTCGTCCGGCTTTGATCTGACTGTGGATGCACAGGCTGATTTGAGTCTTAATTGGGCGCACATCAGAAGGTACGTTTTCTCACGTTGCGACTCAATTGTTATATAACTGACGTCGTGACCAGAAAGATCTATCGCGACTAAGCCTGTTTCATTATACCCTTTGCTTATTTACAAATATTTAAACTTGGAAAACGTTCTAAATTGATCGCAATCGCACAGTCAACGACAAAGCAGCTTTACTCAACCGGAAGGAGAAAGACCCTGACTGATGACGTTTAATGCTTAGCATGCTGGGTAAAATTTTCAGCAGACGAAACATTTTTCTTATTTTTCCCCAGAAAACAGGTTTTGACGTTTCATGCAAGACAATTTGCATAACATGTTCAAAACATGTTTTCTAGGAAAAAATAAGAAAAACAAAAAAATATATAATCATTTTGTCGTCTGCTGAATTAAGCACAGCGGTAAAGGTTAATAGTGTCTCTGTTGGGTAAGTTTCTAATAACAGCTAAAAGATGTCAGCTACACGAATCTTATTTATATACATGTGTATTGATGGAATAACAATCTTAGATAGCCCGACACGGCATGCCTTTTATCAGGGATCCGAAATTAAAAATCTAAATCCCAACTTGAGCCGGTCTTGCTGAGTGTAGAATAATACATGCCGACCTGAACGAATATTTGTACGGGTCACTTTGTAACAGTCTCAAATACGGAGAGCACGTTACTTGTCCGTTGTGTTTATCCTTTCATTCTAATTGATATGTTAATATCAAAGAAAGAAAGGCGTGTTTGGTGGCGGTTGCCAAACCATCACCAGATTTGACATACCATATTTCGACAATCCATTTCCTGTCACTATCAGCCTAATAACTACCAAACAAATAGTTCCCTGCATTGAATACAATATCGGCGCACGGATGTGAATTCTCCAGTAAAACGCGCCAAATCTACACTGTGATCCGAATCGCGGTCCTGCTAAACACCGAAAAAGACAATTTCTTCCGAAACATCACGAAAACATACCTATCTAATTTTGACCTCCTTAAACCCCACTTTTATATAGTAAAACTGAGATTTACAGGGGTATACATTATTTTTCTTGTTTCTCCTCAAAAACCTCGGCGAGGCGGTTCTAACGAGTACTCATAATCTATGTTTTGAGCAGAAATATGAAAAATATCATAATTTTTATCTGAAAACTTTCAGTTTTGGTCGTGAAATTTTCAATATATTTGAATAGGCTTGTTTTCGTAATGAAGGGCCGAAAAGATTTCAGTTCTAGAAGCCTACAGAATGTCTGGCGACCGCCTCCATCAGCACTCTCAGTGCTTAGATTAATACTTCAATTGTTTTCAGTTTTGCAGGTGTGTTAATTGTTCACAATTGTCATTATTTTACTTTCACTACAGCTCAAGTAAGTGCCGTGTGGCGGCCGTAAAACGTCTCCTTCGTACTTCAATACAGCGAAGTTTTTTATTTTCTGGTCTTTTGTGTGACCATCCCAGTAAGCAGTCTACATAAATCTATAGCGAGCCGTTATTTTTGAAAATTTATATGAGGGTCAGTAATGAGATCAAATTGGCCGAAATTAGCTAGTCTGGCCCAGAAACAATGACACACCAGCTGTTTTTGATTTTGTGAATGAGTTCATTGCACTTATGGGTCGTTCCTTTTCGAATCTATTGGTTTTCTTTTTTTTTTTCGGATATACTGTCGGATTTTGTTGGCATCTTTGACATTTTATTTTGTATGTTTTGTCGTATTTTCATTTTTTTTCGTCGAGTGCATTTTCAAAACTCTGGAGGCACATCGTCGCCAACAACATTTGGCGTTAGTCCCCACCACCTCCCCACAGCCCAGATAAATAGAAAGTGAAAATTGATGCCCCGGACAATTTTAGCCAATATAATAGACAACATAGTTCAAACTTTTTGACTAACACTAAGTTATATCTCGTTTAGGTGTACAACTAGCAATATACTAGTGTATTGCATTTATCACAGTTTGAGATTGATGCCAAAGGTGAAGCGTTACAATTAAAGCAGCAGAAAATGATTTATGGTGTTATTCAAATCACTCTATTATTGTATGATATAAACAGAGTTGTTAGTTCCCACACCAAATAGGCAAGTTTACTCCACATTTGAATATAAACAGACGGTTGTTTTTCTCTTATATGACCTACAAAAAGGGGCTCTCTGTTCTAGAGCACGTTTGCAAACTACACTGCAGTCCCATAAAGAGTTTCAGCGAAAGGGCCCTTTAGACTGATTGACGTTTTTATGTGTTCCTTGTTTCTAAAGGCAACGATTATAGATTATATTAATTGGTATTTCGATTCTGGTTAACCAATTAACCAATTGTCCCGAAATAGAGATAACCTGGAAACAGTATAGACCTAGATCAGACGCCACAAGGCGTCTGATCTAGGTCTACACTGTTTGCCAGAGAATAGGTAATTTTCAATCACGGAACCATTTCAGTCTATAGCTATAGAACACCCCTTTAAATAGATAATAGATCCTTCCAACATTCACGATAGATGAGTTCAATGAAGATATTCAGGCATTAATTAGTTAAAAGAGATACCTCAGTCAGGGTGGTACTTCATATTACCATCATTTGCAAGGAAGAACTGGGGGAGGGAGTCTAGTAGTACAGGTTCATTATAATGCTTTTATATTAGTGTCAATGACATAATATAGGATGTAAATGACAATTAAGTCCTTCTTCATGCAAGTGGGCACATGTTCTGCTTTCAAATTTCTGATACATTTCATTGTTTACCATATTATAATAAACAAAAATATTGTATGGCTTTTCGGCGTAATAGAGTAAATGCTGTTAATACTTTGGAATAGAGTAAATGATGTTAATACTTTGGAATAGAGTAAATGATGTTAATACTTTGGAATAGAGTAAATGATGTTAATACTTTGGAGTAGAGTAAATGATGTTATACTTTGGAATAGAGTAAATTATTTTAATATTATGGAATAGAGCAAATTGTGTTAATACTATGGAATAGAGCAAATTATGTTAATATTATGGAATAGAGCAAATTATGTTAATACTATGGAATAGAGTAAATGATGTTAATACTTTGGAATAGAGTAAATGATGTTAATACTTTGGAATAGAGTAAATTATTTTAATATTATGGAATAGAGCAAATTGTGTTAATACTATGGAATAGAGCAAATAATGTTAATATTATGGAATAGAGTAAAATATGGTCATATATATGTTTAACGCTTAGACTGTCATTAGTCTGCGCTAGCAATGCGCAGAGTATCAATATTTTGACATGACAAGATGTAAAGTTTTCAGAAACTGAAACGGCAATAAGTACTGATCGGTATTCTGAAATGGCAAGCAATAAGCAGTGTATCATTGTATTTGGAAAAGCAACGACTGGAGAATCAGTAGACTGGAATGGCAATGCACAGAGTATCAAGATTTTCAAATGACAATCTGTAAATTATTAATAAACTGAAACTAATAACGAAAACACGCCTATTAAAATTTATTGAAAGTTTTTTCAGATAAAAATTCTGATATTTTTTATATTTCTGCTTAAAACATAGATTGTTGGTATTCGTTAGAACCGCCTTGCCGAGGCGGTTCTAACGAGCTTCCACAATCTATGTTTTAAGCAGAAATAAGAAAAATAATAAACACCCCTCTAAACCCAGTTTTACTATATAAAGTGGGGTTTAAGGGATCAAATTATATAGGTATGTTTTCGTAATTGGCAATGGATACAGTACTCGTATTCTGGTATGGCAACGTCTAGAGTATCAGTATATTGGTATCGCAACGATTAAAATATCAATACACTGGAATGCACAGAGTATAAATATTCTGAAATGGCAATCTGCCCAGCTAGCATTCTTTATAAATCTATAGCGGGCCGTTATCGGCCCTTCAGCTACCCTGACGGGCCGATAACGGCCCGCTATAGATTTATGTAGAATGCTTACTGGGTGTAAATTATGAATAAACTGAAACGGGTACAATATCAGTACTCTGTAATGAGTGGAGTATCATCATGTGGGAATTGCAACGATTATAGTAGACCGGAATGGAGATGCGCAGAGTATTAATATTCTTCAATAACAATGAGTAAAGCATAATTATATTGGAATGGCAACGAATAGAGTATGAATACAATGGAAGGGCAAAAAGTATCAATACTCTAGAATGACGATGAGTACATTGTATTTATACTGAAAGGAAAAAGAAACGCAGGGTAAATTTTATTCCTAAATTTCATTCAAGTTTGAATAAGTTTGTTAAATATTTTACTATGATTACAAAACGGTACATGTATGGAACAAAAGTTCCAAATTTCATTGGTTTCTGATCAAAAAGTCTCGAGTTATTGAAGTTCATTGGTAGCTACCCCCACCCCCAAATCTTGAAATCAAAATCAAACTGAAAATCAATATCGGGTGTGCCCCCCTCTTGCTGCCGTTGCTGCCCTAATTCTCCTTTGGATAGAGTTAACCAAAGCATTGACAGTTCGCATCGGGATGTTATTCAATTCATCGATCAACGCATTCCTTAGTTGTGCGAGAGTTGCGGGGGGATTTCGGCGCTTCCTAACCCTTCTGTCCAGCTCATCCCACATGTGCTCTATTGGGGTCAAATCTGGACTGTACGGTGGCCATGCTAGTGGTGCGATGTTATTGTTTGCCAGGAAATCCTGACAAACTCGGGCAACATGTGCTCGGGCATTGTCCTGCTGCAGAATCAGATTACGTTGTTGCACAAGCGGGACTGCAACAGGACGCAAGATCTCATCCCTATACCTTACTGCGGTCATATTGCCCGCAGCAATAATCAACTGTGATTTTATCCCGTGAGCAATGCCTCCCCAGACCATAACAGAGCCACCCCCAAACCGATCCCGTTCGACAACACAGGCGCCGGCAAAGCGTTCTCCGCGACGTCGGTACACACGACGTCGACCATCTGCGCGATAGAGAGTGAATCTAGACTCGTCCGTAAAAAGAATTCGTCTCCACTGCCTCATCGGAAATAGCCTGGGCGCATATGCCGTCAACCACGCCATACGACGCAACCTACGTGCCTGGGTCAGAGGCAGACCAACGTATGGACGACGAGCTCGAAGACCAATCTCCAACAGTCTTCGGAGAAATGTGTCGAATATGCGTACCTACTGTATTAAGGGCAGTTTCGGTAGCAGTGAGATGAAGATTCCGCAAATGTGCCAGACGGATTGTCCTGTCTTGACGTCGCGACGTCACGCGTGGACGCCCAGACCGCGGTCGGTCTGCTAAATGCCCTGTCTCCCTTAAACGTCTAACAAGACGTTCATTTGTTGAGACGTTAACCCCAAAATGATTGGCAACTTGCTGTTACCTCTGACCCTGCATCAGCAACGCAATTGTCCTACCCCTCTGAACATCAGTCAATCGTACCATGATTGAAAAAAGTTCAAAGTAGCGTAAAAATGAAAAGAAAAATCGGTAAAAGAATCGAAGAGCGTTGTGTATCGTTGAAGTGTACCAAATGGTGTGAGGAAATCTTGTGCTGAAGGTTTAAACATGCTTGTTTTGCACGAAATTTTGGCTTTCCGTATTGTCCGTGCAATTCACTGTGTAGTGCACGGTTGAATGATTTCACACACTGGGTAGATAGCACATCGATCAAAGACTCGTATACCCGCGGTTCACATTCACAGGACAATCTGTAAAAGTGTATGGCTATAGTAAACACCGTAAAAAATGGTTAAAATAAGAAGGAAAAAACTCTACCCTGCGTTTCTTTTTCCTTTCAGTATATATACTAAAACGACAATGCTACAGTATCAGAATTCTGGAATGGCAGTGATCGGAGTGTCATTATGTTGGAATAGCAACGGTTAGAGTATCAGTTGACTGAAATGGCAACATGGCATCAATATTAAGGAAAATTAATGAGTACACGCATGTAGGTACATACTAAAACGGAGAAATGGTACAAAAGCGGTTTTCTGTAATGGCAATGATCAGCGTATCATTATGTTGGAATGGCAACGGTTAGAGTATCAGCTGATTGAATGGCAACAGAGTACCAATATTAAGGAATGATAATGAGTCAATTACTAAAACGTAAATGGTACAATATTAGTATTCTGTAATGATAATGAGTAGAGTATCAATAGGTTGAAAATACAATGGGTAAATTTTGAATAAAGTGAAACGGCAACGGTACAGTAGCTATATTCTGGAATGTCAATGAGCGGAGAATTAATATGTTGGAATGAAAAATATTACAGTAACAGTAGAATGGAATGGAAATGCACAGAGCATCAGTATCATGGGATTATGAATATACTGAAGCGACAACTGGTACTATATCAGGATACTGGAATGGCTCTGAGTAGAGAAGCAACATGTTGGAATGGCAATATGAACATTAGCCTGCTGCAATGACAATTATTACCAATATGTATTGGATTTTAACTAATGTTTCAAGCAAATTTTTCAGATGTACATGTAGAGACAATATATCATTTGAAACAATCTAAAATATCTGATTAATTTTTTTTCCAGTTAGGATTATTCTTCTTAAAGAATCGTTGTACGTTAGGCATTTTTCTCCGCTTACTTTTACATAACAGGCATCACGAAAACATACCTATATAATTTTGACCCCCTAAAACTGGGGTTTACAGGGTATAGATTATTGTTCGTATTTCTGCTCAAAAACATAGATTGTGGGTACTCGTTAGAACCGCCTCACCGAAGCGGTTCTAACGAGTACACACAATCTATGTTTTGAGCAGAGATATGAAACTATCCGAATTTTTACCTGAAAATTTTCATTTTCTGGTGGTAAAATTTTCAGTATATTTGAATAGGCTTGTTTTCGTAATGGGAAGGTTGGCAAAGAATGAATCTTACATAAAAGATTATGATCAACCATGCATTTTGATGCAAACTTGATCAAAATCAGACAAAAAATAAGAAAGTAAAAGACATTTAAAGTTTCAGATATTTTGTTAGGGGTGCCCCTATTTTTTGATATTTAATAATAAAATCCTCTTTCTGACAGAAAACTGTGTAATCAAACTATACTTAAAGAAAAATCTATATACAATAAATACAGGGATAAAATATTCTTGCAAGTATTAATTGTTTAGATTTTACACGTTTAATTAAGGCTATATGACGTCATAAAGCCTCAATTAATATTCAAAATGGTGGCGCACATAAAAGTAATTTGGAAATCTTCAAATCTCGCCAAATTTGCATAAAATATATGGTTTGTCAAGATCTTTTATTTCGCAAGCATTCTTTGCAAGCTTTGCGTTTTCCTTTTACCCATTTATGCCAAGTGTCTTCTAAAAAAGGCCATCACGAAAACATGCCTATATAATTTTGATCTCCTGAAACCCCACTTTTATATAATAAAACTGGGGTTTACAGGGGTATATATTATTTTTCTCATTTCTGCTCAAAAACATAGAGTGTGGGTACTCGTTAGAACCGCCTCGGCGAGGCGGTTCTAACGAGTACCAACAATCTATGTTTTGAACAGAATAGGGGAAACCATCAGAATTTTTATCTGAAAATTTTCATTTTTTGTTGGTGAAAACTTCAGTATATTTAAATAGGCATGTTTTCGTAATGTTTTGCATTCAACTACTAATATACAGAAACCGAGTTGTTGTTTAATGGCATGTCAACCATTACGGGTTCTTCTATCTTCTGTCGTCTCCCAGAGAAAAGAGAAATGTAGAATATGAATAGAAGAGCTAGTAGAGCAGGGAAAAGAGAGAAATAGTGGAGGGTGAGGGTAACAGTGAACTCTATTTCAGAAACAAATACTAATATGTCCTGGTTCACCCACTTTTTACAAGTACACCAGGCCCTAACCACCTCAGGACCACCAATAAACAGTTATGAAAATTCATTACAAAACGTATAAAATTAATAAATTAAAATGCTACAACATAAAATGCATCACGAAAACATACCTATATAATTTTGACCCCCTTAAACCTCACTTTTATATAGTAAAACTGGGGTTTACAGGGGTAGAAATTATTTTTCTTATTTCTGCCCAAAAACGTAGATTGTGGGTACTCGTTAGAAGGCGGTTCTAACGAGTACCCACATTCTATGTTTTGAGCAGAAATATGAAAAATATCAGATTTATTTTTTTATCTGAAAATTTTCAGTTTTTGAATAGGCGTGTTTTTCGTAATGAAATGAAAATATAAGTGCAATCTGAGGTCCAATCTCACAGCCATATTACATATACGAAAAATAATAAAAATAATAAAACAAATCAATAAAATCAAATAAAATGATATAAAACAAATAAATATCACTGACTAGCACATAGTTTGAACATAGCTTGAATGTATTCTATATATGTGATGCATTTTTTCCTCTTCCAAATAATATGCATTTCATGACGCAATACTCATATTATGTTTCTTTAAAATATTGTATAATAGCGGTAACTTACCTTTTATATACACAGTGAAAATCCTATCATTATAATTTATAGACCTTTAGGTAAACACAATCACACAAAACTGTCTCAGTGTTTGAAAAAAAACCAGGTAAAAGAATCCTTTTACCAACACTTAGCATGCTGTGTAAAATTTTCAGCAGACGGCATATTGAAATAGTTTTCTCATTTTCCCCAGAAAACTTGCTATGATTTTTCATGCAAATTAATTTGCATGAAATTTCATAGCCTGTTTTCTGGGCAAAATACGAAAACTCTTCAATTTGTCAATTTGTCGTCTGTTGATTTTGCCCAAAGAGCGATAACGGCTAAACCGTACTGTCCCTAACTTTTCGGCTGCTTCAATTTAAATGCCAGCAGACGACTTTCTGAAATACTTTTTCAGAAGGCTACACTGGGCAGATTTCCGTCATTTTACAAGGGATACAATTTGTTATTTCTTGCCTATAAATAGATTTACTTGGGAGCAAATTCTTTCCTTTAAGACTGAACCCTTTTTTTCAGAAGGGAGGCAAAGCAATTCTGGAAGTTATCTCCCCTAGAAATGTATCGATTCTCCTTAAAAAAATAAAAAAGACTCCATATCAACGATTTGAAAAAAATAAGTAATATTTTCTGATGAAAAACAAGAAAAACATGTCTGACTTTTGTTTCGTCTCCTGTATTTGAGACTACAGCGATAAATACCATGAGACAGTATGACGAGTCGGATAAGTGAGAACTTAGCATGCTGGGTAGAAATGTCAGCAGATGACATTTGTTTTATATTTTTTTCTTATTCTACCTAGAAAACAGGCTTTGACATTTCATGCAATTTGTCTCCTATTTGCATGAACTGTCAATGTCTATTTTCTGGGAAAAATAAGAAAAAATATCGATTTTGTCGTCTGCTGAATTTGCCCATAGAGTGGTTAACCCTTGTCCTGCTGAACCCGGATATACCCTTCCTTTGCAAACAGTGTAGATCCAGATCAGTTGGCTTCTGAAGAAGCCAACTGATCTGGATCTGCACTGTTTGCCATTAAGTATGTGAATTTATAGCAACAATTAGGATCAAGTAATCTGATTGGCTGAAAATTAGAAGTGGGAGTGGCATCTTAATTTATTCAGCAGGACAAGGGTTAATGATAAACTTTTATAACCGTTTGTGTCTCAGTGTAGTAAATATTGGACAGAACCATACAAAACCTTATGTCATGTGATATAGGGACATCGAAAATCCAGACCAGCCTGCGCACTCTCGTAATCTAATCCCCACCCCCACTATTCTCATTTAAAATATTTGAAACTCGTAGAACTTATAAATAGTGAAAAGCGAAGACCCAGACCAGACTACTCGGACGAGCAGGCTGGTCTGGTCCTTCGCTGTTCGCACGCTGTCCTTTTTCCTTGACAAGCATGACATGATAGACGGTAGCTTTGTCTGGATCACTTTATAATACATAAAATTTCGATTTTCTTATCAAATAAATAAAACGCAAACCGTAAATTTTAAACTATAGGACAGATAAAAGGACCTTCTAACATAAACGACTCACACTGCAAATGCAGGTCTATCAGTCTTGACAGGTTGTTTGTATAGAATCACATTCAATGAATTCTGTGAGAGTTTCTATTTCACAATTTCACAATTCAGCGCAATGCAAGTTTACTGACAAGGTTCCTTCTATACCATTGAACTCAGAAATAGAAAAGATTTAAAGTGTATTAATGCCTATGTAGACAGTATTTTTTAATGAAACTCAGGAGCGGATCCAGGAAAGAAATTGGGGGTGAGGGGTGGGGATGGGGGGTCAAATTGCCGTAATTACCCTACGTATTCGGAAAACAGGCCTAAACAAACAACGCAGACCCTGATCAGACGCCATAGAACGCAGCGTCTGATCAGGGTCTACACTTTTTGCCATTCATCCAACAATTTTAAACACTTGTTGAAGAGAAATATAAGGTAAAGAGGAAGAGGTATGAATATTGAGGGTAAATACCGTATCTCAAATTTATCAAACTTATCCAAAACTTCGTTGAAAATCAAATTTTGAGTCAAAAGGGGGTTCGATTGAACGCTCCCACCCACCCCCCCCCCCCCCCCCCCGCCACGAACCGCCTCTGAATACGCCTCTGAAACTGAAAGAGGATGAGATGAAGAACAAACAATGACAAAACACAACAACACAGTTGCAGTATGGCCAGAGAAAATCAATTAATAGATTCTCATCCCCCACCCCCGCCCCACTCCTAAAAAATCTGAGCAAGGACAAGTTAGTTTGCTTTTCGTTTTTCGCTTTTCGTCTTTCAGAAGTTAGTTTGCTTTTCGCTTTTCGCTTTTCGTCTTTCAGAAGTTAGTTTGCTTATCTCTTTTCGCTTTTCGTCTTTCTGAAGTTAGTTTGAGAGACTTTGACGAAATGAACGTCTGCATATGGCATGAGCTGTTTGATTGACGTAAAACACTCACTCATTTTCTAACTCACTCACTCACTCAGACACTCACGTATTCATGTACGCAGATAACAGTAACAACATGACACAGACCTATGATCGAAAAGCGAAAAGCGAAAAACGAAAAGCGAAAAGCGAAAAACGAAAAGCGAAAAACGAAAAGCGAAAAACAAAAAGGATCTAGACTTTGACCAAATGAACGTCTGCTCATTGCATGAGCTGTTTGATTGACGTAAAAAACTAACTCACTCACTTTCTAACTCACTCACTCACTCAGACACTCACTCACTCAATCGTGTACTCAGACACTTAACAGTTACAACATGAAACAGACCTATGATTGAAAAGCGAAAAGCGAAAAGCAAACTAACTTCTGAAAGACGAAAAGTGAAAAGCGAAAAGCAAACTAACTTCTGAAAGACGAAAAGCGAAAAGCGAAAAGCAAACTAACTTCTGAAAGACGAAAAGCGAAAAGCGAAAAGCAAACTAACTTCTCCTTGCTAAAAAGATCTGACCAAATAAAACAACTGAGGTAGAAAACTCTTTCAGAGACAGTTACACTTAGTTGAAAACAGATTTTATAACACTTTTAAGAATTGCAAATGAATTATTTGTTATCAAAAGAGTATTATAAAAAAAAGTTTTTCTTCATTTTGCACATAGTAGTTAATGCCAGTTACCTTGTTTTGCTATGATTGACCTCTTCACTGGGTTACCAAGCAATAAAAAATAAAATATTATAAAATAAAATAAAATAAAATAAAAAACAAAAACAAAAAACATTCCACCACCCACTACATTTTTTATAAAATCTGGAAATAATTAATTTCCTTTGGCCTAACTGACATAAAAACAAAGACGAACTGCAACAAACAAACCGCGTTTGCACTGTCAACAGAAAGTTAATGTCCCAGCAAACACACAACGTCACAACAACGTCGTTACAATGTTGCTGCAAACTCGTGATGTTGCAGCGACGTTGTAACGACGTTGTTGCGACACTGTATGTTTGCTGGGGCGGTCTCAACTAGTTTTACTCGATGGAAAATTTTCTCTTCATTTTGATGCCGCTCCAAATTACAAATATGTGTTCGGTCCGCGTACGGGTCCCTGTAGCTCATCTGTGATGTTTCAGAAATTGTTATGAAACAAAGCAGAGAAACATCACAGTCACACATATATTCAGAAATTGTCATGAAACAAAGCAGAGGAAACATCACAGTCACACATATATTCAGAAAATGTTATGAAACAAAGCTGAGAAACATCATAGTCACACATATATTCAGAAATTGTTATGAAACAAAGCAGGGAAACATCACAGTCACACATATATTCAGAAATTGTTATGAAACAAAGCAGAGGAAACATCACAGTCACACATATATACAGAAATTGTTATGAAACAAAGCAGAGAAAACATCACTGTCACACATATATACAGAAATTGTTATGAAACAAAGCAGAGAAAACATGACTGTCACACATATATACAGAAATTGTTATGAAATAAAGCAGAGAAAACAACACAGTCACACATATATACAGAAATTGTTATGAAAGAAAGCAGAGAAAACATGACTGTCACACATATATACAAATATTGTTATGAAACAAGGCAGAGAAAACATTACAGTCACACATATATACAGAAATTGTTATGAAAGAAAGCAGAGAAAACATCACTGTCACACATATATACAGAAATTGTTATGAAACAAAGCAGAGAAAACATCACTGTCACACATATATACAGAAATTGTTATGAAACAAAGCAGAGAAAACAACACAGTCACACATATATACAGAAATTGTTATGAAAGAGAGCAGAGAAAACATCACTGTCACACATAGGTAGTATAGGGCGCCACTATTGCCGCCCTATACTACTACTCACATATATACAGAAATTGTTATGAAACAAAGCAGAGAAAACATCACAGTCACACATATATACAGAAATTGTTATGAAATAAAGCAGGACTCAACGGTGACTTGAAACCGGAGCAAACGGAAACACAACTGGCATAAAGAAAATATTTTCAGTTGTACATCGCCGAGATGCTTCTAACGAGTGCCGACAAAATATGATTTCTTGGAGAAATAAGAAAAAAAATACGCTTTGTTGTTGATGAAAAAAGTGCCTTAGCTTAGAATAGCAGCTCTTGTAGTTAAATGGTTGGCGGATAAAGAGTTTAATTCAATACAGTAGGTCCATTTTTATGCATGCGTGTCTACTTTTCTAAGAGTTTCACTGTATTTTTTATTTTTTAAATATTTCTGATAGCGTCTCAACAGTGTGGGTGTCAGAATGACACTTGATTGCTTATGCGGGTTTCTGGTGATCAACAAGTGTCATTAAACATATCCATTACAAGCACAACAGGTCGAACTAAATAGTTACGCACACCGACCTAGATACACATGGCCTTTAATTTCTCCGAGCCGTTAGGCCAGATCAGTGATGTAAATCTTGAAGTTTCAAGCTATCTTAACCGAAGAAAAGAGAGAAACCTATCAATAAATGATTGACGCCCAGTAGATTCTTCTACGCCTGTCTTTGAAAAGCCTGTGTTCAAATTAACCCATTCATGCCTGGCGTCCCATAGAATGGACATTTGCAAACAGTGTAGACCAGATCAGGGTCTACACTGTTTGCATTTTGGAAAGGAATTACTATAAAACATGGTAACACTAAAAACTAACCAGACACTCCTAATATTGAAATGAACCAGTCCAAAGAGTTAAGGTAGAAGAGTCCACTCGGCATAAATGGGTTAAGTGGTGTATGTACGAGTATCTTGTTAACTTTGTATTATAATGTTTTATATAGAAATTCTATACATAATGAAATAAAGTGACAACACCAATCAGTCGCCGCATTCTGTGCCGCCTGTTCTAGGTCTACACTGAAAATGTCCTTGTCTTTTTGGGTTAAAATATCAGCAGTACCTTTAATCACAGTAGTGCGCGAATCAATTTGACCACTAGGACTACAAGCCATACACTACTTTCTTCTTCTGCTTCTTTTTGCAAACGGCCGTACAATCACGTGATTTGATAAAAAAAAAAAAAAAAAAAAAAAAAAAACAACAAAAAAACAAAAAAAACAAAAAACAAAAAAAAACAGCAAAAACAAAAACATACAGACACACAAAAAACAACAAAAAAAAAACAACAACAAAAAAACAAAAACAAAACAAAAAAAACAGCAAAAACAAAAACATACAGACACACACAAAAAAACAACAACAAAAAAAAAAAAAAAAAAAAAAAACACACACACAAAAAAAAAAAAATCATTTAAATCTGTTCTATATTGTATATTCCCTGATATTTATATTTCTGTGTGAGTCACTGAATAATAATCAACAAGTGATGCGAGGTTAATTTCATTGTTTAATCAATTACTGTATCTCTTCGCGATGTGCGAAAATATTCGAAGTAGCACAATTTGTGAACAGGTGAATGCATCCTGTCTATTCTAATTGTGCACATCATACCTGTGGAACAAAAAAAAAAAAAAAAAAAAAAAAAATGTAATAAAACGTTTGGATAGGCCAGTTCATTATGCTTGATGGTGGGTCCTAAGTCATTACCTATCCAGTTGATAATAACATCAGACAAACCAGCTGAGTTACAGTGCTGATGTACTTCTCCATTTTCTGACAAAAATTTATTATGCGCAATATCAGAAAAAGTCCCTCATCGCATAAGAGGCAGGAATGCCCAGATCAATCTGACATTCGTACATTCCGATCAGAGTCTTCGTTCCGCGTACAAGGACAGTGAATTCTGTAGAACATGTCGGCGAACAGCGAAGGCCCAGATCAGACTGCGCATTCGCGCAGTCTGATCTGGGCCTTCGCTGTTCGCATATGTAATAAGTGCCCTTTTCTTTTGCTTCGCACCATTTTTATGACTGTCATATATTAAAAGTTTGGGTAAAACATTTTTGTTACGCCGACAATTTTTCCACTATTAATTGTTGATACCTGGGCTATTTTTGATATAACCTTACCATTTTTGTCTATTTCCATATGAAAAGAAGATATTATCTTACTTTTTTATTTTCTGACAATACCATTTCCAAATGAAAAATAGATGCTTCGACTTCGATACAAATGCTACTGATAATTTATTATCAATGCATTGCTGGAGAAAATAGTATTTAAATATTTAAATAAGTGGTTTGATAACATGGTTACATAGCCAAGTTAGGTCAAGGTAGATAATTACATTATCAGTTAAACAATGCATGATATGACGTAAAAGCCTTACGCGTTGTGAAGTATATAATATAGCATTCCTTTGACAGTGATTTTGCAGATTCTTAAAAATATCACTGAGCGCATATACTGAATTATTTTCGGCGTCAAAATACCTTTGCTAATTAATTTTGCAAATCGTATAATTACCAAAAACGGCTGATGAAAAATCGAAATGTTGTACCTGTTTATGATTCCCTGCTCTGTAGTATAAACCGAGAAACAACTCGGAATGTTGTACATGTTTGGGATAGCCTGTACAATAGGATAAACCGACAAACAACTCGGAATGTTGTACATGTTTGGGACAGCCTGTACAATAGGATAAACCGACAAACAACTAGGTATGTTGTACCTGTTTGGGATAGCCTGTACAATAGGATAAACCGAGAAACAACTCGGAATGTTGTACCTGTTTGGGATAGCCTGTACAATAGGATAAACCGAGAAACAACTCGGAATGTTGCACCTGCTTGGGATAGCTTGTACAATAGGATAAACCGAGAAACAACTCGGAATGTTGTACCTGCTTGGGACAGACTGTACAATAGGATAAACCGAGAAACAATTCGGAATGTTGTACCTGCTTGGGACAGACTGTACAATAGGATAAACCGAGAAACAACTCGGAATGTTGTACCTGCTTGAGCTAGACTGTACAATAGGATAAACCGAGAAACAACTCGGAATGTTGTACCTATTTGGGATAGCCTGTACAATAGGATAAACCGAGAAACAACTCGGAATGTTGTACCTGCTTGGGATAGCTTGTACAATAGGATAAAGCGAGAAACAACTTGGAATGTTGTACCTGCTTGGGACAGACTGTACAATAGGATAAACCGAGAAACAATTCGGAATGTTGTACCTGCTTGGGACAGACTGTACAATAGGATAAACCGAGAAACAACTCGGAATGTTGTACCTGCTTGAACTAGACTGTACAATAGGATAAACCGAGAAACAACTCGGAATGTTGTACCTGCTTGAGCTAGACTGTACAATAGGATAAACCGAGAAACAACTCAGAATGTTGTACCTGCTTGAGCTAGACTGTACAATAGGATAAACCGAGAAACAACTCGGAATGTTGTACCTGTTTGGGATAGCCTGTACAATAGGATAAACCGAGAAACAACTCGGAATGTTGTACCTGCTTGGGACAGACTGTACAATAGGATAAACCGAGAAACAATTCGGAATTGTGTACCTGTTCGGGACAGCTTGCATAATAGGATACACCGACAAACAACTCGGAATGTTGTACCTGTTAGGGACAGCCTGCACATGGATAAACCGAGAAACAACTCTGAATGTTGTACCTGTTGAGGACAGCCTGTACAATAGAATAAACCGAGAAACAATTCGGAATGTTGTACCTGTTTGGGACAGCCTGTACAATAGGATAAATCGAGAAACAACTCGGAATGTTGTACCTGTTTGGGACAGCCTGTACAACAGGATAAACCGAGAAACAATTCGGAGTATTGTACCTGTTTCGGACAGCCTGCACAATAGGATAAACCGAGAAACAGCTCGGAATGTTGTACCTGCTTGGGACAGACTGTTCAATAGGATAAACCGAGAAACAATTCGGAATTGTGTACCTGTTTGGGACAGCCTGCATAATAGTATACACCGACAAACAACTCGGAATGTTGTACCTGTTAGGGACAGCCTGCACAAGGATAAACCGAGAAACAACCCGGAATGTTGTACCTGTTTGGGACACCCTGCTCTGTAGGATAAACCGAGAAACAACTCGGAATGTTGTACCTGTTTGGGACAGCCTGCACAATAGGACAAACCGAGAAACAGCTCGGAATGTTGTACCTGCTTGGGATAGCCTGTACAATAGGATAAACCGAGAAACAATTCGGAATGTTGTACCTGTTTGGGACAGCCTGCACAATAGGATAAACCGAGAAACAACCACAAGAAGTCTGGAGAAAATGCTGATAATAAGAGACGTTTCTTCAATTTCTTGATATCATAAGTAGCTCAGATATCTTGTATAGATATCAGGTACGTCATACGAAAAGGTGTCTTCGAGGCATATACAAATAGCAAAGACCCAGACAATCCTGCGCATCCACGCAGTCTCATCAGGACCATTGCTACTGTCCATAAAATACCCTATTTACCCTAAATATTAGGACACCATAACTTCTTACCATACTTACCCTAAGACTTGTACAAGTCCATTTTATTTCTTGTTAATGTGGCTACAAACTACTGAGTGGCAAACAGTGCAGACCCAGATCAGACGCCGCGTTTGCGGCGTCTGATCTGGGTCTGCACTGTTTGCTCTGACGTCTGTCCAAATACTTAGGATAGCCTGTCTGTCCCAATATATTGTTAGGATCAATGCGATATATTCTATATTCTACAATTACCGGTGTCGGTCTCTGCAACCTGATAAAAGAAAGCCCTCAGACACCTTTTCGCGTCGTAGCCCACAATTTTGTGCTTACCTGATTTTATCAGGTCAAAATTACTCAACTAATGTGTACTATGACTAAATCTGATCCGACAGCCTTTTCCCTTGTATTATCTTTCTAAAGGGCTAAGCTTCAGTGTCGTATTTCACGTATAAACCCGAAGATTTTTGTAATAAAATTATTCTCTGATATAAGTATTTTTATTGTCCTGGTCATATCACGCCGAGGAAGATGGTGATTACCGATCAGCGGGTGATGATAAATGACCTCCAAGATGTATGTCCTGAATTAGAAATGCTAATGTCAAGTTTGGGACGATGTTGTATCCGATTCCTTTATGATCAGTATTGGCAAAGATTTCAAACATTTCGAACAACGCACTCTGATCACGATTTGCACAAGTACCGTACAGTGATTTATTTACAATTTTATACCTGTGCATCCCAGGACTCGCTTGGGCTATATAAAGTGAGTCCTATAGAAAATCATTGCGTCCATTACAGAATTTTCCACTATAACTTTGTGAGTCCTGGGACTCGCTGAGATTTAAAATGTGAGTCCCAAAGCAAAAATGTGAGTACGGGACTCGGGATGCGCAGGTAAAAAAATCACTGACCGTATCGTAATGTGCTTGATACAAATATTAAGCTGAAAAAATAAATAAAGCAAAAAAAAAAAAAAAAAAAAAAAAAAAAGTCATGAAAGTCGGAACCGACATCGAAAATCCAAAGTCAGTACTTTTTGTCCGAAATATATAGAATAGAAGCCCGCTCAACTTGAATTTATAGGGGCGCTCGAGGGATGTTGCATTTTTTTTTTTTTTGTCATTTTGCACCACGACCCCACAAACAAAGTCAATCAAACCGAGTCTGCCATTTTCTGTTTTTGATTTGATTGGTATATTCAAAGGATCCTTTCTTCAGACTGTTTTAAGATACGAATTTAAAAGAGCTACTTGAAGGCAGTGGCCTTTAGTTTTTTTTTTTTGTTTTTTGTTTTTTTTGTTTTATTGTTGCTTTTTCATGAAGCGGTTAAATGGTACTGTGCATATCACCTAAATTATGAAATATTTATCTCAGAACGGATGCAAGTACTTCAGGTTTAACTTCCCTTGTCCTTTCATCGACCTCCTGGGCGTACGGTTTTGGAAGCATATTAGAAAATATTGAAAACCTGAAGACATTAACTTAAGCCTGTATTTAGATAACAGGGGCGGATCCAGGATAATTACTGAGGGGGTTCGATTTGATCAAAATACGGTGCTTACTCTACGTATTTCGAAAGACATGCCTGAGCAAACAGTGTAGACCCAGATCAGACGCCACAGAAGGCGGTGTCTGATCAGGGTCAACACTGTTTGCCATTCATCCATCATTTTTACACACATTCATAAGTAGTAAAATATACGGTAAATCATAATGTATGTGAATATTTAGGGTAAATACGCTATCCAAAATTTGAAAAAAAAAAAAAAAAAAAAAAAAAAAAAAACTTTCCAAAAAAAAAAAAAAAAAAAAAAAAGAAATTTTGAGTCAATAGCGGGTTCGACTGAACTCCATTGACCCCCTCTGAATCTGCCCCTTGGATAACGTGTGCGTGTGCTCAAATAGCTAAAACGGATATCTTAACTCTTTCACTGCCACAGGCGATACTAACAGGCTTTTGCAAACAGCATAGATTCAGATGAGACGGCTCATAGGAGCCGTCTCATCTGGATCTACGCTGTTTGACATTCGGTCTTTCAACTTTACATATAAACTACTTTCCGAAGCGATAGTTTGTTTAATAAAAAAGCAGGCGACAAATGTCGTCTGAAAATTTGGCAGTGAAAGAGTTTAAGAAACTCTTCTGTTAAAACTGGATACCGCTTCATATCTTCAAGTCATAAAGACAACAACCGAGATTATCATTAGCACAGCAGGCCTTTTCAATGCTTAGATATTTCGGTACTATTTCACTAAGTGTTCTGACAGACAGGCTTGAGCGAACAGTCTAGCCCCAGATCAGACGCCGCAGAACGTCATCAGCAAGTATTAAAATGAACTTGTTAAAGATTTAGAACTAGTATGGCAATGAGTCCGGATATTTTGGGTAAATACGAGAATTACACAAATGTCCGTGTGCCAAACACATTAAACTTAGTACGGTTATGACAATATTTATTGAAGAATCAAAGCACTGACAGCACTGATGGGTCGATTGTGTCTGAGTCTGAGGCTGGGAATATAGTAGATTGTTTCATTTAACCCTTAACTTCCTGTCATTTAAGCAAACAGTACAGACCTGGTATGCACGGTTTGCTGATGTCCCAGTCCAGGTTTTACGATAACCCTCTTTACACGGCACTCTGACGTCACAGCGACAAGAATAGCGCAGCTATGAATAACCGTTACCTGGATTTCGTACAAACGTTTCATTGGTCAATGGTAATCACGGGGACAACAAGGAAATATTGGTGTTTTTACTGGCTCCATTGTAAACAATCGACCCAAAAATATCATACAAAGGCAAATTAGAAAGAGATTGATTTCTTAATTCGCGCTAAATATTCGGAACCGATGTCGATTCCAATGAGCTCGTCCTGCATGCAACTATGGACACTTAACGATACCATTTTTGCTTGTACTAATGAATTGTGGATGACTGAACGCCTTAAGAACCGGGACATTCTTTTTTTCTCTCTATAGTGTGAAATGGCAATGTAAGCGTCTTTGTGGTCGGTTGTGCCCCTTCTTTATAAATCGTATTGGGATACTGCATATGATCCCGGTGCCTTGCCCGCTGTGAGAAATTAAATTGCTTTCTCCGCTACACTGGCGGTTGGGGATTCATCTAGCATTGCAATCCATCGGTGGCAGTCTGTTAATGGTCATGATTGACTGGAGACGGGCGGTTAAGGACATTAACAAAGTGCAGGATAGCAACTGCGTCCAGTGATACCACCTGTATTGAAAAGAGTTTGACTCTTGCTGTTGGCTTTAGCTGGGAGGCAACCGATATCTCTGGTGTTTTCTTTTAGACGCATGCTACTAGTTTTTGCCAGCAGCTGAAAGGTTTAATAATAATAATAATAATAATAATAATAATAATAATAATGATAATACGTATAATAATCAAAAGTATAAAGTAATTATAATAAAAACAGACTAACTGCTGTCTGCTTCGTATACCCTAACGCTTAGCTAAGCTCCGCCCCTTTTCAGTAGGCGTTCTTAACCATTGTCATGCTGAATAAATTAAGATACCACACCCATTTATGATTTTCAGCCAATCGGATTCCTTGATCCAGGTTGTTGATATAAATTCACATACTGAATGACAAACAGCGTAGATCCAGATCAGTTGGCTTCTGAAGAAGCCAACTGATCTGGATCTACACTGTTTTTTTCGAAGACAGGACATATCCGGGTTCAGCAGGACCACACAACCATGAAAAGGAATTGTGTTTCCATACCACAGGTCCTGGTGAATGAATGTCAGTGGAAGTATCACCAGCAAAAATTCTGATTCTGATTCTGATGTATTCTATTGGTACGCAATAATTCTGTAAGCGGACAGCGAAGACTCAGGCTGATCTGAGTCTTCGCTATCCGTATATGCTCGAAGGGCCCTTTTTTGCATGGGTCGGCCTTTTCTATTTCTGTCATTTTCCTTGTTTGGAACAAGAGACATACAAGTTTTAATAAAAATTGCATCTAAGAATAACTCATGCTTTCACTGAAACACAAACAAGCCAGTTGGGCCCTGTTTACATAACGCTTAGCATACTGGGTAAAAAACATTAGCAGACGACATTTTGAAATATTTTTTTCTCATACTTCCCACAATTTAAGCATTTCATGTGGAGACAATTTGCATGTTTGTCAAAACACATTTCCAAGGAAAAATAAGAAACATATAATCAATTGGTCGTCTGCTGAAATGGCCCAGAGAGTGATAACGGTTAATTAGATTATTAGGCAGTGATATACACGTTTACCTATCGTAAAATTAAAGGCATATGAGATTTTCAATTGAAGGATTGAAAGCAGTAACGTGATATTAAATGTAAATTTGTATATTCATTGATATGTCGACAATGTATGTCTGTTTCACTTAAACGAGATGAAATGTTTACTTAAATTACATTTTAGCGCCGATGACCTATACACAATGCATTTTATTATATTAATATGGCAATGCAAAACTCTGCACATCACGAAAACACGCCTATATAATTTTGACCCCCTTAAATCCCACTTTTATATTGTAAAACTGGGGTTTACAGGGGTATACATTATTTTTCTTATTTCGCTAAAAATCATATACTGTGGGTACTCGTTAGAACCGCCTCGGAGAGGCGGTTCTAACGAGTACCAACAATGTATGTTTTTAGAAGAAATATGAAAAATATCAGAATTTTTATCTGAAAATGTTCCTTTTTTTGGTTGTAAAACTTTTAATATATTTGAATAGGCGTGTTTTCGTAATGAAATATATTCATAAATCAGCTCAAATGGCGTTAATAATGGTTCAAAAAGACATTTTCATATATTACTATGATGCTGCTTACTAATTAAAGGTTGTTACCTGAGCTAGTTTTGATAAAAAACCTTATATTTTGTAGTCTGATAATACTGTTTCAAAATGAAATTCAACTTCCGTAGCTACCCCTAGTTTACTATAAACCCAGCAGGCACACAACGTTAAAATGACGTCGTATCAACGTCGATGCGACGTGATCATGTCGCATCGACGTTGATACGACATCATTTTGATGCTGTGTGCCTGCTGGGAAATATGGAAGAAAATATTGTCTAAGTAGTTAGTTTACTAATATTGTCTAAGTAGGTAGTTTGTTAACTAGGCTACGTAGCCGAGTTAGGTCAAGAGAGACAATTATGCTATCAATTGAATAGTGATTATAATCTAAAGGTGTGTTACACATTGAGGTTTATTAATTTTTATGATATATGTACATTTCTTTTGCAGTTTCTTTAGAAACCTCCTTGAAAGGAGAGCATAAAATCTTTTCGTGAAACTTTGAGTACAGTGAACCCTCGATGCTACGACAGCATTTATTCTCAAAGATGTTGCCATTCAAATGAATTTGCTGTTGTAAAGAATCCTGAATGGACAGAATATGTAAAAAAAGGCCTCGTTTTATTCTTACTTACACATAGAACATATGTTTTGGATATTTGTTAGAATAGCCTCAGTGAGGCGATTCTAACAAATATCCAAAACATACGTTGTTTGAAATTTTAATGCAATATTATTGCATAATTTCTCATACATTGTCACCTCTTAAGCGAAGGTTTCGTGACATTCAAATTGTCATTATAACGAACTGTGTCGTTGTATCGAATGTCGGTATAAAGGGTTTGTATTAGAACACTTATTCTAATTGATTTTACGGAGAATATAAGTATGTTTCAAAACTACAGTGTGGGAAAATCAGTTTGGAACAAAAATGAAGTTCCTGTGATTTTGTTTGTTTGTTTGTTTATGTTGAGGTTTTACGGCCCAGTCAATCCAATGGGGTCATATCGAGCGCGGTCAGCTTACCTAACCACACATTTACTGGGCAGGCTTAGTCCTCCAAGTGGTTAAACAGTATTGTGCACATTCTTTCGCCAGAAACTGACAACTGCCCTTCTTGGATCAGCGGAAGGGAGAGAAGAACCGTAGAAAACTCGGCGGGGGTTGAACCCGCGACCTCCTGGTCTCCAGTCGGACGGCGCATCCAACTGAGCCACCGAGGCCGGCCTGTGATATTGTTACATCTAAAGTAGCTCGGGTATCAACTTTAATAAGGAAGGCATTCTGATAACAGAAAAGGGTATTCAAAAAACTGAGCATTAAATTTATGCATGGAAGTCAGAATTTCTGTTGTTCTCTTTTCATGGACGGTTCGTATGGCTTGTTCGTAACAAAAATATGGAAATGTTAACTGGATGGATATTATATATTCGATTCCTTATAAAACTAGACATCCACGTGTGCCAGAAATCACCTCGATTAGGCTGATCATGATATGTTACATTGTGCCATGGTGGCCATCTTGGCTATCAGATCAGATTGCCTTTAGTAATCCAGAATCTGATGTTGTTTGAAGAGTTTCAAGACTGCCACTATGGCTGCAATCTTGGATATTGGAACTGAACAATTTAGCAATTCTTAATTTTCATGACACCCTGATGCCTCCCATCAAGTTTTGGCTCAATCTGACTTACTGCTTAGGAGAAGATGTGGTTTGAAGAATTTCAAGATGGCGGCCATCTTAGATATTGGAAAAGAGCGATTTTAGCAATTCTTAATTTCCATAACATACCAATGCCTCCCATCAAGTTAAAGCTCAATCAGACTTATCGTTCGGGAGCAGATGTGATTTGACGATTTTCAAGATGGCTGCCATGGTGGCCAGCTTGGGTATCAGAATGGAACCATTTTAGCAATTCTAAATCTCCATGCTGCCCCGATGCCTTCCACCAAGATTCCGCTCCATCCGACTTATTGTTCGGGAGCAGATAACAATTGAAGATTTTCAAGATGGCCACCATGGCGGCCATCATGGATACAATTCTGATGGAGATGTCGAAAATGTGAAAAGTTACTGACGGACATACAGATGAGGGACGGACCATGGTCAACAGCCCATGGAATAAACTGACCCGGATTAAAGCTCAAGCAGAGCTAACAATAGAAGATCTTCAAGATGACTGCTGTGACGGCCATCGTGGATATCGTAATAAAATGTTTTTAGCAATTCTGATTGCTGAATCTCCATGTCGCCCTAATGCCTCCCACCAAGTTTTGGCTCAATCTAAATTACCATTTTGGAACAGATGAGGTTTGAAGATTTTCAAGATGGCCACATCGGGGGCCATCTCAGATAATATCGGACCAGAACTAGTTTAGCAAATTTTCTGAATCTCTATGTTGCCTCCCATCAAGTTTGGGCTCAATCCGAATTACGGTTTGTTAGGAGATGTCGTTTGAAGAATTTCAAGGTGGCCGCCGTGGTGGATGTCGAAATGGAACTAATTAAGCAGTTCTGAATCACCAGTGCCTCCCACCAAATTTCAACTTATTCTGACTTTCCTTTCGAGAGAAGATGTCGTTTCAAGATTTACAAGCTGGCCACCATGGCGGCCATCTTAGAACGGAACGAATTTAGCAATTCTAAATCTCCATGTCAGCCTAATGCCTCCCACCGTTTGGGCTCAATCCGACTTACCGTTCGGGAGTAGACATGATTTAGAGATTTTCAAGATGGCCACCGTGACGGCCATCTTGGATGTTGGAACGAAACGATTTTAGCAATTCTGAGTCTCTATGTTGGTCCGATGCCTCCCATCAAGTTCAAGCTCAATCCGACTTACGGTTTAGGAGGAGATGTCGTTTGATGATTTTCAAGATGGCCGAGATGACGGCCATCTTGAATATTGGAACGAAATGATTTTAGCAATTCTAAATCTCCATGTGGCCCCAATGCCTCCCACCAAGTTTGCGCTCAATCTGACTTAGGGTTCGGTAGCAGATGTGGTTTCAAGATTTTGGCAGCCATCTTGGATAGCCGAACGGAACGATTTAAGCAATTCTGAA
Source organism: Anodontia alba (assembly GCA_964016985.1). Taxonomy (NCBI): domain Eukaryota; kingdom Metazoa; phylum Mollusca; class Bivalvia; order Lucinida; family Lucinidae; genus Anodontia; species Anodontia alba. Next base: position 39,175,815 of record OZ024823.1, read on the forward strand.
TCTCTATGTCACTCCGATGCATCCCATCAAGTTTCGGCTCAATCCGACTTACGGTTTGGGAGATATCGTTTGAAGAATTTCATGATGGCCGCCATTGCGCCATCTTGGATATCGGAACGGAACTATTTTAGCAATTCTGAATCTCTATTTCCCTGCGATGCCTCCCATCAAGTTTCAGTTCAATCCGAATTACGGTTTAGGAAGAGATGTCGTTTGAAGAATTTCAAGATATCCGACATGGCGGCCATCTTGGATATCAGAACGGAACTATTTTAGCAATTCTGAATCTCTATGTCACTCCGATGCCTCCAATCAAGTTCGGCTCAACCTGACTTATGGTTTGGAAGGAGATATCGTTTGAAGAACATCGTGGATATCGGAGTGGAGCGATTTTAGCAATTCTGAATCTCTATGTCACTGTGATGCCTTCTATCAAGTTTCGGCTCAATCCGATTTACGGTTTGGGAGGAGAAAGTGTTTGAAGAATTTCAAAATAGCCGCTATGGCGGCCATCTTGGATATCGGAACAGAACGATTTTAGCAATTCTGAAATTCTGTGTTGCCACATGCCTCCCACTAAGTTTCAGCTCAATCCAACTTATGGTTCTGGAGGAGATGTCGAATATGTGAAAGTTAACTACTGACGGACGACTGACGGACGGACGACGGACGGACGACTTACGGACGACTGACGGACGGACGACGGACAACAGGCCACGGCATAAGCTGACCTGGAAGCTCCAGGCGAGCTAATAATTATTATTAACAATCATTGATATAATTTATTAGTGTAAAGTCTCTGATCTGAGGTCACATAAGACGGGTTTAAACAACCGTTCAAAAGATGCAAAAAAACTCACGTGAGTGTTTTGCTTTGTTGAACGCATTTCCATATTTTTTGTTACAAAAGAAACGCAGTTCCATAAGGAACGCAATTCCATATTTTTTGTTACAAAAAGAGCCCACAAAAATTTTATTCGCACAGGCCGCCATTTTGGTTGTGCCAAAGACAGCTTGAGAATAGTTCGTTGACACTTGTTATCGTCCGCCGAAAACGTCACAGCTGAACGGAAAGTTTGAAATAGTTTCCGAGTAACCGCGAACGTTTCGGTTTACTGAACGCTGCCCTGATTATCGTTCTAGATAGTTAATAGGTTCCGCACCTAAAGCCAGCAAAATCGCACTGAATACATTACAAAAACATGCCTATTCAAATATACTGAAATTTTTACCACCAAAACATGAAAATTTTCAGATGAAAATTTCTGATAATTTTCATATTTCTGCTCAAAACATAGATTGTGGGTACTCGTTAGAACCGCCTCGCCGAGGCGGTTCTAACGAGTACCCACAATCTATATTTTTGAGCAGAAATAAGAAAAATAATGTATACCCCTGTAAACCCCAGTTTTACCATATAAAAGTGGGGTTTAAGGGGGTCAAAATTATATAGGCATGTTTTCGTAATGAGGCAAAAGGCCAGACTGGCGCCTAAAAACATATGCATATAGTTTACATGAAAGCAATTTTCATTGGGTTTCACGTATGTTATTATAAACTTACAAAAATATTTTAATGATTGTACGAGATCGCATGTTATACATTTTGTGGTACATCACTCCGTATTTTCTTTATTACTGCAACAAATAAATATTCACTATAACTCTCAGTCCGCCCGCAAGAGACTCTCTAGAGACCAGCCTTTATTGTCAAAATATTATTTTTTGTTTTATTTTAGTTGATTATCAAACAGGATAATAAGAAAAAAATATAAATATTTATATTTTTGCACAGTTTATTTCACAAATCTCAACGTTTCGGCTGAAACGTTGAGATTTGTGAAATAAACTGTGCAAAAATATATGTGTAAAAAATATTGTGCGCTTATGAGATTCGTATAAATATTTAGTCACTGGAGACTGGAGCCAGTGTACCCGTTTGCCTATAAAATAATGAAAATAGAACTGTTAAGCATATTTATTTATGAATTATTCACAATGATGACACGTTGCGTGAAGCGAAACTAGCTTAAACATTATATTTCAAGTGTTGGATGAAAGGATAATACAATTATTTGCATGTAAATAAACAGAAGTGTTTGAGTTTATGAGATAAATGTTTGAACGAAAGAACGGTTTAATAATAGTTATGTAAACGACATCCAAAATCCACATACGTCATACGTGTAGGAACGCGTTAAAAACGATAAAGCCACGACCTAGCAGAGAGGCACCACAATTGTGAATTTTACAGGCACATTTTTGGATCGATTGTTTACAATCGAGCCATTGTATGCAAACGCCAACATTTCTTTAAGGTAGTTGCCCACGTGATAATCATTGACCAATGTTATCAAACTTTCAGGTAACTTTTATTTATAGCCGCGCTACGCGCTACTCTTGTCATTGTGACGTCAGAGAGCAGCGTAAGTTGGGTTATCTGCAAAACCTGGACTGGGACACTGGCAAACAGTGCAAACCCACTGAACGCAGTGCAGACCCGTAGAACGCGGCGTCCGATCAGGGTCAGCATTGTTTGCTTGAATTATAGAAAGTTAAGGGTTAAATGAAACAGTCTTAATCCCTGTTAAGGACCATTTTTCCAGCCTACACTCAGAGACAATCGACCTACCGGTGCTGTCAGTGCTTTGATTATTTTTGTAGCAAAACTTTCTCGGCTAATATTTTAGACACCTTAGCTACAGTGGTCCAAACTATTTATAGGTTAAAGTACCAACGCGTTTCGTTTAGTTAAATTCAGATATTAGAAAATCAAAACTATCAAAATTGCTATTGATGGGTGAAAGAATTAAGTCATTTTGACACAAGTTATAAAACAAAGATATAATATACCTTACAATGGTAAATCCTGGTCACATGAATAGTTAAGAAATATTTATAGTGTTGGTACATGCATCTAACGTTTATTTTGTAATAAAATTATGAAGTTAATAAAATAAGGCAATATAAAATTATGTCAATTCGTTGTAGAATACATGAAGATTTATAAATTTAGTAAAAAATAAAATATCAACCGGTAACGTATACAACAGTCAAAAAACTATAATGACCTGGGCTTAGTTGTTCAAAGCATCGTTAGTTTGACGAGCTCGTAAATGACAAGCACATTAATTGTTGTAGCTAAGGTATTTTCAAATACATTGATATTTTTCTGCAAAAATTTGAGTTGCTTTACTCACATTTTTTTCAGCAAAAAGATATCAATGTATTTGCCATTTTTCAAGATAGAAATTTTAATTTCAAGTTAGCTTGTTGTAGAATACATGAAGATTTATAAATTTAGTAAAAAAAAAAAAAATATCAACCGGTAACGTATATAACAGTCAAAAAACTATAATGACCTGGGCTCAGTTGTTCAAAGCATCGTTAGTTTAACGAGCTCGTAAACGACAAGCACATTAATTGTTGTAGCTAAGGTATTTTCAAATACAATGATATTTTTGCTGCAAAAATTTGAATTGCTTTACTCACATTTTTTTCAGCAAAAAGATATCAATGTATTTGCCATTTTTCAAGATAGAAATTTTAATTTCAAGTTAGCTGACAACCTCGTGAAGTTTTGAACAACTGGGCCCTGAATGCAAATAGGGTTCAAATGACAGCCGTTTTCATAGGTTTTCAAATATTAAACTCACTCAAAATTTCTTGAGGTCGTGGAAGGGATGGGTTAGTAGCTGGTCAGGGTTTGATATTTTATTGAAAAAGGGTTCCTCTGTTTTACTGAGAAATATTTTACACAATCAGCCGCACCGTCACAAACCATACCTTGACATGTGCGCCCAGCGAAGTCTCAGATCAGCATGCGAATCCGTACTGATCAAAGTCTCCGCTGTCTCTTTAAAGAAGCTTTCGATCCAGAATCGGATCAGGCTGCGGAATATATGACAACAATATACCCAGCAGGCACACAACGTTAAAATGACGTCGTATCAATGTCGATGCGACGTGATCACGTCGCATCGACGTTGATACGACGTCATTTTGATGTTGTGTGCCTGCACGGATATGGTACATGTATTCTGCAGTATTAATCAATATGTGCCAAGCTTCCCATAAAAGGGTTACTTGCAAACAGAGTAGATCCAGATCAGACGCTGCAGAACGCGGCGTTTGATCAAAATATACCATGTTTGCATTAAATACAGAAATTTCTTTAAAACATGATAACACTAAAATAACCAGACATCCCTTCTACTAGAAATGGGCTGGTCCGAAGAGTAAATAGTAGGAGAGTCCACTCGGTATAAATGGGTAAATAAATATTTTAGAGACGTTTATAGAGGAATGATATGCAAATCTGTTGGTTATTGTTTGATTCTTACACATGATGAAATTTAGATTGTTTTTTTTTTTTTTGCCAACTTTATTGTCAGAACCCCCCCCCCCCCCACCCCCCCACCCCACCCCCCTCACCGCCCTCAAAAGGCTGGCTCCGGTCTCCAGTGACTAAATATCTATTCTTATAATCCTGTTTGATAATCCACTGAAAATAAACCAAAGTAATATCATGACTGGTCACTAGTGACAAGCCTTGATAGTCGTGTTATTATTTGGTTTTATTTTAGTGGATTATCAAACAGGATTGTAAGAATAAATATTCAGTCACTGGAGACTGGAGCCAGTCTAGGGTCGCTCCCTGAGGAGGTAATTCTGTCAAATGTTTCTGTCTTCCTTCTGAAAAGGTATCTACCCAGCAAACACACAACGTCGCAACAACGTCGCTGCAACGTCGTGACGTTGCAGCGACGTTGTAAAGACGTTGTAATCACATTGTGTTTTTGCTGGGTACTTCAAAAGAAATAAAAAAATATATGCTTCCAGAAAGGAGCCTACTCTCAAAGGAAATAATTTGCTCCCGGAGCATTTTTTCCTTTTACATTGAAGAGATTCCTTTTTAAAAGGGGCATGCCATATACACACCTGGGAATCGGTCAACTTGTTCTCCGCCGGTGTACTATAAAGGACTAAGTTGATCTGTTCCTGTGGACCTATTGACATGTGTAAACAACTTTCCAGAGTACTGATCAGCTGGATAAAATGTGAGTTTATATACTTATTTTATGTTTTACTAAGCATCACGAAAACATGCCAATATAATTTTGACCCCCTTAAACCCCACTTTTATATAGTAAAACTGGGGTTTACAGGGGTATACATTATTTTTCTTATTTCTGATCAAAACATAGATTGTGGGTACTCGTTAGAACCGCCTCGTCAAGGCGGTTCTAACGAGTACCCACAATCTATGTTTTGAGCAGAAACATGAAAAATATCAGAATTTTTTATCTGAAAATTTTCATTTTTTGGTGATAAAATTTGCAGTATGTTTGAATAGGCATATTTTCGTAATGGAATCGGAGAATGTCATATGCTGTGATAACAATTCAAGATTGTTATAACACTTGTTTTAACGGAAAAATCCGTAGATTTCTCGAGATATCGTTTTTGGCGACCAAAAATCATGCATTGAACAATAAGCACTGAGGCAAAGGATGCAGTTGTTGTGCATTTCATGACATTTTAGTGAGATGACACAAGTTGGTGTAAAACCATTGGATATTGCACGTCTTTTATATATGTATATTCAAAAACGAGATTTTCAGGTACAGTTAAAAAAACTTCGATGCGTACTAGTTGACATGCGGCGTACAATTTAAGTAATGCAAATGATATAGGAGGTGCTTGAGTTTCTTGAATTCGACCATTCTTAAGTTCTAAAATAGTAATTAAATGATCAATAAGGAAAATTAGGTTACAAATAAATAACCAAAGCTATCGACGGTGTTAAAATGTTAAGAAAAGCGAATTTTCTCGTTTTTTTTTTTTCCGAAAACGTACTCGATTGCACAGCAAATTCCATTAGTTTAATTGTACGCCTCCGATCAAATGGTACGCATAGAAATTTTTTCTCTGTGTACTGGAAGCGAATCACTTCGTTTAAGCAAAAGTGTGATAAACTGACTTATTTTAACATGGACTTGAATTTCAGTTGCTAAAGTCCTGGAGTTAAGGTTAAATTGGTCTTCATGGATAGTTTGAATCACGGTAAGGCATGTTCAAGCCATGATTTTTTTTACGCCAAAAAGGATATCTGTAGAAATCCTCCGATTTTTTTCTATGATCTTTGTGTCAGGATTATTCCAATTTATTGCCACAGCATATAGCATTTTCCGATTTTCGGCAAAAGAATAAAATGAAAACATAAACTTACAGTAAACGTAATAACTGTCGCCTCTTGTGTTTGTTTACATACAGTCAACTTGTCTACTGGAACAGGTCAATTAATTGTTCAAAAGTACTCCAACGGCGTACAAGTTGACCGATTCCCAGGCGTGATATAGGAAAGTAAAGAGGAAGTTGCAAAACATTGTCTTTCTTGTAAAGAAGGTAGGTGTGTGGGTGGACAGGGAAGGGAAATTTGCCAATTGAACCCTGTCCCCTGAATTCACACTGTAGACAACAAAATTTCTTGCGTTTATAACCTGACCCAATAAAAATTATGAAATGCGCATAATTTCGCTGTCCTTGGGTTTTTAACTTCCTAAAAGCTCGGTCTAAATTCATAGATAAAAACTGATAATAAATTCTGATAATAACAGGGAGGCGCATGCACACCTTGATGACATACATAGTTTGTCGTCTGCTGCACCATAAAATATAATTGATATGCAACGTGGGGAAAAGGCCCTAATACCCTATGCGAACAGCGAAGGCCCAGCTCAGTCGCGCAGTCTAATCAGGACATTCTCTGTTCGTCGATATATTTTTTCATATAAAATAATTTTGTAAGCGTAACCAAGGCCCCATTCTGACTGCGCAGATGCGCATGCTGATCTGGGCCTTCGTTGCCCGTATGCTATATATATGGCATAATGGACTTTTTCTTTATCACTCTCTGGGCTAATTCAGCAGACGACATGAAGATGATTTCTTATTTTTTTTTCCGGAAAACAGGATTTGACATTTCATGCGAATTGCCTCCAGTGGAGAAAATTTGTATGAAATGTCCAAACTTGTTTTCTGAAAAAAAAAAAAAATAAATAAAAAAATAAAATAAAATAAATAAATAAAAAAAAAATGATAAAACAAATCATTCAGTATGTCGTCTGCTGAAAATTTTTACCAAGCGTGTTAAAGATACTTTAAATGATAACAAGACGGTAAAATATATTTTATGATGTTAGAGATAAAAAAAATGAAAATTGAAATACGACCGGATTCGGGTTTAAACATTGAAGTCTGTTTAATTTCGACTGAAATAACGCGGAAAACGATAGTCGCGTGGGCGTATGAAACGTTATTCTGCAAATCCGCGAGGTAAAATTGTTCATACACCCTTCAAAACAAGCCCATCTGAGCTGCTCCTATCTGAATCACTCTAAAAATTCCATTTGACGGATCATGCTGATAGCAACTGTCAGTTCTGTTTATATTACCATTGAACTCTAAGTGCAGACCCAACTAAAGCCTGTACTAAATTAACCCTTAAAGCGCCAAGAAAAACTGCATCTGAAAATGTCGTCTGTTTATGTCGTCTGCTGAATATTCTTGCAGACTTTTCAAACCTAGTTTTGCATACAGGCAAACAGTGTGGACCCAGATCAGACTGCTCCTGATCTGGGTCCACACTGTTTGCAAAAATGACTTTTAAAATCACAAGCAGATGACAAAGCAGACGACAATAGTTGTGACTGGCGCTTTGAGGGTTAATAATGTAACAAACTAATAAGTATAGGTTATTGCATAGTTTTAAATTTCGAGCCGTTAAAACATGCAATAACAGATTTGTCGCAATAACCCTTTAGGAATAGATCTCACAGATGTCATAATGAGACTGACCATAGCGCACACCTATCATGTATTTAATCAAGGATATCACGTTTCATTTAATGGCTTATTGCGACAAGCAGTTTCTAAAATAAACAGAGATCCTTTTGCACTGAAAACGATTAAAACCCTGTCAGATCGGCCAGAGGTTTGTATATGTGTAAGGTAAGCGAAATAATTTGGTGAAACGGGACTCATATCTCATAGTGCATGTTAATTCATTGTATATATTTACGGTAACGTAAATTACAGTATGACTGACATTTTCTGGATGAGAGGATGTCTGATCAGATTCTTTTTGTTATAGGAATGAATTTCATTTTTGTGGCTTTCATCGATGTGTCAAACCCGGCGAATCACACATAACTTGAATAAAGCCCTTAGTGCTACAGTCTACCCTCTTTATACCGACATTCGATACACCGACAAAATTCGTTACAATGACAATTTGAAGTTCAGGAAACCTTCGCTCAAGAGATGTCAGTTAATGAGAAATTATGCAAGTACACTGCATTAAAGCTTCATGCAACATATGTTTTGGATATTTGTTAGAATCGCCTCACTGAAGCGATTCTAACAAATATCCAAAACATATGTTCTATGAGGAAATAAGAATAAAATAAGACATTTCTTACATATCGTTCTGTCCATTAAGGATTCTTTACAACAGCAAATTCATTTTCATGGCAATACTTTTGGGAACAAATTTATTTTGTCGTTGTAACGAGGGTTCACTGTATTTTTTAAGTTTGAGAGTGACCCACCAGAGTTTAGACATCGATAAAATACATAAATAATAATTCATATTATAATTCCAACTGTGTCATCAAAGTATTACATATGTTGCCGAAACTGTCAATCATTTGAGACAGCGGAAGGAAAATAGATCCGACGGATTCCTGCTCTGGATTTTATTGAAGCGAATTTTTCTCCTTCAACTAATTAAATTGCGTGAATGTGTATAAAGATGAGGTTGGAATAATTTGTCGATATACAGTTGACTCTCGTTATCTCGACCTCGCTCATCTCGAATAACCGCTTATCTCGAAGTGAAAATCTGGTCCTTGCCTAAACATGAAAATCTAACAACAGGTAAAAAATATTGTGGAAAAGAGGAGAAATTGCTACTTAGGAGCAATTTCTCCTCTTTTCCACAATATGTTCAATATATATTTCTAACTTCAAGAGTCCAATTACACATTTATATTTGTTAAATGTGGTTGTTCGAATTATTTTTTCCTCAATTCTGCAAATCTGATATGTCGAGCTACGGATATCTCGAAGTATTTCAGAGGGTCCCTTGGAATTCGAGATCACGAGAGTCGACTGGATTCAACACTATCTAATTATTCTTTAAGCGGGAATGAATGTCCTGGTCAGACTGGTGAATAGGCGGGTTGTCCTTGGTTATTGTAACATGATGGCAACATTTTTGACGCCAAACATGTACGTGGGCCGTTAATAACATATCAGAAGATTATTACGATTTATTGTGTGTACCAGAAAAAAAAAAAAAAAAAAAAAAAAAGCCTAGCCTTCACCATTCTCTGGGCAGAGGACAAATATATTATGATTTTCTTCGTTTTGGCAGACAATAGACTTTGACATTTCGTGCAAATTGTCTCTTGCATGAAATACCAAAGCCTATTTTCGGCAAAAAACAAGAAAAATGCTGGAAAATGTCGTCTGCAGAAACTTTTTTTTTTCCAAGCATGCCATGCGATAACTGAAAATGCAGAGAATAAGTAGTGCGATGTAAAAATGAACCTAGCTGTGAGAAAATGAGTCTATGAGGCTTATATGAAAAACGCCCAAACTGGGCTAAGCATCGGGGTAGCCCAACCATCTCTCGAATTCGTTGGAATATCCTAGAGTACCCAGCGATCACGTGAGCGAAAATACGAAAATACTGAAAGCTACTGTCATCATTTTTTGATGGCGTCGGCGTCTGTGACTGCGTCACGTTGATTTCAGTGAACCCTCGTTATAACGACAGCATTTGTTCCCAAAAATATTGTCATTGAAATAATTTGCTGTTGTAAAGAATCCTAAATGGACAGAACGATATATATAAAAAAGAGATTTGTTTTATTCTTATTTCCTCATAGAACATATGTTTTGGATATTTGTTAGAATCGCATCATTGAGGCGATTCTAACAAATATCCAAAACATATGTTTCTTGAAGTTTAAATGCAATAGTCTTGCATAATGTCTCCTTAACTGTCACCTCCTGAGCTAAGGTTTTGTGACATTCAAATTTCATTTTAATGAAATTATCATTGTATCAAGGGTCGGTATAAAGAGGATTGACTATATTTCAAAAAAGCTTTACATTCAATTATTGTAACGATCTATATCTGCTGCCTGTCTGTCTTTGTACTGTTGATTCCTGGACTGATGTTAGATGCTGGCCAAAAGTTATTCCATGCAAATCCCATCTTGCCTTCATGACCTTGAGTTTAAGTTCACGGACAAAGATTTTTTTTTTCATGCGGTGAGCAAGCGCGAGTTGAGGCTACCATAACAGTTGTCAGCATTGTAATAGATGATAGGAAAAAAATAAATTTTAGTAAAATTAAGTACAATCTTGACTAAGAAATATAGAACTCAAAGGTACATTACTGCATTATGCGAAAATGAAAGGCCAGACCAACCCTGCTACTCCGGGCCTTCGCTGTTAGACTGTGGCAATTTGGGATTCGAGCCATAGTATACAAACGCCAAAATTCCCTTACGGTAGTTGTCCACGTGAATATCATTGCACCCAATGTAATTGCACCCAATGTAATCAAACTGAGCATAGCCGCGCTAGTCTTGTCACTGTGACGTCAGAGTGCAGTGTAAAGAGGGTTATCTGTAAATTCTTGACTGGGACATTGGCAAACAGTACAGACCAAGATCAGAGTCTGCAATGTTTGCACAAATTACAGGAAGTTAAGGATTCAAAGAAAGTCTTACGTTCCCGTCCCCGTTCAGGACTATTTTCCCAGCCTACACCCAGAGACAATCTACCCAACAGTGCTGTCAGTACTTTGATGTATTTTTGCTGTGAGCTGATTGAACGTTTCCCATCTCTAGCTAAAAATTCTCCTTATATATCTAAATCGTTACTGTTAATTTTTTTTGTTGTTGTTGTTGCTTTAAATGTTGTTGTTGTTGTTATTGTTGTTGTGCCTTTTTTTCAGATGTTTGGTCAGATGATGAAAGAGCAGAGGAGAAACTGTAATAGTAATAATAATAATAATAATAATAATAATAATAACAATAACAATAATAATAATAGTAATAATAATAAGAAGAAGAAGAAAAAGAAGAAGAAGAAGAATGACAATAATTATAATAACTAAAAGGCTGAAAAAACTTACGGCCTATTAATAATTAGCTAAGAAAAATACTTATCAACAGATTTAATTACAAAATAGTGTCCACCTTTGAAAAGGGGTCTTTATGCCACATTCAAAAAAGAAAAAGTCCTGATCAGCTTGTACATCGCAAGATGTCCAGTCAGGGTCTTCTCTGCTCGACGACGATTTCTACAGTATACAATGATTCCATGAGCGGGCAACGAAGGCCCTGATCAGGCTGCGCGCATGCGCGCAGCCTGATCAGGGTCTTCGTTGCCCGGATACCGATCCTTTTCTCTCATTGCGCATCATATTTTGATTACTCAACAAATTTAACAGACTGACTGTGTTGATACGTAGGGTGGTCTGAAATATCATACGGTAGGTATTTTCCTAACTGGCTCATGGATGAAATAAGGCCAAGATTTTCATATCTTTGATATGCCCTCAGAGAAAATCAAGATATGTAACTTGTACAAGTATCATCATTTAATATTATGACAACAGATAAGATGATAATTTAGGACAGTTTTTGTCGCGCCTTCTATGACGTGCGAGGCATAGTCGCCCGTTTGGTGTCGGTGCGCGTCCGTCTGTCCGGTGATATGTCTTGTTAGTTTTAGTATAAACATAATTTATTGCCACAATAAAGTAGGCAAAAGGGTTGAATCACAAGTTCTTACAACATTAATTACGACCTTTCCACCAGCATGCAATATGTATAAACAAGAGCACCGCATGCGGGTGCCAGCGCTCGGCTGCAGTTTCTTTTAGAAATATATAGGGCATGTTTGATTATAAGCAACAGAACTACTTAAATACATTAAATTGGAAGTGCCATAATTATGTAATACCAAACATGATCAGAATTCATCCATCAGTTCTTGAGAAATCACAGTGAAACCATTTTTCAACAAAAATTCTAAGTCGAAAAATGGGCATAACTGTGCCACAAATATTTTGAGGGTTACCTCCCATATTGGTATGAGTTCCCCTTTTCATAATGAACAACTAGTCCGAGTTTCAAGTAAATATCTTCAGTAATGACAGAGATATTACAAAATGTCCAAGTTTTTGCACGACGACAACAACGACGCAGACGCAGACGACGCCAGAGCTATGACAATACCTCGTCGTTTTCTTCGAAAACAGCTGAGCTAAAATTCTACATGAAATATCAAAGCCTGTTTCCTAAAAAAAATGAGAGAGAAAAAAAAACAACAAAAAACGTCCAGAGAGTGGTGAATGTTAGACGAGGTTTACAAACCATCACATTTAAAGCACACAAATGTCATTAATACGACAACTAAAACGAAAGTGTTTAAAGCAGGTAAGGTATTTTCATCGAAAATTAAACAAACATAGACTTCTACATGTAATTTGACCATGTTCTTCTTTCAAAATCAATATAATGGCGTAACCAAATAAGACTTGCCATGTGTAAAATGAAGGGATCTATGTCAAAGTGCGCCTTCAGGGTATAATTTGGCAGCAAAGGCATCTGCGCAGTCTGATCTAGGTCTTTGCTTTTCGCTTACAGAATCACTAGATATGGTAGAATATATATACATTACGAAAACACGCCTATTCAAATATAATGAAAATTCTACAACCAAAGAAGAAAAATATTCAGATAAAATATTCTGATATTTTTCATATTTCTGCTCAAAACATAGATTGTGGGTACCCGTTAGAACCGCCTCAGCGAGGCGGTTCTAACGAGTACCCACAATCTATGTTTTTGAGCAGAAATAAGAAAAAATAATGTATACCCCTGTAAACCCCAGTTTTACTCTATAAAAAGTAGGGTTAAAGGGGTCAAAATTATTTAGGCGTGTTAACCTGATGAGCAAAAGGGCCATTTCAGCTTTTAAGATGTCGCTCGATGATGTGGACCTTTACTATTCTTAAGGCCATCCCAGCGGGGTACCATGTTCCCTTGTTCCCAAAAATAATCGGTCATGTTCCCTTGATCTCTAAAAGTGGTTTACAAAATTTCAATGTTCCCTGTTCCCCAAAATTAGTTTTGTTCCCTTGTTTTCTAAAAAGGACCACTATTCCCTTGTTTTTTTTTTGTTTTTTTTTTTTTAAATGAATGTGTATGTTCCCTTATTCTCCAAATACCCTGGTTATGTCTCATAGAACCCGAAGACACATTCATTTTGAAAACATGCCTATTCAAATATACTGAATATTTTACCACCAAAAAAGAAAATTTACAGAAAAAAAATACTGATATTTTTCATATTTCTGTTCAAAACATAGATTGTGGGTACTCGTTAGAACCACCTCGACTCGACGAGGCGGTTCTAACGAGTACCCACATTCTGTGTTTTTGGGCAGAAATAAGAAAAATAATGTATACCCCTGTAAACCCCAGTTTTACTATATAAAAGTGGGGTTTAAGCAGGGTCAAAATTATATAGGCATGTTTTCGTGATGTCAATGGCGTAACCAGAATGAAATTATTATCACGCACACTCATAAATTTTTTGAAAAAAAAAAATCTCCCTAGTATCGCTTCTAAAATAGGGACTACTCTTAAAGAAAAGAATTTGCTCCCAGAGGGTAAAATAGCCCCTATTTTTAAAGCAATATAGTCTTTCCTTTTGTACAACAAATCTGACTTCGGAGGTGTAAGTATGATATAGGACAGTGCTAAAAGTTTAAAGTTAACCACTCTCTGTGCAAATTCGGCAGACGACAAACTGATGAAATCTGTCCTTTTGTTTTTCCAGAAAACAGGCTTTAACAATTCATGCAAATTGCTTCATTGGGAGATAATTTGCATGAATTGTTAAAGCCTATTTTCTGGAAAAAATATAATCAATATTTCAAAATGTCGTCTGCTAAAATTTTTACCCAACATGATATACGGGAAGACTCGCCCACTATCTTGCAGTCGGGCGGAATTCTAACAATAATACGACGATCACATACTTATAGCCTTTATCATGTTAGCATCTTATTATCGTTCCTGAATGACTTTAATACCGTTGATGGAACATTAAATACTCAGATATAACACTGAGTTCTGGATGTGTTCTGATACCACACGTCTTTATTGTCAATTTTGGCAATATCACAAAAAAGCAGACTGAAAGTACATTAAAGGGAAAGGCAATGCAATAAGAAAGTCTATAAGGATAGAACTTTCCAAGCCGAAAAGTTTGATACAAATTTGATCAAAATCGACATGCAAATAAGAAAGTTATTGGAACGTAAATATTTGAAAACCAACTGTCACGGAGGCCGCCATTTTCAGGCTTTGTGACGTCACAAAGCCCTTATCAAAGATGCATTGTTAAAATAAACAGCATATCGGTGGATATTTTGTCTTAATGTTTCTGAAATCGTCTTTCTAAAGAAGTAAAAACTTATTTTATAAAAACAAAGGCTTTGGACAAAAAGAGCAAATTTCAAAGTTTGAAAATTCTTGATATTTCATTAAATATTCAAAATGGCGGTGTCAATGTCGGCAATGTTAAATCCTTCAAACAATAATAACTTTGTTATTTCTTGACCGATCTTGATCAAACTTGTATCATTTTTTTTACGATTTGTTAAGCTCTTCATTGCGAAATATGTTTTATATCAAGGTTGCGCTCCCCTTTAAGGAGACTTTTACGCTTATAAAATTTTCTGCCATTTTTACAATGAAGACAACGTTTGTGACTTTCTATTTGTTTTTCGACACAACAAATCTCTTCTTAAAAGTGATCCACTCTTTTAGCATTGTTTTTCCTTTAAGAGTAGACTTGACCCCTTTCGGAATGGAGTAAAACAAATTTGGTAAGATTGTCTCCCTTGAAAGTGTACAAACCCCTTTAAGGCACGTGTTTATTACAGTATCCTGTCTACAAAGTCATATAAAATGCCCATGCACAGTTAGATTTCAGGAAATATTTAGTAATACATAAACCATAGAAACAAATATGGTAGGTGAGGTAGGCAGACCTCTTTACCTAATCAATATGTAAGTTAGCGGATATTTTCCTACAGTTGCCGGTGAGTATGGACTATCCGTACAGTTGGTATTTCTTTCTTGTTCGTCTGTCATTACTGACAATGACCAATCCTAATCAACTGTGTGATGTGTTATTATCTGTGTGTTCTAAGATGGCTGATGAGACCAATCTTAGCTCTAAACTGCCTGTTGCAGATAGAACAAGAGAGGTCTGAGGAAGAAAGCTCTGTTGGTGATACCTTAGCTCTGGCTTTCCGCTGTGCACGTTTCTGCTCGGCTTCGCTGATTATTTTTGCTTCGTATTCACCAGCTCCCCTTTTTATGAGGCCTCGCCACTTTGTACGATCTTGTGCAATCTGTTCCCATGACTCTGTTGGTATGTTGAAGTCTTTAAGGGAGGCTTTGAGGGTGTCCTTGTATCGCTTCTTCTGACCACCATGGGAGCGTTTTCCTACTTGAAGTTCTCCATAGAGGATTTTCTTTGGCAAACGTTCATTAGGCATTCTGGTAACATGGCCTGTCCATCTTAACTGTGCCAATTTCAGAAGAGTATGTATACTCTGCATCCTTGCCCTTTTCAGGACTTCTGTGTCTGGAATCCTGTCTTGCCACTTGATCTTTAGAAGTTTTCTAAGACAGCTTGTATGGAAGTGGTTCAGTCTTTTGGCATGCCGTTGGTAAACTGTCCAAGTTTCGCATGCGTATAATAGTGTTGGCAGCACTACCGATCTATATACTTTCAGCTTTGTGTCAAGTTTGATTCCACTTCGGTCCCAAATACTTCCACGTAGCCGGCCAAATGCTGCACTAGCTTTGGCAATTCTAGCATTTACTTCATCATCAATGTGCACAACTCTAGACAATGTGCTTCCAAGGTAGGTGAACTTGTCTACCACTTGCAGTCGTTGACCTTTCACTGTGATGGTAGGCTCCTTGTAAGGCTTTCCAGGTGCTGGCTGATATACTACCTCAGTCTTTTTTATGCTGATTGTGAGATCAAAGCTGTCACATGAATCAGATACTTGATCCACACCATTTTGCATTTTCTCTTCTGTTGGAGCACCCTTTGCCATGTCATCAACAAAGAGGAACTCGTCTAGCACCTCTGTCTGCACCTTAGATTTAGCTTGCAACCTTCTTAGGTTGGTTTCCCATCAAAGCAATACCTAATAGGTATACCATTGTCACCATCCTGGAAAGCATCTGTAAGCATGGCAGAAAACATCATGCTGAACAGTGTTGAAGCTAGTACACAGCCTTGCTTAACTCCATTTGTCACAGGAAATGGATCAGAAAACTCGCCATCATTTTGGACCCTTGCAAGCATACCATCATGGAACTGCCGCACCATTGCTATGAATTTGGCAGGACAACCAAACTTTGCCATAATTTTCCAAAGTCCCTCACGACGACTGTGTCAAATGCTTTGGTAAGGTCGACAAAGGTCATGTACAGGTCCACATTCTGTTCCTGGCATTTTTCTTGAAGCTGTCTTGCTGTAAAGATCATGCCTATTGTTCCTCTGTTTTTCCTGAATCCACACTGGCTTTCTGGTAGAAGCCCTGACCGTTCCAGGTGTTCATTCAATCGGTTCAGTAGAACCCTAGCAAGAATTTTACCAGCAATTGACAATAAAGAGATGCCTCGATGATTTCACAGACTTGAGGATTCCCTTTCCTTTTGAATAGGTGAGTAATTGTTGCATCCTTGAATTCTTGAGGGATGGCTTCTTTTCTCCACATAATGTGAAACAACTGTCAGTTTCTCTGCAACTGGAGGACCTCCTGTTTTAGATCTCTGCAGGTTTGCTACAGCTGGTATATAAATATATGTATATACTTGTTGAGTGATATTTTTTTTCGCTCATTCCTAGACCTGGGTCTTGGTTTCGGGGGATGTTGGGTAATCCTTGATCCGGGATAGGTGAACTATGTTATTTGTGCAAAGCAGAGAAGGTGGTTCGTATGTTGAAGTAGTTATCTATGGGTGCTACATTACGAAAACATGCCTATTCAAATACACAGAAAATGTTACCACCAAAAAGAGAAAATTTTCAGATAAAAGAATCTGATATATTTCAAATTTCTGCTCAAAACATAGATTGTGGGTACCCGTTAGAACCGCCTCGGCGAGGCGGTTCTAACGCGTACCCACAATCTATTTTTTGAACAGAAATAAGAAAAATAATGTTACCCCTGTAAACCCCAGTTTTACCATATAAAAATGGGGTTTAAGGGGGTCAAAATTATATAGGCATATTTTCGGGATAAGTGCGTATGTGTGGACGTCAGAGAGATGCGAGAGTAAGAGCGAGAGGGAGGTGTCAAAGAGGGAAGGAGGTCGTTACCAGAGCTACTCTGTAATTTATTTATTTAGTTATTATTATTAACGCAGGTATCTCTGTATATTCATATTTAACTTATCTCTTTAATGTGCATTGCTTTATGCCATAAATAGTCTCTTATAATTCTTCACAGAATAGCACGGTGCCTCGTTTTAATATGCATTCTGATTTTATGTATGTTTGTATATACAGTCGAACTTCAATGGCTCGAACAATTTTGGGACCATAGAAATTTGTTCGAGACATGGGTAGTTCGAGCCACTGAGGGTTAATCATGGTGCCAGGTCAGGAAGCAAATAGCGATAATTTAGGGATTTATTCTCGTTTTTCTACACAATAATTGTATGTTGTGAGTACTCAATAGAATCGCCTCGATGAGGCGATTTTATAAGTACACACAACATACAATTCCATGATAAAATAAGAAAAAAAATCTTTGTTTTCTTGAGCTATTGGAAGGATTTTGTAGGGACTTTAAAACGAGTTCGAATCATCCACGGTAAACGAGCCATCCGGGTTCGAGCCATTGAGGTTATACTGTATTGTGTACTATGATGAGACTCATATAAACAATTGATCTAAACTATATCTTTTTAGTTAATTGATCTAATGCAGGTTCAATCCATCATTATATATACAGACCCCGCAAAAAAGAAAAGCAACACTACAAAATGGCAGTAAACATTACGAAAACACGCCTATTCAAATATATTGAAAACTTCACCACCAAAAACTGAAAGATTTCAGATAAAAATTCTGATATTTTTCTTATTTCTACTCAAAAATAAGAAAAATAATGTATACCCCTGTAAACCCCAGTTTTACTATATAAAAGTAGGTTTTAAGGGAGGAAAATTATATAGGTATGTTTTCGTGTGAAAACTATCTTGTGATTGTAAAATTGTTCTTGTGTCTAAAGTCTGCATGAAAATCAACGCCTGGTGCATATATGAATTATTTATTCATCGATATAAAGTATACATGGAAGAATGGTGGACCAACACAGACGGAATATTTTATATTGTAATAGAAAAAAAATATGGTATTAATCTCAGCATCACGAAAACATACCTTTAAAATTTTGACCCCATTAAACCCCACGTTTATATAGTAAAACTGGGGTTACGAGGGGTATACATTATTTTTCTTATTTCTGCTCAAAATCATAGATTGTGGGTACTCGTTAGAACCGCCTCGCCGAGGCGGTTCTAACGAGTACCCACAATCTATGTTTTGGGCAGAAATATGAAAACTATCAGTTTTTATCTGAAAATTTTCAGTTTTTGGAGGTGAAATTTTCTTTATATTTGAATAGGCGTGTTTTTGTAATGTTTTTTTTTTTTTTTTTTTTTGCAGTTTCAGAAGTGTTGCATTTCCTTTTTGGACCAGTATGTCACAGCAATAACACGTCAACGATCAAGCCAATGTTTAAAATATATGAAAGACACACAATGCTTTGTTTCTTATAATTTTCAGAGGCAACCTTCTTAGTTTGATACACGAATCACACTTGATCATCAAGATTACATTATCAGTTTAATAATTACAACAAAAATTTGTTAAAAACAATTAAAGAAAACGTCGTCTCCGTGTTAAAAGAAAAAAAACAACAAAATAATAAAAAACAAACAAAAAACAAAAAACAAAAACAGCAACAAAAAAAACAAAACAAAAAAAAAAAAAAAAAAAAACAACAAAAAAAAAAAAAAAAAAAAAAAAAAAAAAAACAAAAAAAAACGTGCAGATCTTTGGTGCGAAATCAAGCTGGAAGTCCGATGATATTAGAAATGCATTTTCCAGGACAGCGAAGAAACGGCACAATGACATCCCATCACGAAAACATGCCTATATAATGTTGACCCTCTTAAACCCCACTTTTATATAGTAAATCTGGGGTTTACAAGGGTATACATTATTTTTCTTATTTCTGCTCAAAAACATAGATTTTGGTTACTCGTTAGAACCGCCTCGGCGAGGCGGTTCTAACGAGTACCCACAATCTATGTTTTGAGCAGAAGTCTGAAAAATATCAGATTTTTATCTGAAAAATTTTCAGTGTTTGGTGGTGAAATTTTCAATATATTCGAATAGGCGTGTTTTCGTAATGCGATTGCGGCGTTTGGACAGAAAAATGAAACATATTTTAACAGCATATAAATTTCCTATTTTGTTTGGGTTCATTATTATTATTATTATCATTATTATTATTATTATTATTATTATTAGCCTATTATGCAATGTATTTCCTCTATAATGTACCTGTTAACATTATAAAATACCGTATTTACTCTAAAGTTTTTGACTGACAGAACTGAGCAAGCAGTGTAGACGTATCAAACGCCACAGAATGCGGCGTCTGATCAGGGTCTACACTGTTAACCACTCATTCAGCAGTTTCAGAGCTTTTCGACTTATCAATGGATATAGTAAAATAGAAATATTCAAATTTTAGGACAAGACTGGTAAGAAGTCAAGGTGTCCCAATATTAAGGGCAAATACTAGAAAATATAAACTTACCTTGCACTGCACAATAAAATCCTACAACAATATACGTATTTCGTCACCCGATTAAAAGTAGTTAAAAATAAAGTGTACGGCGTTTATAGCAGTGAATAGACATTAAAACAGTACTTAACTTGGCGAAATTGTAGGTCGAAAAAAATATGTATATATAATCCGCTTGCCCTAAAACAAGAAGGAACGGCACACTATTTTTGTCTGACTGGATCGCGTCCGAGTTAAGCCTGAATTGATTTTAGAAATCAACGTTTACTTAGCCGACAAGATACCTATTATGACATGGTGACACTTCACTATCAGCGTGTCATGGAAAATGGGACTTACCGTACATGTATGCGAACAGCGAAGGCCATGATCAAACTGCGCATCCGCGCAGTCTGATCGGGGCCTTCGCTGTTCGCCAAATCCTTCTGTGATATTTAGTGACTGATTCAGCGGGCAGGGAAGGGCCCGATCGTTTTGTACATGGGCTGATCAGCAGCTTTCTTCATCATGAAAACACGCCTATACAGTTTTGACCCCTTAAACCCCACTTTTATACAGTAAAACTGGGATTTACAGGGGTATACATCATTTTTCTTATTTCTGCTTAAAATCATAGCCGAGGCAATTCTAACGAGTACCCACAATCTATGTTTTGAGCAGAAATGTGAAAACTACTAGAATTTTTTATCTGAATTTTTTCAGTTTTTCGTGGTAAAATTCTCAATATATTTGAATAGGCGTGTTTTCGTAATGTGTTCGCCGATTCTGTAAAGTCTTTTTTCGACTGACATGCCCAATTATTAGCCCTTCTCTTGCTAAACACGACATGCTCTGTCTTAGCAAACAGTGTAGATCCAGATCAGTTCGCTAGCCAACTGATCTGTATCTGCACTGTTTGCCATTAAATATGTGAATTTCTGTCAAAAACTCGGATCAAGTACTCTGATTGGCTGGAAATTAGAAGTGGGCGTGGCATCTTAATTTATTCAGCATTATAAGGGTTAAAGAAAACTTGAACTGCAGTTATTTCAAGTTGCTGAGAAGCAGATGAGATTTTACGTATCGTAAGCAGAAAATGAAAGGTAATTTCAATCTATCATTTTTACAGAAACCTATTTGACTGAGATGATATTTTAAATTTACGACTGTAACCTGTAAAATGGATTGTCTGCTTTTTATATGTTGTATGTAAAATGGGGCAAAAAAAAAAAAAAAAAAAAAAAAAAAAAAATCATTAGTTGGCGACGCAAGGAAGAGTTATTTTTCGCCCTAAAAACTGAAGTATCACTATATTAGGTAAACAAAAACACGTCAGAAGCAGCTGCTGCTGTTGTTGTTGATGATGATCATGATGATGATGATAATGATGATAAAGGTAATCTCGATGGTAATGGTAATGATATAGTTTGGCGATGATGCAGTTGTTGATTTCATTATGAGTGTAGTCTCTGAAATGTACCTCAGTTTATGCTTAGGTGGTCTCCGTATTAAGAGGTCACTTACAAGGCAAGTTTATATTACATTTTAAAAGATGATACCCGAGTTGCTTGATGTAACAAAAATCACACATCACGTCAGTTTTACTCCAAATTGATTTTCCAGTTGTTATTTTGACAATATAATATCCAGATAATTCATTACGAAAACATGCCTATTCAAATATACTGAAAATTTTACCATCAAATTATGAAAATTTTCAGATAAAAAATTCTGATATTTTTCATATTTCTGCTCAAAACATAGATTGTGGGTATCTATGGGTATCTCGATAAGGCGGTCCTAACGAGTACCCACAATCTATGTTTTTGAGCAGAAATAAGAAAAATAACGTATACCCCTGTAAATCCCAGTTTTACTATATAAAGGTGGGGTTAAAGGGGGTCAAAATTATAAAGACATGTTTTCGTGTTGTAATTAGAAGAACTGTATTGATTGCTCAAAGTTTCAAGAACACAATACAGTCAAACCTGTGTTAAGCTATCACCTATGGGAAAGCCAAACACTGGTTGCTCAAGACAGGTGCTTGCTTAATACAAGTAGATTTCCACTTCTTTGTCTGTAATGGGAACTGAAATAGTATTTTTTTAAAGGCAGATGATTGCTTAATACGGGTAGCCTTTAAAACAGGTTTGTATATGTTCTCAATGGAACTCTGAAGGTTCTTTACGCACATTTTGGAATAAATGTACCTTTTTAACAAGAAAATACATAAAATACTCTTTTTTTTTTATACACAATGTGAACCAACTCAGTAAGCCTCATTGCTTTTTACCACATGGATGGCAAGTAGACATTCATGAAGAAACGTGTTCATTCCACCTGTAGCAATCTGTTGATTTCTTCATTAATATAAGTTAGAGGACTGAGGACACCGTCGCTGCTCAGCTGATCTCTTCTTACTTATCTAGCAGATGCACAGCTGCGTCTGTATTGTGCACAACATCACGAAAACATATCTATATAATTTTGATCCCCTTAAACCCCACTTTTATATAGTAAAACTGGGGTTTACAGGAGTATACATTATTTTTCTTATTTCTGCTCAAAAACATAGATTGTGGGCACTCGTTAGAACCGCCTCGGCGAGGCGGTTCTAACGAGTGCCCACTATCTATGTTTTGAGCAGATATATGAAAAATATCAAAAGTTTTATCTGAAAACTTTCAGATTTTTTGGTGGTGAAATTTTCAATGTATTTGAACAGGCGTGTTTTCGTAATGAACTGTCTTTAGTGCCTCTCAGAACTTCTTGGTGTCCTTCCTGTCACCAAATGGGTGGATTTAACCCTTGTCATGCTGAATAAATTAAGATACCACGCCCACTTCTAATCTTCAGCCAATCAGATTACTTGATTCAGGTTATTGATACAAATTTACATACTTGATCTGCATCTACACTGTTTAGAAAAGAAGGGATATCCGAGTTCAGCAGGACTAGCGTTCAGGGAAGCGGATACATATTCAGGGGAGGTAACTCTTTCAAACTAATTTCCCTTCCTTCTGAAAAGAGGTCTGAAAAGGGGTCTACCCTGAAAGGAAAGAATTTGCTCCCAAGTGAGCAAATTCTTTCCTTTTATAGTAGACACCTTTTCAGAAGAAACGGTATGGCTTGATGACCAGAAAAGCAAACAGGAAGTCATGAAAATTGTCTCCCTTGTAAAAAAATGATGGAAAATGTACTAAGAATTCACCGTAATCTGCTTTTCTAAGTCGGCTGTCTAGCATATGCCTATGATCGGGACTGTCTTGCTTATACTCGTAGATATTACTTTTTATGAGTCAGAACTGTTGTCACTGAAGGATGCTTTGTGTTGGTAGAGTATTTTTTTGGAGGTTTTCGTCTTAAAACCTCTTAATTTCTTTGTCATTCATATCAAATCTGTTTTACATGCATGGTTAACCCAGTTACAGTTGATAACTTACAGTTTATAAATTTGCTTCCCTTTTTAAACTGCACTGTGTTGGGCTTCAGACTGGACGGACGGCCCCTTCCTGAACATCACGAAAACATGCCTATATAGTGTTGACCCCCTTAAACCTCCCTTTTATATGGTAAAACCGGGGTTTACAGGGGTATACATTAATTTCTTATTTCTGCTCAAAAACATAGATTGTGGGTATTCGTTAGAACCGTCTCGGTGAGGCGGTTCTAACGTGTACCCACAATCTATGTTTTGAGAAGAAATATGAAAAATATCAGAATTTTTATCTGAAAATTTTCATTTTTGGTGGTAAAATTTTCAGTATATTTGTACAGGCTTGTTTTCGTAATGACATGTTTAGAAGGTTGGCGCATGACTATTTAATTACTGATTGTGGCCGGGCCCATCGTGGTCCAGCTTGTGGTTTTCTTTTGTTCTGTTTTCAGATTTCCATTAAGCCTTCTGCTTTGTTTCATTGCAGTTTTGTTATTTTTTTTTAGTTTTATTGTTATGTTTCACTGATGAGCTAGAGGAATTTACGCGGACCAAACACATATTTGTAATTTTGAGCTGCATCAGAATTAAGGTTGAGGTTTCGATTGAGTAAAACTAGTTTAATACTTTGCATGCTGGAAAAAAAATTCAGCAGATGACATTTTGAAAAATTTTACTTTTTTTTACGAGAAAATAGGATTTGACACTTCATGCAAAGTGTCTTCTAAGGAGACAATTTGCATGAAGTGTCAGATCCTATTTTCTAGGAAAAATAAGAAACTGTTGTCAGTTTGTTGTCTGCTGAAACTGCCTATAGCGTGGTAAGTGTTAAGCACCTGTTTAGCGCCACAGGCGTGCAAGTTTCCGTCCGCCCGTTCGTCCATGTACTTACGTCCACCCTAGCGAACACTATAACGGAAACCTACAAACTGTACATCACGAAAACATGCCTATATAATTTTGACCCCCTTAAACCCCACTTTTATATAGTAGAACTGGGGTTTACAGGGCTATACATTATTTTTCATATTTCTGCTCAAAACATAGATTGTGGTACTCGTTAGAACCGCCTGGCCGAGGCGGTTCTAACCATTACCCACAATCTATGTTTTGAGCAGAAATATGAAAAATATCAGAGTTGTTATCTGAAAATTTACAGTTTTTGGAGGTGAAATTTTCTATATAGTTGTATAGGTGTGTTTTCGTAATGAAAACTTCATGGCAATTTCACTTCACTGATTGTTTTATCTCACTGAGCTAAACAAGACTGACAACTTTCACTCTTCTGGTGCTTGTTTTTACATTTCAGGACGCAGGTGCGACATAAACTTTTTTTGTGTCTATGTTGGTAATTGAAACTGTGTCGTTGTGTCTTGCCATTGTTTGTTCTTCATCTTCTTCGGGTACCCATCACGAAACCATGCCTATATAATTTTGACCCCCTTAAACCCCAATTTTATATAGTAAAACTGGGGTTTATAGGGGTACACATTAATATTATTATTTCTGCTCAGAAACATAGATTGTGGGTACCCATGAGTACCCACAATCTGTGTTTTGAGCAGAAATATAAAAAAAGTATTAGATTTCTTCTTATCTAAAAACTTTCCAGTTTTTGGAGGTGAGTTTTTCTACATAATTGGTTAGGCGTGTTTTCGTGATTCTTTGGAAGGTTGTACTTCGTGGGCGTGGCCTTTTGTGGCCTTTCCTAGGTAACTTCATTTATATTTTCGAGATGTTGGATTCAAGAATATTACAGTCGACTCTGGCTATCTCGACTTCGCTTATCTCGAATAACCGCTTATCTCGAAGTGAAAATCTGGTCCCTGTTTTGACATGTAAATGTAATAACGGGGTAATAAAATATTGTGGAAATAAGGAGCAATCTCTCCTCTTTTTCACAATAGTTTCAATATATCTCGAACTTCAGGAGTCATTTGCTAAATGCGATTGTTCGATTTATTTCCTCATTTCTGCAAATCTGATATGTAAAGCTACGGATATTCCTAAGTATTTCAGAGAGTCCCTTGGACTTCGAGATAACGAGAGTCGACTGTAATTGCAGAAGATTGCACTATAACTTGTAAGCCTTCTTAACCTTCTGGAAAAAATAAGCTGAAATGCACCCGTGGGGCTCAGATGTTGTGGATTAGTACTTACTTCTCGTTGTTCTCTTTCAGCTTGTAGACATCCAGTCAATTTGATGAGTTCTTGCCTTGTTGTTGGCTGCGCAGGTTGAATTTGCTACTATAAGTTTGTGGTCAGTCCCGCAATCCTACAAATACATAGCTTTTGTCACTCTGATATCACACCCCTCCTCCACTGCACAATGACGTAAATCATTGAGATGATAGTGGTTGGAGATTGGGTGCATCCAAGAAGTCGTTTTTGCAGTCTGGCAGACGGAATACCGTGTTGGGGATCAGAAGGTCATGCTCTCCGTTAGTAGTGAACGGTCTAATCACCAGGGGCGTAACCAGAAGAGAACTATTCTACGCACACCTAGGAAAAATCTTGAAAACGATGCCTAGAATCGCTTCCAAAATAGGGGCTACTCTTAAAGGAAAGAATTTGCTCCCAGAGGGAGCAAATTCTTTCCTTTAAGAGTAACTCCAATGGAAAGAAGCAAAATATTTTATGTTAATTCCACTTTAATATAAATATTTTTCTTACGCATGTTGATAGTTCGTCTGCCATTACTGACTGTGACCAATCCTAATCAAATGCTTGAAGTGTTACTGTTTAGGTATTCTAAGATGGCTGTTAAACCAATCTTAGCTCTAAACTGCCTGTTGCAGATAGAACAAGAGAGGTCTGAGGAAGACAACTCTGCTGGTGATGCCTTAGCTCTAGCGTTCCGCTGTGCATGTTTCTGCCCGGCTTTGCTGATTGTTTTTGCTTCGTATTCATCAGCATTCCATCTTATGAGGCCTCGCCACTTTGCTCGATCCTGGGCAATCTGTTCTCACGACCCTGTTAGTATGCTGAAGTCTTTAAGGAAGACTTTGAGGGTTTTGTATCTCTTCTTCTGACCACCATGGGAGCATTTTCCTATTTTTAGTTCTCCATAGAAGATTTTCTTTTGGCAAATGTTCATCATGTATCAGTTATCCTGCAATCGTTGACCTTTCACTGTGATGGTAGGCTCCTTGTAAGGCTTTCCAGGTGCTGGCTGATATACTACCTCAGTCTTTTTGATTCTGATTGTGAGATCATAGCTGTCACATGAATCAGATACTTGATCCACACCTTTTTGCATCTTCTCTTCTGTTGGACCCCCCTTTTGCCATGTCATCAACAAAGAGAAACTCGTCTAGCACCACTTCTGGCTACATCTTGGTTTCAGCTTGCAACCGTCTTAGGTTGAAAAGCTTCCCTGATAGGTATACCATTTTCACCATCCTGGAAAACATCTGTGAGCATGGCAGAAAACATCATGCTGAACACATTGGAGCTAGGACACAGCCTTGCTTAACACCATTTTGCCACAGGAAATGGGTCAGAAAACTCGCCATCATTTTGGACCAGTGCAAGCATACCATCGTGGAGCTGCCACACCACTGCTATGAACTTGGCCGGGCAACCAAAATTTGCCATAATTTTCCAAAGTCCCTCACGACTGACTGTGTCAAATGCTTTGGTAAGGTCAACAAAGGTCATGTAGAGGTTCACATTCTGTACCTGGCATTTCTCTTGAAGCTGTCTTGCTGTGAAGATTATGCCAATTGTTCCCATTACGAAAACATGCCTATTCAAATATACTGAAAACTTTACCACCAAAAAATGAAAATTTTCAGATGAAAACTTCTGATATTTTTCCTATTTCTGCTCAAAACATAGATTGTGGGTACTCGTTAGAACCGCCTCGGCGAGGCGGTTCTAACGAGTACCCACAATCTATGTTTTTGAACAGAAATAAGAAAAATAATGTATACCCCTGTAAACCCCAGTTTTACTATATAAAAGTGGGGTTTAAGGGGGTCAAAATTATATAGGCATGTTTTCGTGATGTCTGTCCTTCCTGAATCCACACTGGCTTTGAACAACTTTCTGGCAGAAGCCTTGATTGTTTGAGTTTTTCATTCAATCGGTTCAGTAAGACTCTTGCAAGGATCTCCCAAGCAATTGACAATAAAGAGCTATCCCGATGATTGTCACAGATTTCAGGAGTCTCTTTCCGTTTGAATAGGTAGACAATTGATGCATCCTTGAATTCTTGAGGGATGACTTTTTTCTCCACTCAATGTGGAGTAACTCGGCCAGTTTCTCTGCAACTGAAGGACCTCCTTCTTTGTAGACTCTGCAGGTATTACATCTAATCCTTGCGGATTACTGCTTTTACTGTTTCAGAGACGGTTAGGAACTCATCAAGCTGCGGATTACATTCCACCTTTGATTGTCTGTTGATAGCTTCATCATTGATAGATGATGGCCGATTAAGGACACCATCAAAGAGGTCAGCTCTCTTTTCAAGACAGCTTCTTTGTCAGTCAGAAGACTAGTTCCATCTGCATTAAGGAGTGGGGTGGTTCCTGAGCTCTGGGACCATATACTGCATCAAAGAACTTCTTCATATCCTTTCTGTCTGCAAAGGACTTTAGTTCATCAGCCTTTTTTACGCATATTACGTACATGCGTATTTGTTTGTGCTGAGGTTTTACGGCCCAGTCAACCCAATGGGGTTATGTCGAGCGCGGTCAGTTTACCTCACCACACGTTTACTGGGCAGACTTAGTCCTCTAAGCGGTTAACCAGTATTGTGCACATTCTTTCGCCAGAAACTGACAACTGCCCTTCTTGAATCAGCGGAAGGGAGGGAATGACCGTAGAAAATACGGTCATTCTCTCCCTTCCGCTGATTCAAGAAGGGCAGTTTCATGCGTAATGTGCTTAATGATCGCCTATGTAATCACTACTTCTCATGTCTGGTAGTCCATACCAATGCTGGCATTTAAGAGGACTAGATGCACATGGTACAGTCGACTCTCGTTATCTCGAATTCCATGGGACTCTCTGAAATACTTCGAGGTATCCGTACCGCGACATATCAGATTTGCAGAATCGAGGAAAAAATAATACGAACTACCACATTTAACAAATATATATATGTATATATAACTGGACTCTTGAATTTAGAGATATATTGAAAATATTGTGGAAAAGAGGAGAAATTGCTCCTCAGGAGCAATTTCTCCCTTTTTCCACAATGTTTTTACCTGTTGTTAGATTTTCATGTTTAGGCAGGGGCCAGATTTTCACTTCGAGATAAGCGGTTATTCGAGATAAGCGAGGTCGAGATAACGAGAGTCAACTGTTGTTTTTTTTCCGCCACGGTCACAAGGGAAATAACTTTGGTGACTTCCTGTTTGCTTTCTTGAACCAAGTCCATTGACATCTAGACCTTCGCTTGTGCAGTTAGACCGTTTTTGCTTAATCATTCCTGTCGTTACTAGCCTACGCAGAACCTCTTAATTTTTTCCTAAGTTCGCAAGTAAGTATAAATTTATTGGCCTGTCTAAAATGTTAAACTGTATGATCAGCAATTTCTGCCAAGAGTTTAATGTCAAATAGTTTAGGTATAATTTTTACTTCACTGTAGCATCAGCCGCTCCAAGCAAAAATGTACCTTATAACGCATGCGCAGTGCTCAGACACAGGTCTCAAATGCGCAGTCCGATCTGCGAAACGTATTCTACAAACGCATTTACATGAGATTTATAAAGTCGATACCTGTTATTTTATACACACGATTCGGAGTATGCGCATGCGCAGGTCGATCCTATACTTTGGCGCTTGCACGTGCAATAAGCTACCTTTTGGCTTGAAGTGGCACGTGCACATTTAAATGCTACTTGAACAGTTTATTCATCGTATGAAATATCAAACTATTTTGCAGTTTATGACTGCTCAGGTTTCATTAAAGTTGGTATTATGTTATTAAACTCTTAAAGCGCCAAGCAAAATTCGTTGCAGACGACATTCTATTTTTTATTACTATTATTTTTTTATATTTTCATAGAAAATAAGTCTTGCCATTTCATGTGAATCGTCTGCCAAGCAGACGATTCACATGTTATGTCAAGACTATTTTCTATGAAAAATAAAGTAAAAAATAAAATTGTCGTCTGCTGCAGTTGTGATTGGCGTTTTAACGGTTAGGTGCATAATGTAGTCAGTCTGGAGATATTTCATGTCTCGTTAACTGCATTATTTCGAGAAAAGTATCTATAAAGCGAGTAGTTTCATCATAATCGGAGCAAAAAATGTTTATTTTTTTTTTTTAGTTTCGATTGCCGGTCTTAAATAACTGTAGGTAACTAAATATAACGCTGGTGATATGATGTTATTACATGTATTAGTGGGTAATTTTATATAAGAACAGTTCTTGAGTGCGTTTGCCATAGCCCCCTTTTTCAGGAATGCATGGAAATATACATGTATGTCTATAGAGTGGATCTATCGCTCAGAGTTTTATGCATTTTCGGACAGTAATTTATAAATGACCCATCTTCAATGAATGGAGCGACAAAAAAATCTATCTAAATATCAAGAAAAATACATAAACTAGACATGTATCCAAAGTACAGTGCCCCGCCCTATGGCTTTTGTTCATATGGCTGTTTCCTTGGCCCCATCCCACAGCCCCACCCCTAGCGTGGTCCAGTTTCCAAACCCTGGTCTCTGTATACACTATTTCATCCGTGATCATTATACTCCATTTCTAACTTTCTAGGGCAAGTAATGGTACCTGACTAATGATTCTATTGCCATTTTGCATGTGTTCAATATGACATGTTATACATAGGTCTTGGTCCGGGTTAATATCATACCAAATTTCAACTTTGTAGCTTCTAGGGCAAGTAATGGTACCAGACTTATGATTCTATTGCCATTTTGCATGTGTTCAATATGACCTGTTATACATTCTGACCCCTGACCCGCCCAGGGGCAAGCCTCAGGGGCAACTCTACCATGAAGTCTAAGGTCTTGGTCCGGGTTAATATCATACCAAATTTCAACTTTGTAGCTTCTAGGGCAAGTAATGGTACCAGACTTATGATTCTATTGCCATTTTGCATGTGTTCAATATGACCTGTTATACATTCTGACCCCTGACCCGCCCAGGGACAAGCTTCAGGGGCAACTCTACCATGAAGTCTAAGGTCTTGGTCTAGGTAAGTATCATACCAGATTTCAACTTTGTAGCGTTAAAGGTATCAAAGTTATGAGCAACTTGGTCGCAAATGTGAATGTAAATATGCAGGTAAACTTGCATATAAACTGTAGCATTTGCATCACGAAAACATGCCTATATAATTTTGACCCCCTTAAACCCCACTTTTATATAGTAAAACTGGGGTTTACAGGGGTAGACATTATTTTACTTATTTCTGCTCAAAAACATAGATTGTGGGTACCTCGCCGAGGCGGTTCTAACGAGTACCCACAATCTGCCGAGGCGGTTCTAACGAGTACCCACAATCTATGTTTTGAGCAGAAATATGAAAAATATCAGAGTTTTTTTTATCTGGATATTTTTCAGTTTTTGGAGATGAAATTTTCTATATATTTGAATAGGCGTGTTTTCAGAATGCTAGACTCTTGTTACGAACGTAACATACGCACGTACGGACGGAACATCTAGGCGAAACGCTCTATGCACAACTCCTGCCTTCGCAGGCGGGGGCATAAAAATCTTTAGCATATAATGTTGCAGTGCCAAAACTGCATTTCACTTGTTGTCTCATTGAAGGTGTCAAATTAATACCAATCCTTGAGCGATGTACGCGTATCAACCTAGTGGGCCCGGCTCGCTTGAGCAGAATGCACTATAGGAGGCGCATTTGCGTGACCGTATATGTCATTGTGTCAAACTTCATGTTCAGTTCCATGTCGAAGCTGAACGTACTGTCACATCTGACTAATAAATTAAGTGCACTCTAGTTTAAAGCTTAGTGCTCTGGGTAAAATTTTCAGCAGACGACACATTGGATTTTTCTCTTATTTTCCCCAGAAAACAGTATTAGGCGTTTCATGCAAATTGTCTCCATTGGAGACAATTTTCCTTGGAATGTCAAATCCTGTTTTCTGGAAAAAACAAAACAAAAAAAAACGAGTAAAATATAACCAATTTGTCTGCTTACTAACCAAGAGAGTGGTAAAGTTAATAACTTGGTATTAAGGGAAATAGATATGCATTCAAGGTAAGCAACTCTGACAAATTGATTTTGTCCTCCTTCTATTCTAAAAGGAATAGTCTGCTCTTAAAGGAAGGGATTTGCTTCCAAGGGGATCGAATTCTTCCCTTTGAAAGTAGATCCCTTTTCAGAAGGGAGGTAAAACAATTTTGAAAGAGTTATCCCTCCTGAAAATGTATCCTAGGCGGGGAACGATAAGGAGTAAAGATATCCGAACAGTTAGTAATCACGGCGCGGTTCCGAAAGTGCAGGACATTTACTATAGTCCGAGTCACCGGGAATAGGTCAGGAATAGGTTTAAACGAACAAGTCGCGTGTATGGGCCGCATCAAGCGAAAAGGTGTCTTCGAGCGTGTGCGAAATGAGCATAGTTCGATCAGGACATTTGCATTCAGACCGCAACGTATTTTTATCTCTTCTCAAAGGAATTAACTCTAAAAGCAAAGGAAACAAAGGCTTCCCAGTAAGCATTCTTAAAAAATCTATAGCGGGCCGTTATCGGCCCGTCAGGGTAGCTGACGGGCCGATAACGGCCCGCTATAGATTTATTAAAAATGCTAGCTGGGTTTCCTTTAAGAGTACCCCTCTTTGAGAAGGAGAAGCTATTTTTGAGTCTGCTAGCGACGGCTAGCAGGCTCTTTGCAATCGCATGGGGTTTTACGAGCGGATTCTCATCACAGCTATTTATGCGTATATTTATACGCGCACTACTTCTTAATCACACGCAATGCGACACATTACGGTGAACTGAATGTAAAGCAGCGGAATTTTTATGGCTTTTTTATTTCGCTAACATAACTGTAACTGAAATCGATTTAGATAATGCAATTTGAAACATAGACTTCAAAATTCGGTGTAGTAATACACGCGCTACTTTTGTCAAGGCGTTAACTCGGCACGGGGTCCTACTAATCACCCCATGGCACCCCACGGCATCCCAATGCACCCCACGGCACTAAACTATTTCATTGTATTTATTAACTGAATGCTGAAATTACACCAGGGTAGTAGTTTTATGTATCCAAATTTGTTTTTGTGATAGTTTAAGACATTAACCTTACTTCAAGCGATTATCTCGGAGCGCCTAAACACCAAGATTCAAACTGACGCTAAAATATAGCAAAGAGACCAATGGTGTAAGTTGATAGTCTATCAAAAATAAGTTTTAACTTAAAATTACATTTTATATTCAAGTTCAAACACAAGTCATCAGTATAAATACTCTGTTTATTTAGATAGAGACAAGTATTACAAAACTTTTACTGGCCGTCTAAAACACATATTTTATGGTAAATATACATATATTTTGATGCCATGGGGCGCAAAAAATTACGAGAGTTTTAGACATAATATTTTAAATCAAACACAAGTCATCATCATCAATATAAATCTCTGTTTATTAAGATAAAGACGAGTATTGCAAAAGTATACTTGTCCATCTATAACATATTCTATGATAAATATCCATATAGTTTGATGCCGTGGGCTGCCATGGGGTACCGTGGGGTGCCATGGGGTGATTAGTAGGACCGCTCGCCATCTTTGATGTTGTGCTTAGCAACGGAAGCTGAACGAAAAGAAAGGTATCAGTATTTACATAATCAGAATCTACTTATTCGATATTGAATATAGCAAGAAATCAGGCACTTAATTCATGCCTTCTACATGAAATAACTTTATTCACACCTCAGTGACACGGAGTTGTTTTACGACTGCTGGCCCATTTATAGTTTTATGACCCTTCTTTTTTGGACATCTGAAAATCTCTTGAAAAGTTTAGGCATAGCTGGTCGGGCTAATCTGTTGATGCTTAGGTGAAGCACTAGTAAATGATTATCAGTTATTACAGCTAATCTGGACTGAACATAGCCATTTCAAATTTATTTAATCTACTATTGTTTTAATAATAAGTTGATAAAGATCATCATCATCAATATAAATCTAAATTTATAAAATTGCACTAGAATAATCGTGGCGCTACATCAGGTGTTGAATTTGTATGAACTGGAGCATATCTAGAGTTGAACTTTAATAATTCTAGAAATTGGAAATTGCTGCTGGAGATACACTCATTTGGAATAATCAGGTGATAAACTTCATTGGGAAATAAGGAGGTTCATTACTCCAATCACTGCATTGGCTTATATATGCAGATAATAAAATGGATTTTTTTGTGAAGAAAAAAAAACAAAACAGAAGAGCAATAATTGTATTTAGTTTTTCAGTAATGGTTAGATTATTTATGTATGTTTCACACAGATGCCTGAGTAAAGACCCATTCTTATTTATTTATACATTAAAACAAGTAGAATGCATTTCCATCTGACTGATTTTGAGAAATTGATAGTGAACGCATGTAGTGCAGAGTGTTCATGTTGGTTGTTTTTCAAGGAAGAGTAAATTTTCTCACAAAGCCTTGTCCCTGAATGTAAATTTAATATTGGATGAAGCCACTGGTTGTAAGCAAGTGTGAAAATATGGATATAGAGCAAAATCCAGGTCCATCAAATCATATAAATCTACAAGAAAATGCATCTGTATTATTGCAAGGAAGTATCCATCAAGGAGATGAGATATTTAGTCCTGATTCAAGAGGGTGTCAATGCCTACCATGTTGTTTTGTATTTTTGGTGAAAGCTGTTCAGAAAAGGATCTGTACCAACATGTGGAATGTTAACAAATTCAGTTTGCAGGAGATAAATTATACAAGTATGCAAAAAAGAATTCCAAGACATATCATGACTATTTAGAGCCATATGTGATTTGCCATCTTATTTTTCACTTGACAACCAGCATTATCACTGGAAAGTGAAAAAAAAAAAAAAAAAAAAAAAAATATATCATATCCTCAGTGGAGTATCCTTTCCTTGATTTAGAGACAACACTCGCTATGACTTTCTCATATAACCCATATGCAGTCTTCGCTTGACGTACATTTAATAGAGTTTTTAAAGAAAGTCTTCTTTTCAGGAAGTGCAATGCCCAGATGCTTGGTATATTCTGTAGAGCTCCATCTTATGGTGTAGTATAGGTAGCATTGGAATGCCACCTATCTTCTTTGCATTTATTGTGTTTGCATAGAATATACACAGCACTCCATCAATACTTTACAAGCTAGCAGACTCTTAGGACTATCAGTCCTTTGATTTTTTCTGCAAGAGAGACAAATATGTTCAATTTAGAGTGCTCCCTCTTCGATATGTATCTGTACACGTTAATAGACAAATTACCTACCTACACCGAACAAAAACATAAAATAAATTGTCTTTGAATAATTAACTTGTCATATATAAAGGATGGATAGAGTAATATTTGGTTTGTCTTTTAGCAACTCCATGCAGGTTATGAAAGACCTCACGTCTTGTTTACGAGCACTGTAAACCTATACCAGTGTAGACAAGATCAGCATTCGCATTTGCGCAGCCTGATCCGGGTCTTACGCTATTTCTGATCATCGGTATGCGTTGGTTGGTTACACATGTTTCTAGTGTATGTAAATTATCAACTGAGCGAACACGAGATTTGCCTTTAATTTCGTTTCGGAAAGGCTGTCGTGAAAGAAGGTACGAAACGAAAAAAAAAAGCGTATTTCTTGATTCTGTCGATACGTGCTGATCTTGGCTTGACAGCCCATTTACTCAAATGTATTTTATGCACACAGCTATGAAAAAAAAATCATCTGGTTGCAATATGTACAGTCAATGTCAAAAATAAATATATTGGTGTTGAAGGTACAAATTAAAAAATAAATAAATAAATAAAAAAGTTTAATAATAATAATAAAACAGCTCTTCTATCACCTGTCACAGATGTTTAATACAGGGCAGAATGATGATGTGTAATAAAAACTTTATTATTATGATAAGTACGTGTCAATAATGTTTGTCTCGAGCTCATTTATCAGTGTATGTACATATGCTTAAAATATTGTAATTTGTGCTTTGTACCATGTATTCATCAGGAAAACATACCTATATAATATTGACCCCCTTAAATCCCACTTTATATAGTAAAACTGGGGTTTACAGGGGTATGCATTATTCTTCCTGTTTCTGCTCAAAACATAGATTGTGGGTACTCGTTAGAACCGCCTCGTTGAGGCGGTTCTAACGAGTACCCACAATCTATATTTTGAGCAGAAATATGAAAAATATCAGAATTTTTTTATCTGAAAATTTTCATTTTTTGATGGTAACATTTTCAG
This sequence comes from Anodontia alba, assembly GCA_964016985.1. Classification (NCBI taxonomy): domain Eukaryota; kingdom Metazoa; phylum Mollusca; class Bivalvia; order Lucinida; family Lucinidae; genus Anodontia; species Anodontia alba. The sequence goes on from OZ024823.1 coordinate 39,211,642, forward strand.
TGTATTTGAATAGGCGTGTTTTCGTAATGTAATGTTTGACAAATCTCCATATTTGGGGGAAATAAAGAATTGAATTGAATTCAATTATTATTTCTGTTATTATTATGATTACAGACTGGTATTGTTTTCTGTACATTCCCGCCAAAAGCTTGTGATTTTAAGGCTAATGGATACACGTGGATTTTGCCTAACTTTTCAAAGGCAGACAACTTTTGCGTTCCTGTTGGTTAAATTCTTTCAACATCTTGGAGATGCTTTAAAAGGCTCCATATTCCTCAAAAATAGACAGTTCATATTCCAAGAAAGGTTTAATAAATTGATATATGGTATTAATACATATCATAAAATCATCACGAAAACATACCTATATAATTTTTACCCCCTTAAACCCCACTTTTATATAGTAAAACTGGGGTTTAAAGGGCTATACAATATTTTTCTTATTTCTGCTCAAAAACATAGATTGTAGGTACTTGTTAGAACCGCCGCGGCGAGGCGGTTCTAACGAGTACCCACAATCTATGTTTTGAGCAGAAATATGAAAAATATCAGAATTTTTTATCTGAAAAATTGCCATTTTTTGGTGGTAAAATTTTCAGTGTATTTGAATAGGCGTGTTTTCGTAATGGTGGAACCTGACAGCCAGTAAAATTTTAGTTAATCCTTCGTTCTTGAAATGAAATGATTTTGATTTTTTATCGTATCCCTGTATTAATGTTGCCAACATTAATTCAGAGATACGATAAAAAAAAAATCATTTCATTTTTGATCCAGTTCAAAAACAAGAGACTAAATGAAATTTTAGGCTGTCAGACGCCACATTCTATGATCGTATTAATACTGTATATCAATTCATTAAACCTTTCTTGGATAAGAAATGTCTATTGTTGAGGAATATGGAACCTTTAAAGTAAAAAAAAAATAAAATAAATAAATGCTCTCTGGGAGCACCCCACACGCTGGGATCAAATATTTGTCTTCAAGAGTAGTCATCAAATAGGAAGGGAAGTAAATATTTTACACGTCAGATTTATTCCCCTCAAAGTGTATTCATTCGTCTTGTAATCAATTATATTTATATCTCATCGAAGGCTGAGAAATTCATCACGAAAACACGCCTATATAATGCTGACCCCCTTAAACCCCACTTTTATATAGTAAAACTGGGGTTTACAGGGGTATACACTATTTTTCTTATTTCTGGTCAAAAACATAGATTGTGGTACTCGTTAGAACCGCCTCGCCGAGGCGGTTCTAACGAGTACCCACAATCTATGTTTTGAGCAGAAATGAAAAATTGTGAGAGTTTTTTATCTGAAAAATTTCAGTTTTTGGAGGTGAAATTTCCAGTATATATTTGAATAGGCGTGTTTTCGTAATGACTCGGTCATGTCAGTGAAAAGTACAAGAAAATCTGAATAGATATTTATTCAGCGGTGTACGCAGCTTCCGCTTGGTGTTTGTGTTTACGTAACATTTTTAAGATGATAAATGACTCCCCCCTGACAAAACATCCAGTATTTCCATTACAAAAGACAGTGTAATAAAGTGAAAGGTACTAGTTTATAGTGACACTTAGAAACCTAAGTAGTAACAACTAATCACCTCCAAAAAGAAAGCGACTTTATGACGAACGCTGATAGTGTAGACTCAAATCAGCCTGCGCATCTGCGCAGTCTGATCAGAGTCTACCCTGGTCGCTCATACATAATGTAGGAAGATTATACATTATATATGTGAAAGCACAAACCTTTATCAGACTGTGCGCCGATGCTCAGACTGGTCTGAGTCTACGCTGTTGCTAAGGCATCTTTGGAAACTAAAAAGATGCTAATTTATTTTTAGGTTCGTCTGTCATGACTATGTTTCATTTGTTTGAGTTAACCCTTAAAGCGCCAGTCACAACAATTGTCGTCTGCTTTGTCTTCTGCTTGTGATTTTAAAAGTCATTTCTGCAAACAGTGTGGACCCAGATCAGACTGCTCCTAAAGGAGCGGTCTGATCTGGGTCCACACTGTTTGCCTTTAGGAGCAGTCTGATCTGGGTCCACACTGTTTGCCGGTATGCAAAAAAATAGGTTTGAAAAGTTTGCAAGAATATTCAGCAGACGACATAAACAGACGACATTTTCAGATGCAGTTTTTCTTGGCGCGTTAAGGGTTAAAGTTTAACGGCCCTGTCAACAGGTTTTCAGCCTCCCAGAGAGACGGAGAATAACAAGAACTTGAGACACAATAATAGACAAGACTCCTTGTCCTACCTCAGGCCAAATGAGCCAGGGGCAAATATTACCTGCTAGATTATGTGTGCGCCAAGCGAAAACTAAGATCAGTCTGTGCATCCCCACAGTCCGATCAGGACCTTCGCAGGGCACTCTGTGAGTAGACAAGGATCCAAAGCGTCTTCAGGCGGACAGTGAAGACTTTGATCAGACTGTGCGGTTGCGCAGGCTAATCTTAGTCTTCCCTTGGGCTGATCTTAACCTTCTCTTGGCACATGTAATCTTGTAGGAAATGCTGTGCCCCGGCTCCAACAAGAGGACGCATCAATGCCGACAGCTGCATCAGCAAACCTTCCGTCATGCTTTTGTTCGATTTTGATCATAGTTTGGAATTTTCTATCAACCTTTACCACTCTCTTGGCTAATTGGTGATATTTTTTCTTATTTTTCCAAGAAAGCAGGATTTGACATTTCATGCAAGTTGAAATGACAGAGCCTGTTTTCTGGGAAAAAATAAGAAAAATATTTCAATACGTCGTCTGCTGAAAATTTTACCCAGAGTGCTAAGCGTTAACCCTTGACCTGCTGAACCCGGATATATCCTGCCTTTGCAAACAGTGTAGATCCAGATCAGTTGGCTTCTGGTCTGGATCTGCACTGTTTGCCATTAAGTATGTGAATTTACAGCAACAATCAAGATCAAATAATCTGATTGGCTGAAAATTAGAAGTGGGTGTGGCATCTTAATTTATTCAGCATGATAAGGGTTAAGATTTTCCGCAATTTTGTTTTTACAAAGGAGACAACATTTGCTTTCCTGCACACCAAATCCTTTCTAAAAAAGGACCCTCGCTAAAGGGAACCCATCTAGGGGCTCCATATACTTAACCTTTGCCACTCTCTGAGCAAATTTAGCAGACGGCAAATTGATGATATTTTTTTTTTTATATTTCCCCCAAAACAGTACAGGATTTGACATTTCATGCAAATTGTCTCCACCGGAGACAATTCGCATGAAATGTCAAATGCTGTTTTCTGGGAAAATAAGAAAAATCTTTGAAAATGTTGTCTGCTGAAAATTTTACCCAGAGTGCTAAGAGTGAGCAGGACAGATTTGCAGCCATTTTTTTTTTTTTTTTTACAAAGGAGACAATATTTGCTTTTCTGCACTCCAAATCCCTTCTGAAAATGGACCTACTCTAAAGAGAAACCATCTAGGGATTTTTTTTCCTTTGGGATAGATTCCTTTTAAGAAGGGAGGCGTTTGAAGGAGTTGGCTACTCTGAAAGTATATCCATTCACCTTAACCTGCTGTAGATAAATATAAGCAGACGAGATTGAAAACAGCTTATCTTTTAGCTAAAACATGCTTAACTTTTCACTGGAATCGTCACCTGCAGACGACTCGCACGAAATCAATGCTTTTAAAATTATTCAATAAAGTTGCTTGTTTGAGTTCAGTTTTATTTTTCCTATTAAAAAAATCTGTCAGGTCCAGCCGTCTCCCAGCTAAAGGAAGAAAGAAAATAAAAGTGAGTTAGAGGAGAAAGGGCGCCGAATCCTGCTCTTGCTTTCAGTGGAGAACATTCCTGCCGAAAGCCAATTATGGCAGGACCAGCCTTCTGAAATTTCAGCAGACGATCGCACCATCCTATACCACCCACGTCTTAGAGTCAAAGCAACGAGAGTGCAGAGTGGGGACGGTTGGCTGAAATTCTATAGACCTTTAGAACTGACTGGGGTTTATGCTGAAATTAAAAGAAGCCACACATATACTGACTTTAAAAAATGCGCTTTAGCAAAGAGCGAAGATCCTGAGCAAACTGTGCGGATGTATCATAATCTGGTCTGAATCAACCTAGTTCAAACAAAGGTAAATTGTATTACAATTAAAACACACATACGCACGCACGCACGCACGCACGCACGCACGCACACACACACACACACACACAGAGAAATAGAGAGTTGGCATATTGGAGATTTTATGAGTTTGAACATACTGTATAGCCATATAAGTATCGGGACACACAGGCCTGAGCAAACCGTGTAGACCCAGATCAGACGCCACATTACTGATCATGGTCTACATTGTCTGTCACTCATCGTGCAATTTTATACTCATCAACAGATAATAAAGTGGACTTGTTCAATATTAAGTATTGTAATGAGTTAATGTGTCCCAATATTTACGGTAAATACTAATTTACACGGCAGCTATTGAAGCTATTTGAAGAAATAAGAACGGAAAAAAAACAAAAAAAAAACATGGCAAACTGCACCCGCTGCAGTGCCGTATGGGAGCGTCATAAACATTGTGAGTTACCCCCCACTTCCCGAATTTAGATTTCTCTAGAGAAGCAAGGTAGAAACGATTAAACCCTACAGCACACAACCAGCCCAATGAGAGCGACTGCGGCCAATTTTGATTGTCACTCGATCGTGCGACTAGACAGCGAGAGCGACAGTATACGGAAGGTGTTAAGGGACAGCAGTCTGGACAGATCTGCCGAAAGTCAGCGATCAATGTTCAGATGTGTCAACCGGGACACACGCTCCGATAGATGGATGGTTCCGTAGTTCTATATAAGCTAGTCGCGTTCTCGCATGCAAAGGAATAAACTAGAATATTTAAATAAAAGTCACATTTCTTCTTTCTTGAAACACATTTACAATTGCAATTGCTGTCAAAATGATGCTAAACCTCGCTTCGGTATAAGCAAAATAATAAAAATGTTATATATTCTTCTTTTGGATAAGTATACTTTGATAGTTTGTATAATCGATCGACAAACAACTAAAACTGAAAAAAAAAAAAAAAAAAAAAAAATTGCGTAAAGGGAGAGAATTAATACTGACACGATTTACGGAGTTTTCCGATAATTGTCGTTTACGGTGATTTCCGATGGCTAAGGGAACTAATACCGTTTCAAGACACGATATTTATGTATGGGCATTTATATCCCTTAGGTAGAAACATTTTGCTTAGAAAAAAGCACGCCAGCAACCTTATGCCTGTCCTGTTTAAACGTCCTTCATATACCATTTGCATGAATGTGATTGTTCATACTAAGAGTATTTTATGTTGAACATTCTGTACTTGACCGTATGTGTCAGAGCCGAATACACCTTTTACACCTGCCAGTAGAAAAAAAGAAAAAAAAAAAAAAAATGGGAAGGGAGAGGGGGTGGTGGTGGTGGTGGTGGTGGGGTGTGGGGGGGGGGGGGGTGGGGGGGGGAGAAGGGTGGGGGTTAGAATTATGAGGAGGTTCTCGTGATGAATAGCAATATTATCCCGGAACTATTTACTGCAGTGAATGAATAAGGGAGCACCTCGGTGAGGCGGTTCTAACGAGTACCCGCAATCTATGTTTTGAGCTGAAATATGAAAATTATCAGAGTTTTTAATCAGAAAATTTCAGTTTCTTGAGGTGAAATTTATCATATATTTGAATAGGCATGTTTTCGTAATGGCAAATGTCCAAATGTACATTTTCTCACGTAGGTCCCGTTTTTTGCATGGCTTAAACTTAGCCCTCGGACCCATCAGTTGATGGGTCCGAGCTCAGCCATATCATTATAAAGCATCTTTTCCTGTGGCCATTATCCGCGACTCGAAAACATGGACTTGTTCTACTATCGTCAATTTGTCTATTTTGCTGCTCCCACATTCTTAGGGACGGACCATTTCCCAAATTATTTGAGCAAAAGGCCATTTTTTTTTCAACATACCTTAAGCCAGATTATTATTTTTTTCTAGCATAACCAAAACTGTAAAAGAAACAAAAAAAAAAAAAAAAAAAGAAAAGAAAAAAAAAAGAGACAGAATCTTCCCCGCCCCTCTCCACGCCCACAGAAGCTCAAAAGGTCGGTCCCTAAACTATCCTCTTCCCTTAATGGAATCCGGCCTTCGGAAATTTTTCTGGCTTTCGGATAAAGAATAAAAAAATGATTTAAATAAGTGGAGAAAACAGTAATATATATATTTATATTTATATTTTTTGGGAAAACCCCATCGACATTCTTATCACTGACGTCATGCCGGTATTTCCTTATAAAAAACACTCTTATCTATATAGTCCAATCAGGGTCCATCTTTCTAGAAAAAATGTTGCGCAATTGTTCAAATTATCTACTTTCAGTTTCGATTTAAATCGTTGTAGGACCATTGTATAACGACACACAGCGGTAATGTCAACACTGATCATGGGTAAATACGTTAATTTTCAGTTTTTATCTTTAACTCTATCCAGCAAATAACGTCGCTTCAGTTTGTTTACGAACGTTGTAACGTTTTGTATTTTCCTTGGTACATACTGTAATTTAATAATTCTAACTGGTTAAATCCTTTAAACACTAATCACAATTGCAGCAGACGACATTTTGATTTTTGTTTTGTAGTTCTAAAAGAAAATAAGGCTTGACGTTTCATGTAATCATGTACCTATCAGGCGATTCACATGAAATGCCAAGTTTTATTTTCTCTGAAAAATAATAAAAACATAGAATGTCGTCTGTTACAGAATTGCTTAGCTCTTTGAAATTCATTTTCATACAGTAGTATAATATGTGACACATTTAAGTCTGGGGTGCGGGCGTGAGTGGGAGGGGCTGGTAACGACATAAACTTTGGTACAGATGCGAGTTTGTAAAACCAGAAACTCGTTCCATCCATGTAAATGGGCATTTCAAACTATTGGTCGATTCGTATATTTAATGTATGTACTTTAATAATGGAGTTACCACGCCCTTAGACTGGCTCCAGTCTTTAGTGACTACGTAAATATTCTTATAATCCCGTTCGATAATCCACTAAAATAAAACCAAAATAATATCATGACTACAAGGGCTGGTCACTAAGCTTTCTTTTAGTGGATTATCAAACAGGATTGAAAGAATAAATATTTAGTCACTAGAGACTGGAGCCAGTCTACCCAAGCTCTCCACTCGCTTGCTAGTAAATTATCAAGATGAGAACGGAAGTCAATGTACTAGCGCTGGTTTGCTGAACCCAGACATGCCTTGCCTTTGCAAACAGTGCAGATCCAGATCAGTTAGAAGCCAACTGATCTGGATTTGTATGTTTGCCATTCAGTATGTGAATTTATATCAACAATCTGGATCAAGTAATCTGATTGGCTGGCAATTAGAAGCGGGTGTTGCATCATAATTTATTCGGTGTATCAATGCTGAATGAAAATTAAAAAAAAAAAAGAGTTAAAAGCCACGGATCCAAGCTAGCATTCTTAATACATTTTGTAAATCTATAGCGGGCCGTTATCGGCCCGTCAGCTACACTGACAGCCCGATAACGGCCCGCTATAGATTTATGCAGAATGCTTACTGGGATTATGTTAATTATTAAGGGGACATTTTAACAAGGGAGGCAACTGCTGTGATTTCCTATTTGCTAGTTTGCATCCCAAACCACTTTAGAAAAGGGGTCCATTCTATGAGGAAACAATTTTCTCCTACGTCGAGCAAGTTCTCCCATTTCAGATTAGTCTGTTTTTCAGAAGGTAGACAAAAACAAATTTGACAAAGTTGCTTCCCTGAAAGTTGGAAATTCCCTTCGATATTAGTATTGACACACACGCGTACACACACACACACACACACACACACACACACGCACGCACGCACGCACACACGCGCGTGCGCACGCACGCACATTAGAGAAAAACTACAGTATACTTCCCTCCCGGTTTCCGCACCTATCCTAAAACCATTGAATACCTGATGAAAAATGTGACAAGTTTGAACCGGCGAAATCATTGATACAAACCCTGTCTAAATCGATCTGGGTCCACACTGTTTTCTCAGGCTTGTATGTCCGAATATACAAACCAAACCCGGAGCCCTATTTAATCCGTCTGGGGGACAGGAAATCACTTTTCAAATCAGTGAATCGTGCAAGTATACTGGACATATTTAACATGGGAGAACCGTTCCTGTTGCATGTAGTGAGGACTGAGGCTCTCATATGTGCATACATGTATCATGTAGCGTCTAACTGCAATGGCTCGAACATGTTTGTGAACATGGTACAGTCAACTCTCGTTATCTCGAATCCCAAGGGACTTCCTGAAATACTTCGAGATATCCGTACTTCGACATATCAGATTTGCAGAATAGAGGAAAAACTAATTCGATTAACCACATTTAACAAATATATGTGTAATTGGACTCTTGAATTTAGAGGTATATTGAAAATATTGTGGAAAAGAGGAGAAACTGCTCGTAAGGAGCAATTTCTCCTCTTTTCCACAATATTTTTTTACATGTTGTTAGATTTTCATGTTTAGGCAGGGACCAGATTTTCACTTCGAGATAAGCGGTTATTCGAGATAAGCGAGTTCGAGATAGCGAGAGTCAACTGTAATTTGCTCTAGACATGGGTAGTTCGAGCCACTGAGGGTTAATCATAGCACCAGGTCAGGACGCAAATGGGGATAATTTAGGGATGCCTTTTCGATTTTCTATAAAATAATGGTATGTTGAGTGAACTCATTAGAATCGCCTCGATTAGGCGATTCTATATAATGAGTACTCTCAACATACATTTTCATGATAAAGTAGAAAAATTTCCCTAAAATGGCCATAAATATTTGCTTGAGCAATCGGAAGAACTTCCTAGGGACTAGAACGAATTCGAATCAGCCAATGTAAACGAGCCATCGGTGTTCGAGTCATCGAGGTTTTACTGTATGCCCTCTTTCTCTTGGAGACGACATAAAAAGCCCACAAGAGTTGATGTGCCGTTAACCATTTTAGTTCTGCAAACCAAAACAAATGGTTTGCAAACAGTGTAGAGCCTGATGAGACGTCTCATCAGGATCAACACTCTTTGCGATTCTGGATTAGTAGATTTTCGCCGTCTTTTAATAAAGGAGGCAACTTTTATGACTTCCTGTTTGCTTTTCTGTACACATAGACCCTTCTGAAAAGGGGTCTTCTATTAAGAGCTAAGCCTTCCCTGTTAACATAGACTTTTTTTCAGAAAGGACTTGGTGTGTAGGATTGTAAAGAGGAAGTATAAAAGTTACCTTCCTTGTGAAAATGGCAAAAAACAAAACAAAACATAAAACAAAAAAAACACACACAAAAACAACAACAAACAAACAAAACAAAACAACAACAGAAAACAAACAAAAAACAAGCAAACAAACAAACAAAACTAAACAACAACAACAACAACAACAAAAAAAAAACAATAAAAAACAACAACAAAAAACAATAACAAAAGAAAACAAACAACAACAACAACAACAAAACAACATCCACTGTGTACCAGGATATCTTAAACAGCGAATTTTCCAAAACAAATCTGGATATATTTACGGAAGTTTTACAGCTAAAATTTCATGCAAAATTTAAACATTAAAAGAGCCGCATCGTGAGAAAACTTACCTTCAGACATATAGACCTTTTTTTTTTTCAGATAGGACTTGGTGCTTAGGAGTGTAAAGAGGAAGTATAAAAAAAAAACCTCCCTTGTAAAAATGACAAAAAAAACAAACAAAAACAAACAAACAAACAAACAAAAAAAAAAAGAAAGCAAAGCAAAACAAAAAAAACCCACAAACAACAATAACAAAAACAAACAAACAAACGTCCACTAAGTATAGCAGGTCATCTTAAACAGCGCATTTTCCAAAACAGGAAGTCATAAAAGTCATGTCGTCTCCCAGAGAAAGGTGGGTATACAGTAAAATTTCAATGACTCGAACACCAATGGCTCGTTTACCATGGCTGATTCGAATTCTTCCGATAACTCAAAAAAGCAAATATTTATGGCTATTTAAGGGAAATTTTCTTACATTATCACGAAAATGTATGTTTTGTGTACCCATTAGGAATCACCCCATGGATCAGTTTTTGTTCCTTCCTAAGTGGGGATATATGATGAAATTTTACCACTGGTAAAAACTGCAAAAAAAAAAAAAAAAGAAAAAAAGATATACTTTTTTTTTTACCAGTATACTCGTATCAGAAAACGTATCTTTATGCATGTACGCCCAGAGAAGATTTAGATCCGTGCATCATTGGCTATCAAACTGAATGCGCCCAGTGAAGATGCACAGGCTGATCTGAATCTACGTTGGGCGCACGTGTCTGAAGGTACATTTTCTCATGATACGACTCTTTTAATGGTTTAATTTTACATGAAATTTTAATACTAAAACGAGTATAATGGTATCGCCCAATTAGGAAAATACAAACAAATGATCTTAACTGACGTCTAAAGCATCAGAATAAAATATCAAGTTGATGTTATGTAGGATTCAAATGGACAATATCTACACATTGAAAAGAATATCTTCTTGAAAAGCGTATTAACCCTTGTCCTGTTGAGCCCGGATATACCCTGCTTTTGCAAACAGTGTAGATCCAGATCAGTTGGCTTCTAAGAAGCCAACTGATCTGTATCTGCACTGCTTGCCATTCAGTATGTGAATTTATATAAAAAAAATCTGGATCAAGTAATCTGGTTGGCTGAAAATTTGAAAAAAAAAAAAGTGTGGCATCTTAATTTATTCAGCAGGACAAGAGTTAAATCTTTCAGACTTTGTATTTAGACTCACAATTTCAAAGTTACGTGCAGTATTTATTCGCTTGCTGTAAAACAAAGTCAAATCCGGTAAGCAGTTCCTTTTAACCTTTATAGTGCCAATCACAACTACAGCAGACGACACTTTTATTTATTTATTTTCAGATAGAGAAAATAAGGCTTGATATTTCGTATGAATCTTTTGCCTAGCAGACGATTCACATTAAATATCGAGCCTTGTTTTCTCTAAAAAATAACACCATTTTTAGAATGTGGTCTTGTACAACTCTGCTTAGCGCTTTGAGGGTTAGTCAAATGCAAACACAAGCATACGGAGTGCATGAAATAAATTTCCACAATTAACTAAGAAGTTCACTTCTAGAATATCGTCGGCTACAAATTTACTTAAGGCCCCGTCACACTCAGACAAAGACCTCAAAGACCGCACTGCGTTCTTAAAACTTAAACTACGCAGGGAGAACGGGATGAAATGCAGGAAAAATCGCAGTTTTCAAGTTGGTTCTACGTCCTTACTACGCCCATGTCAGGATGCCACTGCGTCTAACACGAACCAGCTACGTTTTGTCGCGCGCTTGATCAGGCATACACCACGTCCTTTGCGTTTTTACTACGTTTTTACTACGTTCTTCCCAAGACCTTTGAGACAACACCACGTGCTTAGTGCGCGTTTACCACGTTCTCACTGCGCCCTTCAAGATGTTATAATTTAAAGTCAACTGCGGCACTCTGCGTTCTCTCTTTTCCGTCCATACCAGGTTTGTACTACGTCAATGTAGACCATATTAGGTTCATGCTCCGTTGGTACTACGTCAATGCCGTTGTTTCCATGTCCTTACTGAGTCCTTACTGCGTCCTTATTCGATCACGTCCTCGCCACGTTTTTTTTGAACATGTTTAAAAATCATCCACGTCAGCCAAGACCATAAAGATCGCATCACGTCCTTATCGGTTTCTACTGCGTTCCTTCTACGTCGTATAAGTTCGTACTACGTCGGCCCGGTTTTACATTGACGCAGTGGGAACTTGGTCTAGTGTGACTGGGGTTTTAGTGATTTAAGAATTCAATGAAAACTTTTTTTTCTGCTTTCAGCTCTTTCTGGAACATCTGAAATTGGTTGCAAGAAAATCTTGCAGTGCGGTCATCCGTGTGCAGGCTTTGAAAACGAGATATCGTGCCCACCATGCTTGAAAGGCTGTAATTATTCTTTGAAGCAAAGATATTCTGATCATTGTACCATATGTTATACGGAGGAATTGTCCAAAGCACCCGTGATAATGGTATGTACACAGTATAATTCTGCTATTTAGACCACTCGAAATTAAGACCATCCGGCTATAAACAGCACCCTTAGCCAGGCCAAAAGGGTTCTGCCTATCACGAAAGCATACCTTTATAAGTTTGACCCCCTTAAACCCCACTTTTATATAATTTAGGTTTACAGGGGTATGCATTATTTTTCGAGTACCCACAATCTATGTTTTAAGCAGAAATATGAAAAATGTCAGAATTTTTGTCTAAAAACTTTCAGTTTTTGGTGGTGATATTTTCAGTATATTTGAATAGGCGTGTTTTCTTAATGTATTATTCCATATTCAATATTAAGACCATCCCATTAATAAGACCACTTTAAAAATTAAGACCACACGGCTATTAAGAACAGCTTTAGCCAATCGAAAAGGGTTTTTTCCTTATTATTCTATATTCAATATTAAGACCACCCCTGTGAGTGTGCATATATCACACATACGAATACGTAACAGATGTGGTGGATATGCGTAATAGTTAACACGTGTGCAAACAATACGAAATCTTCACAAATCTTCACATCTTATAAAGTTGCAAAGAAAAACGGATAAAGCTAGATAGTCGACTGATCAGGGTCTTCATTTTGTCCCACATCACTCTGTATGACGACTCATCTGGCTCTACACTGCTCTCATGGTACTTATGCTGTTTTTTTATAACACGGCTCATATACGAGCGTAGGTACGTTTATAACAGATTTGCATTGTCAGAACAAAATACCATAATGTCGGTTAAAGTGTACCAGTAACGACATTTACACCAAACACGGACACAGATCTCTTTAGCTGCAATTCACATGAGCGTCCTACTATATCCTTGCAAGGGGATAAAATGAACATCACCACACTTTAAAAATGATTTTTGCAACTAGAGGTTTCTAGCTGGGAAACCATTACGAAAACAAGTCTATTCAAATATATAGAAAATTTCATCTCCAAAAACTGAAATTTTTCAGATAAAAAACTCTGATATTTTTCATATTTCTGGTTAAAACATAGATTGTGGGAGGCGGTTCTAACGAGTACCCACAATCAATGTTTTTGAGCAAAAGTAAGAAAAATAATGTATAACCCTGTAAACCCCAGTTTTACTATATAAAAGTGGGGTTTAAGGGGGTCAAAATTATATAGGTATGTTTTCGTGATGCATGCATATCAAGTGGTTGCACTACCTTTGCATACATATTTAATACATATCTAACAATACTTAATATACAGATAACCAACACGAACAATTAGAAGTTTTTTCGTTTGTTTTTTTTTTTTTTTTTTGTTATTTTTTACAGAAAATACAGAGTAACATATAACATTGAACATAAAAGTTTGTTCTCCATATAGATGCCAAAACATTAGTTTTATAAGTAGGGCCGTGTGTCATACCAAAAATATGCGTACAGTTATATATAAGCAGCGTTGCCACTTGTTACATATGCATACATTTGTACGCATATGTACCAATTTGTTACATATGCGTATGTACGCATATGTAACATATTTGTTACGTATTCGTAGGTGTGACATTTGCTAACTCACACCACCCCACTTGCAAGATCTCTTTAAGGCAGTCCCAAAGATGGTCTTCAAGTTAACCCTTAAACTGCCATCACAAGTGTCGTCTGCTTTGCCACCTGCTTGTGATTTTAAAAGTCATTTTTACAAACAGTGTGGACCCAGATCAGACTGCTCCTCTAGGAGCAGTCTGATCAGGGTCCACACTGTTTGCCTGTATGTAAAAATAGGTTTGAAAAGTTTGCAAGAATATTAAGCAGACGACATAAACAGACGACATTTTCAGATGCAGGTTTTATTGGCGATTTAAGGGTTAATAGTGGAATTATAATAACTCTTACAGTACTCATGTCGTTCCATAAAAAAGAGTTCCAGAATTTTGGTCTGATGTGTTACATATGTCTTTATGGAGAAATAATTAAACAAGAAATTCGCCGAATAGCTATGTCGCGACTGCTGGTGATTTTCAAGAAACGAAGTCAAACGCACAGACCAAACATTGTTCAGCCAAGCGCGAAAAGTAGGTCAACGTCAGAAATGGTCGATGGCCATGGGCAGGGTGCATCATGACGGATGTGTGTATCAAATTTTATTTGCCCAAAAGCCATTGTTTTTGAGAAACGGAGCCAAATTATAATCGACGTTAGCGCCAATGACGACGTCGGAAAGTATTCCCTATGTCGCACTTGCTTGCTGAAGCATTTGCGGCAGTCATTTTTAGCGATACGCACCGAGGCGCTACTGCAGAGCACAACATATGTTTACTTGGAGAAATAATAACATCATTTATAGCGATACTTGCCGAGGCGCTTCTGATGATAACCCACATGTTTTCATGGAGAAATAATAAAATCATTTATAGCGATACTCGCCGAGGCGCTTCTTATGAGAACCTACAACATATGTTTTCATGGAGAAATAATTTATAGCGATAGTCGCCGAGGCGCTTATGATGAGTACCCACAATATGATTTTGTTTTCATGGAAAAATAATAAAATCATTTATAGCGACACTCCCCGAGGCGCTTCTGATAAGTACCCACAATATAATTATGTTTTCATGGAGAACTATTAAAGTCATTTATAGCGATACTCCCCGAGGCGCTTCTGATGAGTACCCACAATATAATTATGTTTTCATGAAGAACTATTAAAGTCATTTATAGCGATACTCCCCGAGGCGCTTCTGATGAGTACCCACAATATAATTATGTTTTCATGGAGAACTATTAAAGTCATTTATAGCGATACTCCCCGAGGCGCTTCTGATGAGTACCCACAATATAATTATGTTTTCATGGAGAACTATTAAAGTCATTTATAGCGATACTCCCCGAGGCGCTTCTTATGAGAACCACAATATAATTATGTTTTCATGGAGAAATAATTCAGTCATTTATAGCGATACTCCCCGATTCGCTTCTGATGAGAACCTCCATAGAAGAATAATAAAATCATTAAAGCGATACTACCCGAGGCGCTTCTGATGAATACCCAAAATATAATGATGTTTTCATGGAGAACTATTAAAGTCATTTATAGCGATACTCCCCTAGGCGCTTCTGATGAGTACCCGCAATATAATTATGTTTTCATGGAGAACTATTAAAGTCATTTATAGCGATACTCCCCGAGGCGCTTCTTATGAGAACCCACAATATAATTATGTTTTCATGGAGAAATAATTCAGTCATTTATAACGATACTACCCGATTCGCTTCAGATGAGAACATCCATAGAAAAATAATAAAATCATTAAAGCGATACTCCCCGAGGTGCTTCTGATGAGTACCCACAATATAATTATATTTTCATGGAGAACTATATTAAGTCATTTATAGCGATACTCCCAGAGGCGCTTCTTATGAGAACCCACAATATAATTATGTTTTCATGGAGAAATAATTCAGCCATTTATAGCGATACTCCCCGAGGCGCTTCTGATGAGTACCCACAATATAATTATGTTTTCATGTAGAACTATATAAAGTCATTAATAGCGATACTCCCCGAGGCGCTTCTGATGAGTACCCGCAATATAATTATGTTTTCATGGAGAACTATTGAAGTCATTTATAGCGATACTCCCCGAGGTGCTTCTTATGAGAACCCACAATATATTTATGTTTTCATGGAGAAATAATTCAGTCATTTATAGCGATACTCCCCGATTCGCTTCCGATAAGAACCTCCATAGAAAAATAATAAAATCATTATAACGAGACTTGCCGAGGCGCTTCTAATGAGTATCCACAATATATGTCTTCTTGGAGAAACAATACAATCCTTGGGGCCACGCCATGCGAAAACATGTCTTCGGGCATATGCGTACAGACAAGGCCCAGATCAGCCTGCCCATCCACGCAGTCTTATCAGGGCCTTCGCTGTCCGCTAACATAAACATTAGTCACTACAGAATGCATCAATGGAGAGCAAATACTCGGATGAGATTTTGCGCATGCGTGATGAATATGAATACGCACATTTTGCGCATGCTTGAAGGCACATTTTCGCTTGACGCGGCTCATATGTGTTCGTGGAGAAACAATACAATCATTTATAGGAATACTTCTCTTATCTAGAGATATGATACTAATTGAGCCGTGTCAAGCGAAAAAGGTGCTTTGGAGCATGCGCAAAATGTGCCAAATCACATCATCCTGCGCATGTGCAAGGTCTCATCCGCGTCTTTGCTCTCCATTCATACCTTTTGTAATAAAATTTTGTAATCCAAATTTTCTGTTAGCGGACAGTGAAGGCCCTGATCAGACTGCGCAGATGCGCAGTCTGATCAGGGCCTTCGCTGCCCGCAATATGCTCGAAGACACGTTTTCGCATGGCACGGCTCAATTAAAATTTATGTGATACATGTACGGTGCAACCTGTCTCCAACAGCCACCATTGGCAATGCACAAAACTGGCTGTTGGAGAGAGTTGCTATTATAGAGCGGATAAATTTATAGTAAAATAGCTCTTTTGGAAATAAAGAAAACAGTGGCTGTTTTAGTGAGATGACTGTTGTTGACAGGTTACAGTGCACAGAGGTTCCAATGTACTGCAACATCTATATCTCTTTTCCAGTTACATTGCAGACATATTTTCCATCTCCATTGTTTGAAGATAGTACTTCAGAAAAGATGGGTTGGTCCAAGCATAACGTTCGGTTTTATGGACTGTCCTATATGCAAGGTAAATAATGCATAATGCATAATGCGTAATGCCCAGCTTTAGTTCTGATCCTAGTGGTAATTTGCATGTCACATTGTATATGGCGTAACATGTCATATTCTGTATGCTGTAACAACATTGATGAAAATGTCATTTATCTTATATATGACGAAGAAACGTATTATGACAAAGAAATGAATACTAAATGATATTATATATCATGAGTTAACTATTTACCTAAACACCTAAATTAGATGCATTATTATTTTGACCATCGAAAAGGTAGGGAGACAAAATCTGCCCAGAGATATAAAAGCAAAACAATTCTGTCCACCACCACTAATTCAGCAGGTGGTGCATGGGTATAGTGGTGGGTATCCACTTTTGAGCGCTTCTTCTTTTTTTTTTTTTTTCCATTTTCAGCACCTAAAACTGACCATGCTTGTAGGCAGTGCAGAATATCACGGCGTTTAATCAGTACGCACCTTCACCGCCACCCAATTTTGTAAAACGCGAAATGATCAAGCAATAACAATCAAAGCACTGACAGCACTGGTGGGTCGATTGTCTCTGA
Source organism: Anodontia alba (assembly GCA_964016985.1). Lineage (NCBI taxonomy): Eukaryota > Metazoa > Mollusca > Bivalvia > Lucinida > Lucinidae > Anodontia > Anodontia alba. The sequence continues at coordinate 39,228,991 of OZ024823.1, forward strand.
GTGTAGGATGGAAAAATAGTCCTGAACGGGGACTTAAATCTGTTTTATTCAACACTTAACTTCCTGTAAATTAAGCAAACAGTGCAAACCCTGATCAGACGCCGCATTCTACGGCGTCTGACCTGGGTCTGCACTGTTTGCCAATGTTACAAATGTCCAAGCACAAAGTTTACAGATAACCTTCTATCAATAGCGTAAGTCTAGCCAGAGCTTATGCTATCCGCAGACATGTAGTAGAGACCCTGAGGAAGCTACGGGCAAAAACGCATGTCTATAGCCCAAATAGGGGACTGCGTATGCGTATTTGAAGAAACAAACACCTAAAAACATAAGGTTCCTTTTTTCGTGTGCCGGCTCATTTTTTTTATTTGTTTTGAAAGAACAACGAAATATTAACAATGCCGTCTCGAGATATACAGACAATTTTTTACCATTTGCTGCTTAACGCACGAAAAGGGCCCTTATGCAATTTGCGGACTAAGCAGGCCTAAATCAACTGCGCAGGCTGATCTGGGCCTGTGTTATCCGCTTACAGAATTAATGGATATTGTAGTATATGTCGACGAACAGAGAATACTCAGATGAGACTGCACGAATGCGCACGCTCATCTGGACCTTAGCTATTCACATATTGCATAAGGGTTTTTCCCACGTTGAGCATCATTTGTCATGTCTGGCTCCATAGCACAGTCGGTAGCGCGTCTGACTGCAGATCCAGGGCTGGGGTCGCACGTTCGAATCCGATATCGGCCACATAACTTCTGTGGAAAGTAATAGAGAAATCATTTCTTCGGTCATTCTAGCTGTGTTACTGGCGAAAGTATCTGCACAAGTACTGATTAACCGCTTACAGGACTAAGCGTACCTAGCAAAAGTGCGAATAAGTCAATTGACAGGGTCGCTGTGACCTTTACAGTGTTGACTGGGCCGTAATACTCCAAATAAAAAAAACGAGCCATCGGTATTACACTGTAAAACGTTATCATAGATTTTACGGTAGATACTGGCAATTGGCTGCCAGTACATGTACCGTAAATTTTAAGGGCGCCTGTAGATTATTTACAGTAATAATTACACATGATAGGGCAGTGTAGGGCAAGGTAGGTAATATACAGGACATAGTAGGGATGTGAGCTAATGCACCGTATCAAGCTTACACATCCTTACCACTACGAGGTAGTTCCTACAAAAGTTCTGCGGGGTCCCGTAAATTTTACGGTAAAGTATTTACCGTATAATCTACGGGAATTTTTTACAGTGTAAAGTCATTGAAGTTGTGCTCAAGATGAAGTGTTTTTTCGTTTCCATGTTTACTTAGGCTCCGGTCCAGCACGAGAATCTAGACCCTATCTTGCAACCTATTCAAGACCTTAAAGCTGACGTACAAAGAAAAGCTCTGACGAGGTTAACCTTTGACGGTCTACATACATGTGACGCCATTGCCAAACCATCTGGAAGATATTATAAAGACCCGGAAGGATATGCTATGGACAGATACTCTTATTATCAGTGTTTTACATGCAAAAAGGTATACGTGAAATCTCATCGAACCCTTTCAGCCCTGCAGACCAAGCCAGATACCTGTGCAAACAGTGTAGATCCAGATGAGACGATGAGATGAACCGTCTCATCCGGATCTACACTATTTGCCAATCTATTATTGATTTTTGACTAAACCCTATTCGCAACAGTGGATGTATCCAAAGTCAGAGATGGATGAGCCCAATTCAACTTAGGTTGAAAGGGTAATACGGGAAAATGTGGCAGTGGCGGTCGGAGAGCTCAGAGTAATCCGACGTTCCCAAGTTCGAGCCCCGTTACGGCTGTCATCGTTCGTCACCCTGTGACATAACTTCTTTGTATAGTGCATAAGATACTACTTCATTACGAAAACAAGCCTATTCAAATACACTGAACATTTTACCACCAATAAAATAAAAATTTTCGGATAAAAAAATCGGATATTTTTCATATTTCTGCTCAAAACATAGATTGTGGGTACTCGTTAGAACCGCCTCGCGAGTACCCACAATCTATGTTTTTGAGAAGAAATAAGAAAAATAATGTATACCCCTGTAAACCCCAGGTTTACTATATAAAAGTGGGGTTTAAGGGGGTCAAAATTATATAGGCGTGTTTTCGAGATGTTTAGAAAGTGTTTTTTTTTTTTTTTTTTTTTTTTTTTTTGTATGGTGCTTCACTCAGAAGTAAATTTTTTAAACTTTTGCCATGCTTCAATATAAAACATTGTCGTAAATACCAATGCACCAAAAGTGTATTTTTTTTCCTATAGACTTTTTGTTTTTCAATTTTCCCATAGTAAAATGGTTGCAAAGTCTGCAACTATCGAGAGGGTAGGTAGATTGGAGGCAGATTTTCAACAAGTTCCACTTGATACAAAATTTCTGAAATTTTTCATAATATTGTGAAACATCAATAATTAGTGACGATAATTAAAAATTAGTAGAAAAAAGCCAAAATCCAAGGTTTTTCCAAGCGGAGAACAAATGTGCAAATTCGCAGACTGATCTGGGCCTTCGATTCGGGACACACAACAATACGTTATGTTGTTATTATTTGTTCCTCCTTCATTTGGTGCCTTTGGAGGGCTGTGCTTCGAGATTGTTGCATTTCCAATGTATTTTCACTTATACAGTAGAACTTTGATAATTCAAACTCCAATAATTCAAAATTCTTAATAATTCAAAATCATTTTAAAGTCCCGACTTAAATATATGTATGCATTTTAACCCTGGATTATTCAAAGTCTCAATAATTCAAACAAAACTGTTTGGTCCCTCGGACTTTGAATTACCGAGGTTCCACTGTATATATGCATTTTCTTTAGGCCTATTTTGGAGGTACAGCTGAATGTCTGAGTCAGGCTGATTTTGTAGATAAACATGATCCAAAGGAACTGATATGTGGTGGATGCTCAAGTACAGATATAAAACAGGTACATACAGTTGACTCTCGTTATCTCGACCTCGCTTATCTCGAATAACCGCTTATCTCGAAGTGAAAATCTGGTCTCTGCCTAAACATGAAAATCTAACAACAGGTAAAAAAATATTGTGAAAAAGAGGAGAAATTGCTCCTGTCTGCACTGTTTGTCAGTGTCCAAAATATCCCAGTCCAAGTTTTACAGATAACCCTCTATCCATAGTACTCTGACGTCACAGCGACAAGAATTGCGCGGCTATAAATAACCGTTACCTGGATTTCGTCTTATGCGCGGTTAGATTACATTGGTCAATGATAATCACGTGGATAGCTACATTACGGACATTTTGGCGTTTGTATATTATGGTTCGATTGTAAACAATCGACCCCAAAAAAATACACTGCGGATACCCTTCATATCTGGAGCGTTGCTAAGTGTTTAGACACCATGACCCAAACTCAAATTTGAGCAAATTGACTTTGCTATAAGCAAATGTGTTCCAAAAATGGTGTCAGAATAGCAGAATTGGGCAGTGTAGACCCTGTTAACTCTTTAGAGCATTTTCAGCGGCAAGATGTATTTATAATCGGCCCATATAACAGAACATGTGCAACTGTATTTATTTTACGTATTCGGACAGGCAGGCATGAGGAAACAGTGTTTATATGAGAATCACTGATGACGCCCAATTCGCCCAGCAAGTTTTTCACCTCAGTTATTTTTTTTCGTGTATGCATTCATTACTCCCACGGCCTATTCCTTTTAGAATCAAGTTTTATGGTAAGTATAGTAAGGAGTTAAGCGGGCAGGATACACCTAGCCCCGAGGTTATAAGCTTTTTTTATGTTCAACTGAGCTGAGCATGAGGTTTTCTCTGCTAATAAATATGAAAATGCCAACAATACTTGGCATTTTCATGTTCATTAGAAGAGAAGTTTTCTTGCTCTGATATATTTAGCAAGAAAGAATTTGCAATTGTTAGTGATGAGATTCATTAGCACGACAAATTTCACGCTCAGCTGAGTTGAGCATGAAAAATTTTAATAACCTTGGGGCCAGGTAATGTTTTCGTCGTTTTGCACAAGAAAGGCAACTTTTATGATTTCTTGTTTGCTTTCCTGCACATGGAATCCCCTTTGAAAAGGAGTCCACTGTAAAAGGAAAGAATTTGCTCCCAGTGGGAAGCAAATTCTTCCCTTTTACAGTAGACCCCTTTTCAGAAGAGAGGCTAAACCCTTTTGACTGTTGTCTCCGCTGAAAGTGCAGCCCTTCCCCTTAAGGTGTCCGATTACCTGTGTCAAATAAGGTAATCTACGAGCATTCATAAACTGGGCCACCTCATGACAGAACAAACAAAATGGCATGCGCGCCCAGCGAAGACTCAGATCAGCCTGGGCATCCGCCCAGTCTGATCAGAGTCTTCACTGTCCGCATGAAGAAAGCTTAGGCCCTTAGCTTCCCATTGAGCGCAAGCGAAGACTCTGATCAGACTGGGCGGATGCCCAGGCTGATCTGAATCTTCGCTGTGCGCACATGCCATTTTGTTAATTTTGTCATGAGGTGGTTCAAACTGACAAATCGGCCTATGTACCGTTACGTCAGAAAACATACAGTCGGACATGTGCGATCAGCGAAGATTCAGATCAACCTGGGCATTTACACATTCTGACCAGAACAATCACTGCGCGCATTATGGATAGTCAAGGAAGCAAAGTTTCTTCATGCGGACAACAAGGACTCTGATCAGACTGCACGGATGCACAGGCTGATTTGAGTCTTCGTTGTGAGCACATGTTAGAGGGAGTCTTCTGACGTCGCGTCTGATATATTGTAGGTTTGTGGGCAGCATGGGACAGACCATATGGGATACAAGTGCAGATATTGTTGTTCTGTGGCTGTTTATTATTGCTTTGGAACCACCCATTTCTGTACGAAGTGTCACGACAGAGCGGGCGATATGGGAAGAATGGATAAATCGAGACTTCCTAAGTGTCCGGCTGGACCAGCAGGGGTACAGCTGACAGGAGAGTGCCCTTTAAAAATACGACACCCACCAACTGGAGAGGAGTATGCATTAGGATGTGCAATATGTTCTAATAATGAAACATTTTGACGAGTAAACGTGCTTCACTAGACCAAATCTTTGGATTTATTCCAGCATACATACATACAATTTGGGATAGGCAAACCTGAGAAAACCCAGACAGATTAAACACCAACGAGCGTGTTTTACACCTGTTTGTCACTCATCCAGCATAGTAAAATGAAAGTGTTCAAATTTTAGGACAAGTAGGGTAAAGAGTTAAGTGTGGAAATATTTAGGGTAAATATTACACACACGCGCACACGCACACACAAGATGCACAAATGGAGACCACTGTATATTCCAGATAATAGGCTTTAACTTGTAAATTGTCCCCTTAGGATACAATCTGCATGAAATGTCTAAGTCGTTTTTCTTAAATAAAAGAGAAAAATATTTCAAAATGTAGTCTGCTGAAATTGTTGCCAGTATGTAGAGTGTTAAAGTCAATTTAAATTTAAATCATGGCGTATGTTGAGAGCGAATGTTCAAATCATCCTGTGAAATACACAGTCTGACCATAGTGTTGTCTTCTTACAAGAACCATTGGGCACATAGGCCTTCATCAGACTGTGGGCCTTGGCTCTTTACTGTCCCGGATGTCATATTTCGCCTTTCCAGGTTATATGCGTAAGTTCTGTTGAACTAAGCATAGGGATAGTATTCATTACGCACATTACGCATATGCGTAACCTGCGTAAGAAATCTAATACAGATGACTCTCGTTATCTCGATCTCGCTTATCTCGAATAACTGCTTATCTCGAAGTGAAAATATGGTCCCTGCCTATACATGAAAATCTAACAACAAGTAAAAAAATATTGTGGAAAAGAGGAGAAATTGCTCCTGAGGAGCAATTTCTCCTCTTTTCTACTATATTTTCACTATATCTCTAACTTCAAGAGTCCAATTATATATATATTTGTTAAATGTGGTTGTTCGTATTATTTTTTCCTCAATTCTGCAAATCTGATATGTCGAGGTACGGATATCTCGAAGTATTTCAGAGAGTCCCTTGGAATTTGAGATAACGAGAGTCGACTATATTATTCGCAATAAAGAGACATTAACTAGCATAAAATATTTCCCTCAGGGAGCAAATTCTTTCCTTAAAGAGAAACCCCTATTTTGGAAGCGATACTAGGGGGAATTTCAAGAATTTACCTTGATGCGCATAAAAATAATTCCGTTCTGGCTACCACACTTATATACCTCTTCCCGCCCCCGCTCCGCCCCCTCCCCCACACAACACACACCTTTCCCAACTTCGGTGATGTTGCGGGGACATATTCATCCACCACGTTCGTTCGGCCCTAGCCCACAAATGGGTATATCTTGGGAAGATATAGAGTGGGTTTGATTTCCGGTCACAATTCCCAATAAAATTTTAGCTTTATTTGGTATTCTTGTTTTAATTTTGGGTAGGTTAACATTATTTGTGACGAAAATTGTCCAGTTTGGAGCTATGACTAAGACCTACATGTATACATTTCACATAGATTTATAACTTAATTTGTACTTACATGTACTATAACTAACTAAAGAAATGTAAAAGTTAAGGTCTTGCAAAGTGCAGTTTGGTGATGGTTAGTTGGATTATGCTGCATCTTTAAGTTACAAGCCGTAGTTTGGGGCTATAGTGAACTTTTCCATTAGCAGGAGGTAGGAGGCTAAATTGCCTTGTACTCTTTCAGCATGCCCAGCAGGCACTCAACATTGAAACAACGTCGAATCATCGTTGATTCAACGTAATTTCGTTGAATCAACGTTGAATCGACATTGTCTCCAATCTAAAAAGGTGGGAGAAAAACGACACTGTTATTTATATAAATTGTCCATGTAATGGTTGGTCATTAAATTTCAATATAAATGTTTTGCAATTCTCTCTGCTTTAATATCGCTAATGAATGACCCCCTTTCTATAATATATTGATGAGAACTGAATGCGAACAGCGAAATCCTAGATCCGCACAGAGCTTACGGAATGGTCGGAAGCTGTAAATGTGGCAAACGTAGTAGACCCTGATCAGAAGCCGTAGTGCGGCGTCTGATCTTGGTCTCATCACGAAAACATACCTATATAATTTGACCCCCTTAAAACCCCACTTTTATATAGTAAAACTGGGTTTTACAGGGGTATACATTATTTTTCTTATTTTTACTCGAAGATATAGATTCTGCGTACTCGTTAGAACCGCATCACTGAAGCGGCTCTAACGAGTACCCACAATCTATGTTTTGAGCAGAAATATGAAAAATATCAGAGTTTTTTTATCTGAAAATTTTCAGTTTTTGGAGGTGAAATTTTTGAATAGGCGTGTTTTCGTAATGCACACTGTTTCCAAAGGCCTATCTATCTCAACATGTAGGGTTATTACGGTATATAGGGTAATTTTAAGTAAATGCGATCCGTTCAAACCCAAACGAAAGTTAAGTAACAACAGAATCAGGACAGACTCCATACGCTGCACTGGAGCGTCATTAACGCGAAACCCGAAAAAAAAAAAACAACAACAAAAAAAAAAACTATAGATACGATTTAAACCCTACAACAATGACAACGGCTGTCTTAAGGATATAAGATAAATGAAAGAAAAAAGTAAAGAAAAAAAAAAAAGGAAAAAAAAAAAACAAAAAAAAAACAACAACAACAACAAAAAAACATGGCAGACTGCACCCGCTGCAGTGCCGTATGGGAGCGTCATAAACATTGTGAGTTACCCCCCACTTCCCGAATTTAGATTTCTCTAGAGAAGCAAGGTAGAAACGATTAAACCCTACAGCACACAACCAGCCCAATGAGAGCGACTGCGGCCAATTTTGATTGTCACTCGATCGTGCGACTAGACAGCGAGAGCGACAGTATACGGAAGGTGTTAAGGGACAGCAGTCTGGACAGATCTGCCGAAAGTCAGCGATCAATGTTCAGATGTGTCAACCGGGACACACGCTCCGATAGATACATGGTTCCGTAGTTCTATATAAGCTAGTCGCGTTCTCGCATGCAATTGAATAATACAGGAAATTTTAATAAAGGTCCCATTTCTTCTTTATCTCAAAGAATTTACACTATCTATCAAAAACACTGTTGAATTGGCTTAATAATCAGCTAAACAATTAAAAATAATGTAACTTTTTTTTTTTAGATAGGCACAGATTGTAATAATTAATCGACAAACAACTAAAAACCGACAAAAAATAAAAAAAAATAATAATAATGAAAGGGAGAGAATAAATACGGACAATTTCACGGAGTTTTCCGATAATTGTCATTTACGGAGATTTCCGTTGGCTCAAGGGAACTAATACCGTTTCAAGACATGATATTTATGTATAGATATTTACATCCCTTAGGTAGGAACTTTTCGAACCGCGACGTTTTGTTGAGCAAAATGTCTATCATACTGAGAATATTTTATATTGAACATTCTGTACTTAGCTGTAGGTATATGAATCAAAGCCGATTTTTTCTAATACACCCGCCAGTCACGGGGAATGAGCAATAATTATACTACTGTCCTTTCGACATCTCTTGGAAAGACGTTTTTTGCTTGGCGTTATGTTTTAAATGGAAATATTTTGTTCTGGTTGACCATATCTTGTCAGAAACCATTTGTCTTTTATGTTTCTGAGTTTTATTCTCAAATATTTATTCAAAAATTAAAGTTACGGCCAAAAGTTGGTCTGACCTGTACAATTTCTATAGTAAAGTGATTTTTCGGATTTTTTGTCTAAGAAAGTATTTTATACTTTTCTTTACTGAATTTGAATTATTGACGTTTTACAACAATATTGTGAAAATTTCAGAAAAATTGAACAAGGGGAACTTGTTGAAAATTTGGCTTAAGTTACCTACCCTACAGATTTCTGCATGATTTGGCTTCATTTTTACTATGGGAAAAACTAAAAATATTTGATCTTTTAAAAAGCAATGACTAGAATAAAACGTTTTCTACATAGGTAGTTACGACAAATGGTTTTGCATTTAATCATGACAAAATTTTGCAAATTTACTTCTTCTGTGTAAATCGTCAAGCAAAAAACGACTTTCTGAAAGATGTCGAAAGCACAGTAAATACGTGTATGTAACTCATTCATGCGTCCCGTCCCATAAAATGGACATGGGCAAACAGTGTAGACCCAGATCAGACGCCGCAGAACGCGGCGTCTGATCAGGGTCTATACTGTTTGTATTAAATACAGGAATTTCTATAGAACATGATATTAATAAAACTAACCATACACTTCCTATATTGAAATGAACCTGTCCGAAGAGCCCACTCGGCATAAAAGGATTCCCAGCAGGTACATGACGTATATACAATGTTGCATCAACGTCGATGCGACGTCAGACGTCGCATCAATCTTGATCTCAACGTTGTGTGCCTGCTGAGTTAATAATGTATTTAGTATATATACGATACGTATTTCCCCTGACTCGCAGGTAGGCTTTTGACCATACCTGTTATATCACCCAAGACCAAGTGCAGGCTGTCTCTTAGTATGAATGGCCGACATGCATGCATATGTCCGAAGACGGTTATTTGAGCATGGTTCGTGCGTATGTACGGGCAGGCAATCCCTACACTCGCGCTCTAATTTCCTCCGTATTTTAATTGAGCCGGGGCACAGCATTTCCTACAATATTGCCTGTGCATTCAGCGAAGACTCAAATCAGCCTGTATATCTGCACAGTATGATCAGAGTCTTTGCTGTCCGCCTGAGGACGCTTTGGATCCTTGGCTACCCACAGTGTGTCCACCGAAGTCTCTGATCAGAGTGCTCGGACTGATCTGAGTCTTCGCTGGGCACACATGCAATCTAGTAGGAAATGCTGTGCCCCGGTTCAGTTTATATTTTGTTAATATAGAAAATGCAATGTGTTCTATGCACTTTTAGAAAAGCGAACGAGCAAACAAACGAACACCGAGTCATGAACATTAAACTCTTTGTTTTTATTCAATTAGGAGGTTAAAGTTACAGCCTCAACTTCAGAACCTCTCTTATGAACGTATGCAAAGTTTCAATAAGCATTTTATTAAACAAAACTGTTTTCTACATTATTTCCGATATTTTACACACAACCACAAATTCATTTCTTCGACATTCCGGCATTCGCCCTACTTTCTCAGTATATCAACCAGTGGCACGTGCGCCAAGCGTAGCCTCAGATCAGCCTGGGTATCCGCCCAGACTGATCAGTCTTCGATGTCCGCATGAAGAAAGCTTGGGTCCTTAGCTAACCATTGAGCGCACAGCGAAGACTCTGATCAGACTGGGCGGATGCCCAGGCTGATCTGAGTCTTCGCTGGGCGCACATGCCATTTTATTTGTTTTGTCATGCGCTGGCTCATATTATGGGGTGGGGAGTGGGGGAGCGGGATCAGAAATTACGATGGATACCCACTTTATCCGAAACCCTTTACTGCAATGAATGAATTAGTCGAGTGAAGCACCTTGTTTACATTCAGACCAAACCTCTCTGGCTATTATTTATTAAGTCATTTAGTTAGTTAGTTAAATGGCAGACTAGATACAGTCGACTCTCGTTATCTCGAAGTCCAAGGGACTCTCTGAAATACAGAATTGCAGAACTGAGGAAAAAATAAATCGAACAACCACATTTCACAAATAACTATGTAATTTGACTCATGATGTTAGAGATATATTCAATTTGAAAGATGTATTGAAAATATTGTGGAAAAGAGGAGAAATTCCACAATATTTTGTTACCTGTTGTTAAATTTTCATTTTTAAATAGGGACCAGATTTTCACTTCGAGATAGGTGGCTATTCGAGAAAAGCGATGTCGAGATAACGAGAGTCGACTGTAGATAGATACATGTAGAGAGAGAGAGAGAGAGAGAGAGAGAGAGAGAGAGAGAGAGAGAGAGAGAGAGAGAGAGAGATGAGTGCTTGTTTCAGAAATTTTAGGAAGTATGGTACGGCAATAAGTGTCCAAATATTTAGGGTAAATACAGTACTGTTTGATGAAACGTACAACGAAATGATTCAGTAACAAGAGCTCTCAAACTGCAGATAAACAAACATACACAAGAAAAAAAATGTTTCTTTTGTAAGTCACATTCAGACTATAAGGAACGCTTCTTCTGAAAGCGAACAAAGCAGTAAGACGCTATAAATAATGGAATAATTAAAATAACAACTGGTGCAACAAAGCTGTAATAATATGAATATCGTCGAAATGTCAAATGTATAACGCAATGATGAATAACGTAAGCGCATAAAAAAAAACAACAACAACAACAACAAAAAAAACAACAACAACTTAACCAAACAGAAGTGTAATAGCTCAAAGAACCAATGGGAAATTTCATATAGTGTATAAAAATCTTATCACAAACAGAAGTCATACTTTCAAGAAAAAGGTTGGCAAAGCCCTGGACTTCTAATCGACCGAGAAGGAGTACAAAAGTGTCAGTTTAAACCCTTCAGGAGAAAAAACTATCTGGCTGTCCCCGAGGGGCAGGGTAAGCACATAAACCATGGTAGGCACTCCGCCCAAGAACACCTCGAATCCAAATCACCATCTCTGTAGAATAATCAGAGAAGATGTTACCATAAATCCGTGCTAAGATTCGAGGGCTATTCATTAAATAAACGGCCAACACTATTTATCATTACTCCTCTCTTTTTCTTGCTCAAATAATCGCCATTGAAAATCGATGCACTTTGTGCAAAAATGTGAGTTTCGGAAATATACTCCTCCATATCTGCATTTAGACACATCCACTGCTGCCAAAAGGGTTACAGTTGTAAATAAAAAAAAATGCAAATAGTGTAGGTCCAGATGAGACGGCTCCTTATGAGCCGTCTCATCTGGACCTACACTATTTGCAAAAGTATCTGTTATGGTCCTCGGGGCTGAAAGGGCTAAGAGCCGTTCAGATAGAATCTAAGGTGGGGGGGAGGGGGTTCATAACCGAAACATCTCAACCTCGACCAGAAGATTGTGTATGCTTCAATGTGCCAAGCACTTTTGGCGCAATACAATCAGGACGCAGACAATTTTATTGGGAGAAATGTTACTGATGACGAAAATGGGTTCACTACTATTACCCAGAAAACAAAGAAGAAAGTAAACAGTGGACTGTCTACGGTTCACCTCGTCCGAAAAGCTCGGCTGGTAAAGTCATGGCGACAATAGTTTTAGACGCCGGGGCCGTCTTACAGTTTGATTACCTGCCATGTGACTAAACTGTTATTGGAGTGTTCTACTCTAATGTCTTGGACCATTTACATGCTGCTGTCACTGCAAACAGGCTCGGAAGGCCACAAAAGTGTACTACTCTAACATGACAATATCAGAGAGTTGATTTATTGGAGCGTAATAGGTTCAAAGATTCACCTCACCTGCCCTACTCACCAGACCTGACACCTAGCGACTACTTTCTCGTCATAAACTTGAAAACTTGAGAACTACGCAGACGCCACTCCTGGTCTGATGATGCCCGTACCTCCACCTTAGACAGCATTCGAGGGGTAGTTGTATCAGCATCGCCCTATTTCTGCCGGAAGGGACTTTTGGACCTTAAACATTGAAAGAAGTGCAAAGACCTTAACAGTGATTATCTGGAGAAAGAAGAAATGGAGGATGGTGGTAAATAGGTTAGGCAGGGTTGTGGAAATACCATGCCAGACTTGTCCAACTTGTCCCATTTCCCTGTGTCCTGGGACAAGGACTTCATAGCTCTAGCTAGTTAAGGAGAGTATCGTGACGAGAGATGTTTTTCTTTTCTCTCTCGAAAACATATGTTGTGGGTACTCATTAGAAGCGCCTCACTGAGGGGCTTCTAATAAGTACCCATAACATATGTTGTCAATTTTCGGGCAAGTATATCTTGGTTTGACAAGTGAATATTGACTATTTACGTACTTGTCCATGGACAAGTAAATAAGTTTGATAATTCCACAACCCTGGGTAAGGCCAGTTATATAGTAAATGCCCCTCGTAAAACAATGTTTGTTGTTTGTTGATTTTGTTTTCGTATAACGATTGATGAATTTGTGATAACGGGAAAACAAATTTGGTTTGTCGTTAGAACGGATTCAAATGAAAGCAGCGGTATATCTCTGGCCGTATTCCTTATGTAACTGAAATATACAAATCTGTACTAGCAAATGTGATATATGCCGTCAGAATTTATGGACCTTTTTGACACACAGCAGATGCGATAGTCATTGCGTATTCTATCAATAAAAATGCAAATGGAAATGTATTCCATATTCGACCCGATTGTCATATTTGGCAAAAAGCCAATTTATTTGATTGCGCTGAAAATGAATAGAGCTGGTTATGAAACTCCAAATAAAAATCCTATCCAGATGATTGTTTTATCTTTTTTTTCCACATCACGAAAACATGCCTATATAATATTGACCCCTTAAACCCCACTTTTATATAGTAAAACTGGGGTTTACAGGGGTATACATTATTTTTGTTTATTTCTGCTCAAATATATAGATTGTGGGTACTCGTTAGAACCGCCCCGGTGAGGCGGTTCTAACGAGTACCCACAATCTATGTTTTGAGCAGAAATATGAAAAATATCAAAAAAATTTTTATCTGAAAATTTTCATTTTTTGGTGGTGAAATTTCAGTATATTTGAATAGGCATATTTTCGTAATGATAGATTTTAAAAACGGTACTAGCTGCTCTTTCGCTCTTTCAGCATTAGGAAAGTAGCATTAGGAAAATGAGACTTGGTGTGCCCGCTGTCAGTATAAAGTGATAAGGTAGAATATCAAGTCATGTGTCTGGGGTGTGATATTTCAGTGAGGTAGCTCATTACAAGTGAGCACTGAGCTCCCTGCCACATCCAGACACTGTTGCGACATGACTGAAAAACTGTTGAAAGTGACGTAAAACCCAAATAAACAAAACAAACGAAAACAAACTACAGCTGGTTTTATGCTGTGTGGCGGCCATAAAACGTCTCCCCGTACTTCACCAATCACTATAGTGTGGTTTATATTTTCTGCTTCTTTGTGATCATTGAGCCGATGCCGGGATTTTTTGAAAATTTATAGAAGTGTCACTGATGGGGCCTAATTGGCCGAAACTAGATAGTCTTGCCCAGAAAATATAACATTTCCGGGCCCAGTTGTTCAAAGCGTAGTTAGCTTAACGAGCTCGTTAGTGATCAAAATGTTAGCTGTTCTAGTAAGCACAATGTCTAATTCACAAGTATTTTTGCTGAAAAAAAAAAAAAATGTGAGTAGCTTTTGCAAATGCAAAAGCTACTCATATTTTTTCAGCAAAAATATTTGCATGTAAGCCATAATTAATGATCAAAGTTTTAACGATACGTTAACTAACGACATCGTTAGTTTTGAACAACTGGGCCCTGATGTTTTCAGTTTTGTGTGTGTGTTCTTTGCTCCCAAGGGTTATTCCCTTTAGAATTCATCGATGTGCAGGAAATCAAATACAGTCGACTCTCGTTATCTCGAAGTCCAAGGGACTCTCTGAAATACTTCGAGATATCGGTACCTCGACATATCAGATTTGCAGAATTGAGGAAAAAATAAATCGAGCAACCACATTTCACAAATGAATATGTAATTTGACTCCTGAAATTAGAGGTACGTTGAAAATATTATGGGAAAGAGGAGAAATTGCTCCGAATGAGCTATTTCTCCTTTTTCCCACAATATTTTGTCAGATTTTCATGTTTAAACAGGACCAGATTTTCACTTTGAAATAAGCGGTTATTCGAGATAAGCGAAGTCGAGATAACGAAAGTCGACTGTATTAAACGACAAATCCCTGGAGAATATAGATATTTTCAATATAATGAAAGTTTAGTCTTGAGATACAAATAGTCCATGACGTGAGAAACTGTACTTTTGGACACGAGCGCAAAACGACGACTGAGATCAGCCTGCGTGTCGGCGCAGTCTGATCAAAGTCTTCGCAATCCCATTGTTGAACCACAGGACCTCTGGATACTCTCAGAGCGCCGGCAAAGTCTGATCAAAGTCTTCGCAATACGACTGTTGACCCACAGAAACTTAGGCTACTCTTAGAGCGCCAAGCGAAGGCTCATTTGTCAAACATTTTTGAGCGGACACGCGAGAAAGCGTACCTACTGACGTGCGCCCAACGAAGATTCAAATCAGCATCCGTGCAGTCTGATCAGAGTCTTCGTTGTTTGCATGAAGGAACTTCGCATCCTTGGCTATGCAAAACGCACCCAATGAAATTTCTGATCAGACTGTGCGAATGCGCAGGCTGATCTGAATCTTCGCTGGGCGCACATGTCCGAAGGTACGTTTTCAGACTTAGCTGCTTTCACATTTATTTCTCAGTGTAGACAAACATTTTGCGTTCTTTTGTCACTTTAGTGAAAATTTTAACTGTCAGATGAGTGGAAAAAATGTGTTCCATTACGAAAACATGCCTATTCAAATATATAGAAAATTTCACCTCCAAAAACTGAAAAATTTTCAGATAAAAAACTCTGATTTTTTTTATATATATTTCTGCTCAAAACATAGATTGTGGGTACTCGTTATAACCGCCTCGCCGAGGCGGTTCTAACGAGTACCAACAATCTATGTTATTATTAAATTTGAACACCTATTTATTGTCTAAACACTTCTGTACAGGCTCATTTAACGTATCTACCCTGATTTTTCGGACAGACAAGCCAGTCAAACAGTGTAGCTCCAGATCAGCGCCGCAGAACGCGGCGTCTGATCAGAGTTTAAACTGTTTGCCAGGCATACAGCAGTTTTCAGACAAATGAACACGAAGCGTTTTGTGTTTGATTTCAGTATGCATAGTTTGCGCATGCCTGAATAATTACGGTAAATAAGGTTCGCTCAGTCTTCTTTCCCTGGAAATATAAGTGACTAGAACATTACCGTATTTAACCTATTCGGACAGAAAGGTCTGAGCAAACAGTGTAGACCCAGATCAGACGCCGCGTTCTGCTGCGTCTGATCAGGGTCTTCACTGTTTGCCACTCATCAACAATTTTAAAGACACAGCAATAGGTAGTAAAAAAATTGTTTAAAAGTAAGGACAAGAATATTAAGGAATTCAGGTGTCCAAATATTTGGTTATTTACGGTAGCTGGTATTATCTATTTTTTCTAAGATATAAGTAACGTACTGTGTATCATAACCAAAAATAAGTAAAATAGGCAAATTTAATAAAGCAATGCATTATTTTAGAAATAAACTTATCTCTGTTTATGATGAAATACGGGATTAAGGTCCCAAAATCAAAACCTCAGATCTTGCAATCTGACGTAAATTTGGACAAAGTGTATCTTACATTTACACTTAAGCCTCACTAAGCTCCCCGGATGGCCTTACATCAACGCGAAACTCCAATAAATAAAGCTTTACTAATGTTCAGTAATGTGGTTGTCTTGAAAAATGTCGCACATAATTAATGGCTGTTAAAAGTAAGAGCCAAGGCTGCGTGTCTTTTCTGGATCGAAACTTGAGAAAAAAGACACCTATACGGACAAAGAAGGCTCAGATCAGACTGCGCATTTGCGCAGTCTGATCTGAGACTTCATTGACCGCTGAAAGAATCAAAGAATGATGTTTATTTGACTAAATCTACAATTAGAGAAGACCCTATATATATATATATATATATATATATATATATATATATATATATATATATATATATATATATATATATATATATATATATATATGTGTATATTTGTGTGTGTGTGTGTGTGTGTGTGTGTGTGTGTGTGTGTGTGTGTGTGTGTGTGTGTGTGTGTGTGTGTGTGTGTGTGTGTGTGTACCCACAATCTATGTTTTGAGCAGAAATATGAAAAATATCAGAGTTTTTTAGGAGGTGACATTTTCTAAATATTTGAATAGACGTGTTTTCGTAATGCTCTCTGGGCATCGAAAGCGTCTTCTGGAGGTCAGCGATACGCAGGCTGATCTGAGTATTCGCTAGGGGCTCATGCAATCTTGCAGAAAATGTTGTGCCACAGCTCATACTTGATTGGGATTTGTCATTAAAGGAGACACAGAATCTATCGAAAGGCGCATGCATGTGTACGACCAGACTAGAATGCATATGATTATGCGATAAATAACACTGCAATTACCCAGGCAAAGCACAGTGGTCTCAAGACATCGGACGTATAGAAGTATATTCTGCTGACGAATTATATTCTGCTGACATCAAGTGTTATAGGATAGAGACTAACACTGACTTTTCCTTATATACTATATACCATCACGAGAACACGCCTATATAATTTTGACCCCCTTAAACCCCACTTTTATATAGTAAAACTGGGGTTTACAGGGGTATACATTAATTTTCTCATTTATGCTCAAAACATAGATTGTGGGTACTCGTTAGAACCGCGAGGCGGTTCTAACGAGTACCCACAATCTAGATTTTGAGCAGAAATATGAAAAATATCTGAACTTTTTATCTGAAAATTTTCAATTTTTGGTGGTAAAATTTTCAGCATATTTGAATAGGCGTATTTTCGTAATGCATTTCTGCAAATGTTGTGGAGCCCGTAGATGTATTGTTTTAAGTTGACATAAGTCTCTCTGGAAAGTCCAAAAACCAGAAAGGATGTTGTAGGTTATGTGATATGTAAGAAGTTTCTGTGTCTTTTACATCACGAAAACATGCCTATATAACTTTGACCCCCTTAAACCCCACTTTTATATAGTAAAACTGGGGTTTACAGGGGTATACATTATTTTTCTTATTTCTGCTCAGGAACATAGATTGTGGGTACCCGTTAGAACCGCCTCGGCGAGGCGGTTCTAACGAGTACCCATAATCTATGTTTTGAACTGAAATATCAGTATATAAAAAAAAATAATCAAAATTTTTATCTGAAAATTTTCAGTTTTTGATGGTGAAATTTTCTATATCTTTGAATAGGCGTGTTTTCGTGATGAAAATTTTCAGTATATTTGAATAAGCTTGTTTTTTTGTAATGTATTCGTATATAACCGTGACCCGAGCTCTAATGACCTTACAAAATGTATACTGACTGATCAATGCAAGGAGGTTATGTACATCATCGAAGAAATTAATTGGAACATTCCTTGTTTTTGGAAGATCAAATGTTAGGAGAGGTTTTATTGCTAGTTTCAAATGAGTAAAGGATAAATCTACCTGGGTAATGTAAATACTGGTCTCTGCTGTGGTGGTAATTTTTCATTATAAATTGATAAACTAGACCAGACTACCTGTTAGAGGTTATATACAAAGGCTCAGGTGTGAATTGCTTGTTTTCGCTGTGTGTTCGGGTCAACAAGGTACATGTTAAAAAAACAAACAAAAAAAAAAAAACAGCGTATAAGTGTCAGCTTGAATTGAAAAAAAAAGAAAAAAAAAAAAAAAAAAAGAAAGAAAGAAAGAAAAAGAATAACTCGGATGCTAAAAATGCCGTGACAACTGTTTAGATGACTAGATGACATACTGCCCAAGAGATCTGAATATAATATTACAATATGGCTCATGCAATTACACAGTGGACAAGCATTAATACCCTATTAGTGTGTCCAGAGAGAGAGAGAGAAAGAGAGAAAGAGAGAGAGAGAGAGAGAGAGAGAGAGAGAGAGAGAAGAGGCAACTTTGGCGTATTTCTGATTGTTACTCGACAAGAATGTTTATATCATAATATGCATTGTGTTGTCTATTTGAAATAAGAAGAAAAATGTTCGTGGTGTTTACCTGGTCAGAAAATTTATGAGGGGAGAAATAATTAAAACAAGATCTTTTAAGTCAATCTAGAAACTTAAACGTTTTATATTTTATTAATTAGCATCTCCACGTGACCAAATGACTAGGTGCACACTAGCAGGTTTGTTACTATTTTTAGCTCCGCATCAGGTAGGATTTTTTAGAATATCTCGATTTATACCTGATGGAACTTGTTCAAATGAAGCGCAGAGTACGCGGAAAATCAAGCTCTTTCTGGTGGTGTAAGCGCTTTCTGCAATCTGGTCTGATTCTAGAGAACATTCGAAGAATATTTTTCGTCAAAATCCGTTTACATTGTCCCGGTAGCCCAGATTGACAGCAAAAACATTCTTCGAATGTTCTCGAGAATTAGACCAGATCGCAGAATAGCGCTTACACCACCAGAAAGAGCTTGATTTTTCACATTCTCTGCGCTTTATTTGAACAAATTCCATTTGGTATGAATAGAAATATTCTAAAAAAATCCTACCTTATGCGGAGCTAAAAATAGTAACAAACTCCGTGTACCTACTCGGGGTGGGATGGGGTGTCTAAAATTTGAATAGACAAAGTATTTCTTTTACGGATACGTTCTAAACTCCAGCAAGTTTAATATTATGTTTTATTAACCCTTTCATCTCCACAGACCAATACAGATACCTTTGCAAACAGTGCAGATCCAGATGAGACGGCTTGTAACGTGCCGTCTCATCAGGATCTACACTGTTTACCATTTTGTTATCGATCTTTGACTGAAACCCCTTTTTGCAACAATGGATGTGTCCAATTTCACAGACGAAAGAGTCCATGTCAGAAACTCAGGGGTAAAAGGTTTATGCAACCCACTGAAAACGGGAGCAGCCTAACCTTTCCTTTAGAGTAAACCTCTTTTCATAAGGGAGACAAAGCACAATTGGGTAGAGTTAATTCCCCACAAAATTGTATCCAGTCGTCTAAAGAAACGCCATGGAAGTTTTGTACCACATAATATTAGTGGTTTGTGTTCTTAAGAATTTGATTATTATGTATATTCAAGGCAATGCGTTAATTCCATAAGAACGTGGTGATGTGACAGTCCCGTGATGTTAGTTGACTAGCCCAACGAAAAATTGTATAGAAGATATTGAGGGAGAGCCACAGTCATAGAACATAGCCTACCAATGACACCAAGAGGAAGAGCAAACAAACCATGGCAGGCGGGCCCACGTAGCCTAGTGGATAGGAGAGTTGACTCTTAATTCCTTAGGTTTCTCACCGCTGTGGTTTGAGCCTCGCTCGGGTCACATGTGGGAAAGCCAAGTTCTGCTTACGGATGGTCAGGTGGTTTTCCCCCGGGTTCTCCGGTTTTCGCCCATCTTTGATGAACGATCGGCCCGATATAAGTGAAATATTCTTGAAAGGGCCGTAAAACCCAGATCAAAAAAACATGACAGAGTGTACACATGCCACAAATCAGAGAAGAGCAAAGTAACCATCTCCCTCTTCCACACCCTGGCGATCACAATGCTAGAGAGATCCACTAACATTACGAAGACATGCCTATTCAATTATACTGAAAATCTTATCACTAAAAAAATGAAAATTTTCAGATAAAAAACTCTGATATTTATTCATATTTCTGCTAAAAAACGTAGATTGTGGGTACTCATTAGAACCGCCTCAACGAGGCGGTTCTAACGAGGACCACAATCTATGTTTTGGGCAGAAATAAGAAAAAAATGTATACCCCTGTAAACCCCAGATTTACTTATAAAAATGGAGTTTAAGGGGGTCAAAATTCTATAGGCATGTTTTCCTGATGACTAGCTTATACAAGTTACTATATCGGACACATGCTTCGATTTTAGGAAACTTGGAGATTTCTGAGAGGAGTTCAACAAAACAGGCTATAAAGAGCGTCCACGAAGTGTACTTTGTGCCCTGGTTATCGCTGTTTGTAGACGATATGTTCATTTCTTATGCTTTTTTTTTCTCAATTATTCAGCGCAGACGAACAGAATAATTTCCAATCCGGCCTATTTTATCTTCCAGTAGTTCTTTAATGTATAGAAGAAACAAACTTGCCGTATTAGTTTTTTTTACTTGTATATAATATCTATAGAGTTTCCCACTGACGTCAATGATGGCGTTCATCACGAAAACATACCTATATAATGTTTTGACCCCCTTAAACCCCACTTTTATATAGTAAAACTGGGGTTTACAGAGGGTATACTCTATTTTTTCTTATTTCTGCTCAAGAACATAGGTTGTAGGTACTCGTTAGAACCGCTTCGGCGAGGCGGTTCTAACGAGTATCAACAATCAATGTTTAGAGCAGAAATATGAAAAATATCAGAATTTTTGTCTGAAAACTTTCAATTTCGGTGGCGAAATTATCAAAACATTTGAATAGGCGTGTCTTCGTAATGAAAAATAGGATATTAAAGATGATCTGTCAATTTTAAATTAATACCAGTGATAATGAATTCAAAAGAAGAAATATATAGGAGCTTTAACATCAGAAAACCTACCTTCGGACAGCTGCGCCCAGCGAAGATTCAGATCAGCCTGTGCGTTTGAGTCTGATTCGAGCCTTCGTTCTCCGTATGGTGCAAATTTGCATCCTTGGCTGTCCAAAGTGCGCTCAGCGAACATTTAGATCAACCTGCGCTTCGCGCAGGTTGACCTGAATGTTCGCTGGGCGCATTTCTGAAGGTACGTTTTCTGACGTTGCGACACGTCGTATATTTTATAGGTTGATTACGCAAGACAGATGGGCTTTCAGCCAGATATACCAGGGTCAACAACCTACGTCATCAGTATGGTGACATGCACATGGCTGCGACTGTATCATTTGTTCGGATTTATGCCAAAATTATGAAGAGTGCAAAATGCAGTGAAAAATCACTTAGTGCATAAAACATGTCCACTTTGGTACTGTGTTTTACCAAAAAAGCAAACTCCGAATACATTCTAGTTATTGTAGATATTTCCACCAGTTACGCTTTGATGATTGGCTTTATTGAATATTAACATGGATTAGAGAAGTGTCTGAAGTCAGAAGCCAGATTTTTCGAAAGACAGACAGTCCGCATTTAATGAGTATTGTGCACTAAGTCAAAATTCTGAAGTTCTGAAAAGCCTCTCCTCACACTATATATTGAAAGAGTCCAATTTTAGGTATGTCGGGCTATGTGATTTAGATATTCCCGGAGAAAAAATGGCTGAACTTTTTGCAAACGGTGGAGACCCTGATCAGACGCCGCACTCTGGGTCTGCACTCTTTGCCGATTACCCGATTAAAATGTGTTAATTCAGCAAGATTCCGTTACTGACGAAAAAGCGTGTCTTCGTCATCGACGTATGTCATACATGTATGACGTACGTTGTAAAGGGTGATACACTATGTTGCTGCAGGATGCGCTGAAGCTAATCTCAACTCTGAAAAGGTAGGTATTGCATAATAATAATAATCATTTAACAAATAGATGTAGGGATCTGCTAACACTTGGTTCATTTTCCGCCGTTTTTTTTTTTTATTTTATTTTTCATCGAAAATAAGTCTTGACAATTCATGTGAATCATCTGCTTGGCAGACGGTTCACATAAATACATAAATATCAAAAGTTATATCAATGAAAAATAAGAAAACAAATAAAAATAATGTCGTCTGCTGCAGTTGTGGTTGGCGCTTTACATGTTTAGGGTAAACAGTAGAGTTTCTTAGCCTCGTTCTTAGCCGGCGCCACGTACATCACCCCAACAGTGTGATATTTGTTTCCAGTGTTCGTTAAGGCGTCACGCAAACACTTTCTTCTTTCATATCGGCGATAACAGTATAAAGAATTTACAAATTAATTTATCAAGCACAGATTGGAAGATAAGTTAGCAAATATTGGATTATCCTGAATACATGGCGGACCATAAGTCAGACATGTGGACTGCTCCAAGCGAAAACACGTCTTCTAAGCATCTGTTGACAGCGAAGGCCCAGATCAGAGTGCGCATGCGCGCACTCTGATCAGGGCCTTCGCTGTCAACTTAAGGAATTACGTGTAATATATGCTGTAGAATGTACCGATGAACAGAGAAGGCTTGATTAGATTGCACGGATGTGCAGACTGACCTGGGCTTTCGTTGCCTGCATATGACATTGTCCTTTTCCTCAAGATGGGCTACTTATAGCATTGAATTTTGCAATAAACAGTATTTTTAAGGCCAAGGAGCCGCAGAATTTCCTTATTTAAAAAAATGGCAAGAGATACATTCTTAGGGTATTCGACCTTTTAAAATTGTATTTACGTACTGCTTTTCTGAAAAAAGGTCCGCTCTAAAAGGGAAAATACTGCTTGCCTTGGGAGCTATTTCTTTCATTTTAAAGCTGACCTTTTCTAGAATGAGCTTCGTGTGCAAGAAAACAGGGAATCACAAAAAAAAGTCTCTGCCTTGTAAAACTGGTAAAACCCCAGTGGAACAAATTCTTTCCAATTAGAGCTGGCCATTTCCATTAGGGGCTTCATGTGCAAAAACGCAAGCAGGGAGTAACAAAAGTCGCCTTCCTTGTGAAAAATGGTGGAAAATCTACCAAGTATCCAGACCCCAAAATATACATTTTTTTTTCTTTACGAATGATTATTATTTTGTTTGCAATACCTTATAAAGTTGAGTTGCGCTTCAATGCAGCCCGCAGCAACGTAATATGTAATTGAGCCGCGACATGACAAAACAAACAAAGTGACTTTGCGCCCAGCGAAGACTCAGATCAGCCTGGGCGTCCGCCCAGTCTGATCAGAGTCCTCGCTGTCCGCATAAAGAAACCTTGGGTCCTTAGCTACCCACTGAGCGCACAGCGAAGACTCTGATCAGACTGGCCGGATGCCCAGGCTGATCTGAGTCTTCGCTAGGCGCACATTCATTTTTTTTTGTCATGAGGTGGCTCATATATATATATATATATATATATATATATATATATATATATATATCCTATCTGAGGTCGTACTTTTGAGATCACAATACGTTAATACGCCTATGTGAAATGCTTACTTTTAGTCAAGCACTCTAGAAAAGGCATGTTTTCCAACAATAACCATATACGTACTTATAGCCATTTTTACTATCTGACTAAAGAGAAACGACTTTTGACCTCGACTTTGCCAAGGTCAATGAAAAATGTCATTTGGCTAGATATTGTCAATACAAAAAATATAATCAAAACCATGAAGGGATTGCAGTTACGATTGAAAATATTGGCAGTGTTGATCAAATTCACGGAGAACAATAAATTGAAATGCAGTAGATGCGGCAGTCCAGTTTCATGAATATTTAATCCATTCATTGCCTCTGTTTTATGCGTTGAGAAACACGTTGAGAAACAAACAAACAAACAAACAAAAAAAAAAAAAAAAAAAAAAAAAAAAGAAAAAGAAAAGAAAAGAGCGATGTTTCATTTTTTTGGACAAATATGCCCATACAATTTTTAATAATGCCAAAAGGTCATTGTCTAAGTGCTAAGTGTCTAAGCTTTTTCAAAAGCTAAATTCGTGTTTGTCCCGAAATGGGTAATCTGACCACGTCGATTTGTGACGTAGCATTCTTCGGACATCGTACAAACGCTATAGCTATGCCTAAGATATAATTGCAAAAACATTACGTCTGTACACTTTCTTTTTTTTTTTTTTTTTTTTTTTTGGCTTCATATTATCGTACACAACTATTGTATATCGGAACATTTTGCTTACAACATTTAATTCCTTACAATTTAAAATAAATACAACAGAAATAAAGCATGCGGAAGTTTAAAAAAAATGTTAGGTTTGCTGTTAAAAGAGTGGACTACTTTTTTGCTTATCTTCAGGAAACGGTCGTACTGTTTTTCAACATATTATATTCAATATGGTTGAAGACCTACAGCCATTTTCATATTTTTATATTTTGTCCTCGGTTTGGCCTCAGGCAACGGAAACTGGCATTTTGCAAGCCATTTGGCTGGATCTTGTCTGTATCAATATGTGTGCGAAAAAATATAATCCTAAGATTTTAAGAGTTATATGACCACGGATGGGTGCACAGACTCAAACGTCGATTATAGGGCACTCTATGAAAATCAACATACCATCATTATAATTTTGACCCCCTTAAGCCCCACTTTTATATATGTAAAACTAGGGTTTACATGGGTATACATTATTTTTACTTATTTCTGCTCAAAAACATAGATTGTGGGTACTCGTTAGAACCGCCTCGCCGAGGCGGTTCTAATGAGTACCCATAATCTATGTTTTGAGAAGAAATAGAAAAATATCAGAATTTTTTTTTTATCTGAAAAATATCTGTTTTAGATTGTAAAATTTTCAATAAATTTGAATAGGCTGTTTTCGTAATGCGGTCGGTCGACTTTTCTGCGAGTCATACAATTCTGAAAAAAATCGCCCAATAATATATGCCTTGCATAACCCATTTTTACTATATATCACAGGAGAATAGGGGGATCAATATAACAAAGACATATTGACGTATCGTTTTACTCCGTACATTCTTACAATCAATATCACAACATGAAAACATGCCTATACAATTTTGACCCCCTTAAAACCCACTTTTATATAGTAAAACCGGGGTTTTACAGGGGTATACATTATTTTTCTTATTTTTGCTCAAAAACATAGATTGCGGGTACTCGTTAAAACCGCCTCGCCGAGGCGGTTCTAACGAGTACCCACAGTCTATGTTTTTAGCAGAAATATGAAAAATATCAGAGTTTTTTTATCTGAAAATTTTCAATTTTTGGAGATGAATTTTTTTATATATTTAAAATAGTAAGTGTTTTCGTAATGAAGGAACTGGGAAACATTTGTTCCCGCATATCCCTATGTTCACTATATAATATAGGAGAACAAGGGGTCCACATAACAAAGACTTGTTAACGTATTTTTTGCTCTGTACAGTCTCACGAACAGTAGTCACTTGATTGCAAAATAAGTGCTGGCTCTAATAGAGTACAAGCGTTGACGCACTTTTATCAGTATGTACATAGGATCAGATGTTCAAATATAAAACCCCTACCTGTATCGATATAATTAATGCTCAGCATGCTAGGTAAAAATGCCAGCAGACAAGATTTTGAAATATTTTTCTTGTTTTTCCAAGAAAATAGACTTTGATATTTCATGCAAATTATTTCCTTAGGTTCTATTTCCTGGGAAAAATAAGAAAAAAATCGTTAATTTTTCTTCTGCTGAATTAGCACAGATAGTGGCGAAGGTTTAAGGATTAGAAGACATTTCGCTTCTCGACACCATTTTCATTTCTTTGTGGCATGTATTTTGGAAATCAGTGAAAGTCGAACCCGATACAAGTTGCCATTTTGGATTAAGATTTCTATCAATTTGTTCGTCTCGAAAGGACTTAAAATGTTGAAAAGGACGTAAAACACCAAACTCATCATCATCGCTATGGTGCTTTTATATTAAAAGTTCTAAAAAGACAAGTACAAAATTGAGCTAAAAATAATTTAAAGCATGAACGCTGAGTAATGTGTTATTAATATGTCGGCTGCAGGCAAGAAGTAGCAGACGATAAGTTATGATGATTTGGTGTTTTACGACCCTTTCAATAGTATTTAAGTCATATCGGGACGATGGAAGCGTGATAATGAAAGGCTGTTCAATTAAGCGCTGTACAGTCATGACCTCCAATGGGATTCGAACCCGGGACCTCATTATCCGGTCGAGAGCGCTTAATACGCGGACACACGGATGCTTCAGACGATAATTTAAGGGAACCGGATGCCCTTGGTAGATTTTCGGCAATTTGTGACAAGGAACATCTTTGGAGATTTTCTGTTTGCTTTTCAAAGCACCAATCCACCTTCTGAAAAGGGGTCTACTCTAAAAGTAAAGAATTTGCTCCCTCTATTTCCTCTTAAAGTAGAACCAATTCAAAAGAGAGGCAAAAACAGTTAACGTTTGTAACAAAAATAAAATGCTTACCCCTATATTCTAGAAAAAAATAAGCAGATATTATTAAGGGGACATAATACACTTGGTAATATGTTCGCCATAGGGAGATAAGGGAGATAATTTTTGTGACTTCCTGTTTGCTTTAATAAACATCAGGAGCCTTCCGAGGAGTCTATTCTAAAAGGAAAGAATTTGCTCCCCATGGGAGCAAATTCTTTCTTTTTAGAGTTGACTCCTTTCTAGAAGGAAGACAAAACCATTTTGATAGTTACCTCCCCTGAAAGTATGTTCATTTCATTTTAATTGTCATTAGCTAATTGTCGTCTGCAGTGGAAAAATATTAATGGTGGACTAGACAGTTTTTCATGAAATAAACTCCATTCTGATATTTTTGTTGGTTGAATCTTTCGTTTTTCTGGAACAAATTATGCGCTTGATAGGATTTCCTGTTACAGATATTAACTTTTCCCGCCAATAAATAAGTGTCGTTTGGCGCAGAATCAAATATCAGGAACGGGCGCTATCTGCTGCCTGATATATAATACGGATATGTCGCCTGTGATGTTTCACACCATCTCTTGTTTCAGAGCGAGACAACTTGTGACAGCGTGTTATTGGAATCTGCCAAAAGCAGACGAGAAAATTCAAATATAAGATAACGCAATTTGGGCGACTATTTCTTTGCTCGGACAATGTTTCTTATTATTGTTGTAAACAAACAAATCAGATAAAAAAGACGAAATGTCGTTTAGTATTTCAGTCAAGGTTTTCTTAGTTTGTCTGTTTGTAATGCAGACGATTTGCGCGGGAAATTCAGACTGTGCTGTGGATTGCTACTGTTTGGAGTGTTCAGTAGGCTGCTGTTGTCAGTTTTGTGCGCTGGACACTATAGTGACCTGTTTGGGGAAAAATGTGACAGACGTACCAAGGGACCTCCCTAAGAACACAACAAAATTGTAAGTATTTGTAATACCTTGTAAGAAATAATCATTGTTGAGGATGAAAATGGCTTACTTTTGCATTTTAGCATTGACCAAGATAGTAACATCCTGGGGAAATATCACAGAATTGCCAAAGTACATTCCAAAAGCAGAAAGTTAACCATTTTCATTCACCTGCCAAAATTTAATCTTTGTTGATAACGAAACACCAGAGACACTACTTGACTGTTTGTTTGTGTCTGTATATCCTGAAACAGGACAATTTGAATAAAAGTTCGTCATATTTTTGAAGGAAAATAAAAGGTAAATAACCGGTAGAATAGAAGACCTATTTAACATTTACCACTCTCTGGATAAATTCAGCAGACGGCAATTGACATTATGTTTCTTTTTTCACCCTAGAAAATAGGCTTTGATATATAAGACAATTTGCATGAAATGTGAAAGTATTTTCTGAAGAAAAAAAAAAGACAATTTGCATGAAATGTCCTCTGCTGAATTTTGAATTTGAGCTCAGCATAAATGTCTGATATATGTTAAAAATAAAAGTAATCTGATAACGTTGAACAAATATAAAATTTACCTCATATTGACTCTACAGATTTATGATATTTAACCATTAAAGTGCCAAGCAACATTGTAGCAGACGACACTGTATTGTTTTATTATTCAAAGATAATAAGACTAGGCATTTTATGTGAATCGTCTGTTTGGCGGTCGAATCACATTGAATATCAAGCCTTATTTCACAAAAAAATATAAACAAAATCAAAATGTCGTCTGCTGCAGTTGTGATTATCCCTTTTAGGGTTAATTTGGTAACGCAGATATTTTGATTGTAAAACAACACTAAAACACTAAATAAACGAATCAGCAAACGACATTTTTTAAACATTTAACTTAAAAAATATTTGTCTTTGTAAAACAGATGGTTAAATAAAAATGTTAACAGACGACATTTAAAGAAGCTTGTTTTCCAGAAGAGAAGGAGAATATCACATATTTATCGTCTGCTGAAGTCACCTTTAGTGTGAATGGAATTAATAAAACCCCATTGAACCTAAAAGCGGCAAGCAAAGTTGTAGCAGACTTCATTCAATTTTTGTTTTCCTCCATTTTTTCTATGGAAAATAAGATGATTCACATGAGAAGCCCAGTTTTATTTTGTTTGAATTAAGGTAAAACAATTAAAAATGTCGTCTGCTGTCATAGTATTTGGTACTGTAAGGGTTAATTGATATTACCCTAGACATTCGGACTTCTAAAAGTACTATTAATCCTTACCACTCTCTGGGCTAATTTAGCAGACGACAAATTGATGATATTTTTCTTATTTTTCCAGGAAAACAGATTTTGACATTTCATGCAAATACGACAATTTGCATGAAATGCCAAAACCTGTTTCCTGGGCATGCAAATTGTCTCCATTGGAGACAATTTGCATGAAATGCCAAAACCTGTTTCCTTGGAAAAAAAGAAAAATAGTTCAGTATGTTGTCTGCTGAAAATTTTACCCAGAGTGTTAAGCGTTACTCCTCAAATTTAAACAAGTCCATTTTCACTACCTGTTTATGTCTCTGAAAACTGCTTTATGCTGTATGAGTGGCAAACCGTATAGACTATCACATCACGAAAACATACCTATATAATTTAGATCCTCTTAAACCCCACTTTTTTATATAGTAAAACTGGGGTTTACAGGGGTATACATTATTTTTATTTCTCCTCAAAAACATAGAGTGTAGGTACTCGTTAGAACCGCCTCGGCGAGGCGGTTCTAACGAGTACCCACATTCTATGTTTTGTGCAGAAATATGAAAAATATCAGAATTTTTATGTGAAAAATTTCAGTTTTTGGTGGTGAAATTTTCAATATATTTAAATAGGCGTGTTTTCGTAATGTGACGCCGCAGAATACGGCGTCTGATGAAGGTACTGTTTCTTGAGGCCTGTCTGGCCGAATACCTACTCTTACCAATTTTCAGTTGGGTTTATTATTCATTATTGAACATTTTAGTAATTCCTTAAAGGTTTCATATTCCTCAAAATTAGATATTTTTTTTATCCAAGAAAGGTTTAATAAATTGATATATGGTATAAATCTAATATGAAATAGATGCTACCTAATGAGCAACCAACCAATTTGTGACTTTCAAAAAATAAAGAAAAATGACTTTTAAGTTTCATCATCCTATATATATGTATCATTCTGAATGAAAGAGGAAAGGAGGCTAAAAATGCTGCAATAATAACTATGTTGAAGCTTAATAATACTCATATATAAAGGATTTATAATATAAAGTTAATAAATCATTAAAATTAACAAGTCGCGGGGGTGGTGGTGAAGGGGTGGTGTAAAATTTTAGTTAGTCAACTGGATCAAAAATGAAATGATTTTTTTTTTTATCGTATCTCTGAATTAATGTTGGCAACATTAATTCAGAAATACGATAAAAAAAATCATTTCATTTTTTTATCCAGTTCAAGAACGAGAGATTAACTGAAATTTTACAGGCTGTTAGGTGCCACATTTTATGATTGTATTAATACCATATATCAGTTTATTAAATCTTTATTGGATAATAAAATGTCTATTTTTGAGGAATATGGCGCTTTTAGATATAATGTCTATTTTTGAGGATTATGGAGCCCTTTTAATATAATAGTGATTAGTGAAGACCAATATTTTAGAAAGATTTAAATCCCAACGGCATCTGATCTGGGCCTACTCTGTGAAGGTCTATATTTAAGATGATGGCCATTAAACGGTTACACTAAACTTTATAGACAAACGGTTAGTATTCCGATGGGGATAAACTGTGCCCCTCTTGTTGCGAATTTGTTTTATTCTGTTACGAAAGAGAGAAAGCTTGTGTTGTATTCGTCTGATAAAAAGCAAGCTGATGTGACTGATGCTTTCGATTCAACTTCTAGATATCTAGACGACTTAATTAACCCTTTCGCCCCGAGTCTCTAAAGTTGACTTTTCCATCCTTAAATTTGGAAGCATCCATTCTTGCAAATAGGTGGATCAGCTAAAATCAAAAACAAAATGGCAAACAGTGTAGATCCAGATGAGACGGCTTGTTACAAGCCGTCTCATCTGGAGCTACACTGTTTGCATATGTGTCTGTTCTAATCTACAGAGTTGAAAGAGTTAATATTTTAATATTGGTAATAGTTTTTTTTTTCGAAAGTATGGTTGATCAGATTTACCCTACTGAACCTATATTAAATAACTATCATACCTCTGATACCGAAGTTTCATTTTTGGATTTGACGTGTCCATATGTAATCGTACATTTTCTTGAAAATACGACAAATAGGATGATTTTGATACTGACGTTGTTAATTTCCCGTTTATATATTTCTCAACTTATTCCCTTACAAGATTATTTTCTCCTGTTAATTTTATGTTGGAAAAAGGCCTGACTGCGAAACTTCTTAAACAGTGCTATAGGTATCATAAACTGCGTAAGGCGTTTTTTATTTAAAAAAAAAAAAAAAAAAAAAAAAAAAATATCGACGGCAGAAGATAGAAAACTTATCAGTCAAATGCTGTTTTATAGAGAAAAAAAAATTACCCATTTGTCTTTGATGAAATTGCGCAGAGTTTGTATGTATGAACATATGTGCTACAAAAGTTTCAACTGTTCGCATATGTTAACTTAGTTTAGGAAAACTAGTAATGGTATAACCAAGAAAAATCTCAGAAAAAATGAATCCTTTGAAAGCAATGGGCATACTGAAAGAAGCCAATAAAGCAGAATCGTTTTCAGGGTGAGGAACCATGTGACATCGGATAACTTTCGTTTCAAAGTTCGCTTAGCAATGGCTAAAGTTTTGGTAATAATGTCTTAATAATGGTCGGATTTTGTTCAAATAACGTTTAGAAACCCCTTCCAAACAAATATATTGGCCGATTTAATTTTTTTCTACATCTGCAATACTTTTTAGAAACACTTCGATCAAATTTTAACTCGGTACGGAAAGTTACAGATAGCGTGCACATGGCGTGCACGCCGAGTATCTGTAACTTTCCGTACTGAGTCAAAATATTTGCGACTTAGATCGGAGCAAAAAGGTCCTTTTAAAAGGAGTATCTGAAATTTCCTTTTTTTTTTTTTTTTTTTTTGAAGAAGAAGAAGAAGAAACTACGTCCAGAATTGAGGAAATTATAAAGGGATATCATACAAGAACAGACGCAGGAATTTGTCATTGCACGATATCAGCGATACCTGAAAAGGTCACGTGGGTTTTATTGGGTCTATTTATAAATAGTAATGAAATTTGCAGCTATGCTCACGCATCTAAGCACCGGCTTAAACAATATTCTATTTTCAAATTATTTCATTGGGTTTATTCATCCCAAAGGACCAGAAGGTGTAAGCAACATTTTAGTTTCTCTAGTTCCAATAAGCTAAAATGTGCTTTTATTAACGCTTTGCGCTCTGAGTAAAATTTTTGGCAGACGACATTTTACTTTTTTTTTTCTTATTTTGGCCAGAAAATAGGCTTTGACATTTCATGCAAATTGTCTCCTCTGGAATCAACTTGCATGAAATGTTAAAGCCTGTTTTCTGTGAAAAATAAGATAGACATCACCAATTTGTCGTCTGTGCATTAGCCAAGAGAGTGGTAAACATTCTTTGACACTACCGAGTCTTTCGGTGCCAAATTTTAACAAACTGCCGCTTGAAAAGACGCTTATATGTAAAATTGAAAGACTGAATGTCAAACAGCGTAGATCCAGATGGACGGCTCATTGAGCCGTCTCATCTGGATCTATGCTGTTTGCAAAAGTCTATTATTACCGCCTGTGGCAGTGAAAGAGTTAACTATGTGTCCAAAAACTCGCCAGTTATGGTCTGAAGGATATACAAATTGAATGGGTTTGTTACATGTTATTCTCTTTTCCGATGAAGTGTTTTGTATCGCTTGTGTTTTATTGACAACACAGGAGTTAAAAAAGGGTATTCGGTGTAAATTTTGGCATACATTTTCTTATTTTTCCACAGAAACATGTGTTGTGAGTTCTCATTAGAAGGGCCTCGGTGAGGCGCTTCTAATGAGTACCAACAACTTATGTTTCTGTGACGATATCAGCAAACATATACGCCTCGCCGAGGCATTTCTAATGAGTACCCACAACATATGTTTTAATGGAGAATTTGGAGAAAAATATTCCAGAATACCGTCAAATACTTTTCCTTAAGCCCTCTGTTCTGATAATGCAATGAAAACAAACAAATAATAATAATAATAAAAATAATAATAATGATAACAATAATAAAAAAAATTCATCCTAAATCTACAATTTGTTTCGTTTTTACCACGCGGTATACAACACAAACATTAATAATAATTATAATTATAACTAGATATGTGTGTTTGTAAAACACTATACCCCAATCATATGCTTGCCCCAAAAGGTGTCACAAGCATCCCCTACTTAAGCAAAGCCTATGTTCATTCTTTTCATAACATAACATCTAAGGTCCAGCTGACAAAGGACCATAACTATGGCAATTTTAACGGAATTCCCTCAAAATCTAATCAGGTAATCTACACATCATTCCAAATCAGCATATAAAGTCTCAATACTCTAACTTAAATACTTTTTGAGATATCCTGCTAACAAGGTAAAAAAGACAAGAATCGCAAAGGGCCGCCATTATATCAACATTTCATGGAACTCCCTCATGTTTCTCATCAGGTAATCTACTCATCATCTCCAATCAGCATATAAAATTTCAAGACCCTAGCTCAAATACTTTTTGAGATATCCTGCTGACAAGGTAAAAATGCCCAGAACTGCAAAGGGCCGTCACTACGTCAATATTTCACTAAATCCCCTCCAAAGTTAATCAAGTAATCTATATATCATCCCCAATAAGCATATAAAATTTAAAGACTCTAGCTTAAATGCGTTTTGAGATATCTTGCTGACAAGGTCAAATTGCCCAGAACTGTAAAGGGCCATAACTAT
This sequence comes from Anodontia alba, assembly GCA_964016985.1. Classification (NCBI taxonomy): domain Eukaryota; kingdom Metazoa; phylum Mollusca; class Bivalvia; order Lucinida; family Lucinidae; genus Anodontia; species Anodontia alba. The sequence goes on from OZ024823.1 coordinate 39,262,615, forward strand.
GTCAATTTTTCACAGAATCTCTTCAAAATCTAATCATCATCCCCAATCAGCATGTAAAAATTCAAGACCCTAGCTTAAATACTTTTTGAGATATCTTGCTGACAATGTCAAATTACCCAGAATTGTAAAGGGTCATAACTATGTCTTTTTTTTCACGGAATCCCCTCAAAATCTAATCAGGTAATTTACACATCATCCCCAATCAGCAGATAAAATTTCAAGACCCTAGCTTAAAAATTCTTTTTGAGATATCTCGCTGACAAGATTTACTTTGGATTTTTTTTTTCAAAGGGGCATAATTCTGAAAGTACAAATATGTCGGGCGAGGAAAAAAAAATACGGGTCATCAATTTTTTTCATGAGGAATCCATATATAAAATATCAAAACCCTAGCATGCACAGTTCTTGAGATATGGCATGCACAAAAAAAAAAAAAAAAAAAAATAAAAAAAAAATAAATAAATAAATTAAATAAAATAAAAATAAAAAAAGCGTGGGAACAGACTAACGGACGGACGGACGAACGAACGGACGAACAACTGCAAAGCAATATGCCCCACCAATTTCATTCGAAATTGAGGGCATAATAAGTAATAATTAGTAGCAATAATGTCTTTATTTCTAGAAGGTAATGTAAATGCTTGCTGATCTAACGTATGGTTTTAGTTTAATAATAGTACCATAGGATGGTCTTAATAATTTATGCACGTATAAGATTATACCACGATACCGATAGTAAAATAAGCGCATTAAAAAAAAAAAACATTACCCAATAAAATTACAGAAACTTATCTCTCATATCTCAGGATGCTTATATTTTTACAGGAGCAAAAGTGTCGAATTAATAGAGTATAGAAATTCTCATTTCTATGTATTCAGCTTAGAACTTGTTGAAGAGGAGCATGATGATAATTCTGGGAAAATTTTCCCCTGTTTTCGTGAAAAACATATGTTATGGGTACTCCTTAGAAGCGCCTCGGCGAGGCGGTTCTAATGAGTACCCTTAACAATTGTTTTAAGGGGAAATAAGAAAACAAATCCAAGAAATACTCTTCCCTAACAAGTTCTTTGACTCAGTAGTATCAAAGAATGTTTTTCATTGGCACTAATTTCTAACATATGCCTATAACGTTACTACTGCGTACCTCAGTTTTAGTGTGCAGTACCTTTTCAGCACGGACTGTACGTTTGCATAATTTGAATAAAACATGTATGTACATTTGAAGTACAATGTGGAATTTACCTATAAAAATTTCCACGTTTTACATATAACTAAGTCCAGAACATCTTTTTTCGTATGATGCATATATTGTATTATGCTTCTGGTATGAAAAAGACACGCGACTGATTTTTTTTTTATTTTTATATAAAAAAACGCATATTTGAAATATGTTTAAAAGCTTTTTCCATTGTCTTTGTTTATATAAACCATATATACATACATGCCTAGTATATTTTTTAATTAGCGCAGTCTGATCAAGGACCTTCGCTCTACGCCAGTGCAATCTGAGTAGCATTCAATGGTTTTGTCAGTAAATAGCAGAGATTATATGGGTGCGCAGGCTGAAATGAACAATTGCTGTCTTTCTTGACTTAACCCTTGTCATGCTGAATAAATTAAGATGCCACGCCCATTTATAATTTTCAGCCAATCAGATTACTTGATCCAGATTGTTGATATAGTTCACATAATGACAAACAGTGCAGATCCAGATCAGTTGGCTTCTTCAGAAGCCAACTGATCTGGATCTACACTGTTTGCTAAGACAGGGCATGTCATGTTCAGCAAGAGAAGGGTTAAGAAAAAGTTAGCTTAACATCAGGGTTGACAGTGAAGTTTAGGAGTATTTGGTGATAGTTCTTGGATATTTTTCCTCATTTCTCCATAAAAACCTACATTGTAGGTGCTCATTAGAAACGCCTTGGAGAGGCGTTTCCAATTAGTACCACAACATTTTTTTTCAAGGAGGGCTGGAGAAATTATCCCAAAATGGTCACTTATCAAGTTACTCATCTTTAACAACTCTAGTTTGGCATTCCTTTTGTTTAACAATAATATTATGTATACTATTTATGTTTTTATGTTCTGAACATATTCAAGATTCAAAGAGTGCCACCTCTGACAAATGTAAGATTGTTATGGATGGAACATATATTTGCTTTTTGTTTTCTTTTTCAGAGTTTTTTTTTTTTATAATCTTTAGGTTTACGGGATATTTCCCAAAAATGTTGCTGTCGGTAGGGAGGAATATAAATAGAAATAATTGTCAAACAAAATAAAATATAAAAGTGCAATATTTCGGCACCAAATTCAGAGGACAGGGACATAAAATAAAAATAAAATTCAAAATGCAAATTTTACTTTTCCGGAGCGGCTAAAATCATATGATAGGCTCTCCCGTAAGCCTAAAAAAGCAGCAGCAGCAAAAAAAAAAAAAAAAAAAAAAATTAAAAAATCTGTCTTTATTTTTTGATTTACTGATGATGCCTCAGTGGCGAAACTATCATGTTAAGTCTAGCCTAGAAAACAATGCTGAATCAGCAGTTCTCATTCGTGTGCCAGTATGCTTTCATTGTCCCCAAGCGCTACATCTTTCTAAGAATGTATTGACACAGTGTCTGCAAGTTTTAATAACTGTATTTTAGCGCTGGTTTGGAAAGGCCAGGGAAGCCATTTGGCTGTTCATTGGTTTGAGACATGATACTGTTGCATTTTGTCTTCTAAAGTACTCTCTCTGAAACTTCACTTGTCGCAACTTCGTCATTATGTAAAAGCTTTGGACTTTACCGCGGTATCATTAATAATCGACCCGCAGCGAGAGAAGACGTACCTTTTGACGTGTGCGCCCAACGAAGACTCAAATCAGCCTGCGCATTCTCGCAATCTGATCAGATTCTTCGCTCTCCGCGTGAAGAAACTTTGCACCCTTGGCTATCGAAAATGCGCCCAGTGAAGATTCAGATCAGCCTGCGCATGCGCGCAGGCTCCTGAATCTTCACTGGGCGCACATGTCCATCACCGACGGTACATTTTTTGACGTTGCGCTTCAATTTATTGCTGCATTACAAAAGTCCCTGGAGGAAATATTTCACTCTTCCGTTCTGTCTGAAACAACAGTGTCAATGAAAATATAAGACTCTGATCAGACATTTTATGGGGCGATTACGGGATGTGCGAATAAAGTGGACCTCTTTGCAACGTCAGAATTTGTTCTCCAACATTTTGATGTTAAAATGAATTTGTTATTATGAAGTATGTAAATTTATAACAGTAGAGCGCATTATAGTAACAAATAAAATAGCATTATACAAGAATTTTGCACTGTGAATAGATCCCGTAGATTTTAGGTAAATACTGGCAACTTCCCAGTAAGCATTCTACATAAATCTATAGCGGGCCGTTATCGGCCCGTCAGCCACCCTGACGGGCCGATGACGGCCCGCTATAGATTTATGTAGAATGCTAGCTGGGTTACTGCCTTTACATGTAGCGTAAATTTTACGGGCGCCTGTAGATTATTTACAGTAACAATTACGCATGGTAAGGCAGCGTAGGGCATATGACATAATAGGGATGTGAGCCTACGCACCGTATCTTAAGCTTACACATCCTTACCCCATCCTACGAGGTAATTCCTGCAAAAGTTCGAGGGGCCTCCGTAAACGTGTACGGTAAAGGCGCTGGCAGCCAGTTGCTAGTACTTACCGTAAAATCTACAGGATTTTTTTACAATGTTCTGTTATACTGAATACGCTTATAAAGAGGGTTGATTGAATCTTACTTTAAGTATTAAATATTTCCCCTTAAAGCGCCAATCACAGCTACAGTAGACGACATGCTAAAATATTTAGTTTATTTTTAGGGGTAATAGGGTTTGACATTTTCTGTAAGTGGACGATTTCGTCCATGGAATATCAAAAAAAAAAAAAAAAAAAAAAAAAAAAAAAAAAAAAATCTAAACGGTTGTCCGTGGAAACGAAGACCACACAAAATAACGAAAATCGGCGACTCGAAGTATATATTGATATTTTTCTTATTTCTGCACGATAACATATACAGTATATGCTGTGGGAACTCATTAGAAGACCGCGAGCGCAGTTCCAATAAGGTCGCAGAGCATATGTTTTCATGGAAAAATAGGGAAAATATTAACCTTCATCACGAAAACATGCCTATATAATTTTGACCCCCTTTAACCCCACTTTTATATAGTAAAACTGGGGTTTGCAGGGGTGTACATTATTTTTCTTATTTCTGCTCAAAACATAGATTGTGGGTACTCGTTAGAACCGCCTCGCCGAGGCGGTTCTAACGGGTACCCACAATCTATGTTTTGAGCAGAAATATGAAAAATATCAGAATATTTTATCTGAAAATTTTCATTTGTTTGGTGGTAAAATTTTCAGTATATTTGAATAGGCATGTTTTCGTAATGGATACCCCTTTTATTTGGAGATATGTAAGACATGACATTTTCACCATTTTCCCATAATATGGGAAAATGAGGAAAAGTTTTGGTTATTAAGGACACAAAGACAGATGTATATATTGAAAAAGGTTGCTACTGTGCTTTCGACATCTTTCATTCGCATATACACTAACTCGACGGTAGATTACATAATACACCTTGGCATTAGCATATGCACTAACTCGACAGTAGATTGCATAATGTACTGTGGCATTCGCATATACACTAACTTAAAGGAAGATTGCATAATATACTGCGGCATTCGCATATACACTAACTTAAAGGAAGATTGCATAATATACTGCGGCATTCGCATATGCACTAACTTAAAGAAAGATTGCATAATGTACTGCGGCATTCGCATATACACTAACGTAAAGGAAGATTGCATAATGTACTGCGGCATTCGCATATACACTAACTTAAAGGAAGATTGCATAATATACTGCGGCATTCGCATATGCACTAACTTAAAGAAAGATTGCATAATGTACTGCGGCATTCGCATATACACTAACGTAAAGGAAGATTGCATAATGTACTGCGGCATTCGCATATACACTAACTTAAAGGAAGATTGCATAATATACTGCGGCATTCGCATATGCACTAACTTAAAGGAAGATTGCATAATATACTGCGGCAGTCGCATGTGCACTAACTCGACGGTAGATTTTATAATATACTGCGGCATTCGCATATACACTAACTTAAAGGAAGATTGCATAATATACTGCGGCATTCGCATATGCACTAACTTAAAGGAAGATTGCATAATGTACTGCGGCATTCGCATATACACTAACTTAAAGGAAGATTGCATAATATACTGCGGCATTCGCATATGCACTAACTTAAAGGAAGATTGCATAATATACTGCGGCATTCGCATGTGCGCTAACTTAAAGGAAGATTGCATAATATACTGCGGCATTCGCATGTGCACTAACTTAAAGGAAGATTGCATAATATACTGCGGCATTCGCATGTGCACTAACTTAAAGGAAGATTGCATAATATACTGCGGCATTCGCATGTGCACTAACTTAAAGGAAGATTGCATAATATACTGCGGCATTCGCATGTTCACTAACTTAAAGGAAGATTGCATAATATACTGCGGCATTCGCATGTGCACTAACTTAAAGGAAGATTGCATAATATACTGCGGCATTCGCATATGCACTAACTCGACGGTAGATTGCATAATAGACTGTGGCATTTGCATATGCACTAACCTCAGAGTCACAGTAGCTTACATATCAGACTGCAGCATTATTAGAATTATAGGTTCAAATTAATAAGCAGGCACAAGAAAAAGGGACCTTATGGTGTTCCGGTTTGTGATTTTTCAAATGCGCATGCGCGGTCCCCTATTGGGGCTACAGACATGCGTTTTTGCCTGAAGCTTCCTAAAAGTCCCTACTACATGGCTGCGAACAGCAAAAGCTCTGGCAAGCCTGCGCTGATGCGCAGGCTTCCCTGAGCCTTTGCTGGTCGCCAATGTGATAAGTACCCTTGTCTCAAGCGCTGGATCATTTTATTTCCTTTTTTCTAATTTTAATAATTTGTAGCTTGGTAACAAATGCAGATCGGTAAAACAGTTGCATCTGGGGCTTAATAGGACATTTTAGAAACAATTATTTAAGAGAAGAAAATTAGTTCTTCCTGGAAATACCATTACTATTAATCGCGGCATACATTTTGTCTCTGAGTGTTAGAAATAAATCAAAATATTAATCTAAAATAACATTTTCGATGTTATTGAATATTACAAGTAACTGCAAATACGGCGATACATGTACATTTCACCCTGCTGCAGAAGTATGCCATGTGTTTGGTTTTTTAAAAGTGTAATCATGGTTCCAGATAAAGTGATTTTTCCATCCAGAGAGAACTAATATTTTCTTATTTCTCCAAGAAAACATATGTTATGGGGCTTATTAGAGCTGAGACGCTTCTAATTAGTACCCACAACATATGTTTTTCTAAAGAAATAAATAAAATGCGAAGCGCTTCGTAATGAGTACTCACAGCATATGTTTCCGTGAAGAACTAAGAAAAATAGTATCTGGATACCAACTTTTATTTATTTATTTATAAAATATTTCAAGAGGGTTGCACATTTAGCTAAAATGCCCATCACGAAAATTTGCCTATATAATTTTGACCCCCTTAAATCCCACTGTTATATAGTAAAACTGGAGTTTACAGGGGGTATGCATTATTTTCTTTATTTCTGCTCAAAAAATAGATTGTGGGTACTCGTTAGAACCGCCTTGTCGAGGCGGTTCTAGCGAGTACCCATAATCTATGTTTTGAGCAGAAATATGAAAAATATGAGAGTTTTTTATCTTAAAATTTTCAGGGTTTTTTTAGGTGAAATTTTCTATATATTTGAATAGGCGTGTTTTCGTAATGAGTGTACAATGCGGCCTTCATATCTCATATCTGAGGCTGTGTTGTATATCACGAAAACACACCTATGTAGTTTTGACTCCGTTAAACCCCACTTTTATACAGTAAAACTGGGGTTTATGAGGGTATACTTTAATTTTCTTGTTTCTGCTCAAAAACATAGATTGTGAGTACTCGTTAGAACCGCCTCACTGAGGCGGTTCTAACAAGTACCCACAATCCATGTTTTGACCAGAAATATGAAAACTACCAAAATTTTTTATCTGAAATTTTTCATTTTTTGTGGTAAAATTCTCAATATATTTGAATAGGCGCGTTTTCGTAATGATATTTGTATATTTGAATTCCTTTTAAACTTAAGCCTTTTTACTTTCTATCTACCGTTACTGCAACTTGTCATATTCGACCAGTACCCGCAGGGAACCGATTTTACAGGATGGACTAATTAGGAGAGATTTTGTCACAGCAGTTGTGCACTGCAAGTGACGATAACTAAGCATTTTCGGACCCAACCCGAGGGAGGATTGAACCTGGCACCTCTAACACCAGAGGCCAGTGCCTTAAGCATGAAATATCATTTCCTGTTGTCTGGGAAAAATAAGAAAAATACATTTAAAAATGTGGTCTGCTGAAACTTTTATCCAGAGTGGTAAGCGTCAAACAATACTTTAAACTCAACAGATTTACACTACTTTAGCGCAATTTGACTGGCCAAGAACAAATCTTAACTCTTTCACTGCCACAGGCGATAATAATAGGCTTAAGCAAACAACATAGATCCAGATGAGACGGCTCATAATGAGCCGTCTCATCTGGATCTACGCTGTCTGACATTCAGTCTTACAAATTTATATATATAATCCTTTTCAAGCGATAGATTAAACAAAACAAAAAAAAAAAAAAAAAAAAAAAAAGAAAATAAAATGAAAAAGCAGACGACAAATGTCGTCTGAAAGTGGGCACCGAAAGAGTTAAAACGGCATTTATGACTAGATAAATCCCCAGAGCAGCAATCTTGGAACTTGGAACAATCTTTTTTTCTTTACGTAGCATTCAGATATACGTTGAGCCACCACATGAGAAAACGTACCTCATCACGAAAACACGCCTATTCAAATATATAGAAAATTAATCCTCCAAAAATTAAAAATTTTCAGATAAAAAACTATGATATCTTTTTCATATTTCTGCTCAAAACAGATTGTGGGTACTCGTTAGAACCGCCTCGGCGAGGCGGTTCTAACGAGTACCCACAATCCATGTTTTGAGCAGAAATAAGAAAAATAATTTATACCCCTGTAAACCCCAGTTTTACTATATAAAAGTGGGGATTTGAGGGGGTCAAAATTATATAGGTATGTTTTCGTGATGTTCTAACATGGACGCCCAACGTAGATTCAAATCAGCTTGCGCATCTGTTCAGTCTGCTCAGTCGTCATTGTCCGCACGAAGAAACTTAGCATCCTTTACATTTCAAAATGTGAAATGTGAAGATTCTGATCGGACCACGTGAATGTGCTGACTAATCTGAATCTTCGCAGGGCGCACATGTCCGAAGGTACGTTTTCTGACGTAACGGCTGAGTTGTTTACTTTAGGTTTCAACGTAAACATGGCCCAACTGGAATTATATGAAATAAAATTCATTACTTTAGTGTATCAGATATGCTTGATAAATTGAAATTTTATTGTAGATACTCGCTACACTCCCATTTTCTCTTTGGTATTTAATAATTTCGAAAACGTTCTTTTCCGTAAATTGGTAGGAGTAAGTAGTTATTGATGACGACACTAAACAAAAATAAGCGGAGACAAACAAAAATTTCTTATCTCAGATTGGCCTTTACAATTTATATCCAAGTACAGCAAAATTTCAATTACTCAAACCCCCATGGCTCGTTTACCGTGTCTAATCCGCACTCGTTTTTGAGTCCCTAGGAAATTCTTCCGATAGCTCAAGAAAACAAATATTTCAGGATATTTCAGGGGAAGATTTTTATTTTGTCATTAAAATGTATGTTCTGTGTACTCATTAGAATCGCCTCATCGAGGCGATTCTAATGAGTACAATCAACATACCTTTATTTTATAGAAGATGAAAAAGTCACTCGTAAATTTATATTATTTGCCTCATGAATTTGCGCCAAGATAAACCCTCAATAGGTCGAACTACCCATGTTTGGAACATGTTTCCATGGTCTCAAAGATGTTCCAGCCACTGAGTTCGACTATATTTTGATCAGGGTCTAATTTTGACCCCCTCAAACCCCACTTTTATATAGTAAAACTGGGGTTTACAGGGGTATATATTATTTTTCTTATTTCTGCTCAAAAGCATAGATTGTGGGTACTCGTTAGAACCGCCTCATCGAGGCGGTTCTAACGAGTACCCACAATCTATGCTTTGAGCAGAAATTTGTAAAATATATGAATTTTTTATCTGAAAATTTTCATTTTTTGGTGGTAAAATTTTCAGTATATTTTAATAGGCGTGTTTTCGTAATGCAACCACCGCGCATCAGGATCTGATTCGTTCACATATAGCATAGTTTTATTTGCGTTTTAGTCATATACCAAAGCCAGAGTTTCTCATTCTGTCGGGTTCTATGATAAAGAAATGCAGATACTTAGTTTTTCATTACTGCTTGTCACAGATTGAGATACGATCCCACCAGACATTATTCAAATCAGAATACAGAATCAGGACAAGAATCATTTCAACCTTAGCCCTGCTCAATAAATTGTGATGCCACACTTTTTTTTCAAATTTTCAGCCAATCAGATTACTTGATCCAGATTGTTCATAGAAATTCACATACTGAATGGCAAACAGTGCAGATCCAGATCACTTGGCTTCTTCAGAAGCCAACTGATCTGGATCTACACTGTTTCAAAGGCAGGGTTCAGCAGGACAAGGGTTAAATTCCATACTTTGATTTCATATTCATTACTTATCTGTCCTGTATCGAAAATTCTAACAAAAAGGGGTCTGCGAAGAGAATAGGATGTAATCATCAAATAAAAAGTTCAGGAATTAATCACAAATAACACATGGGTATTGCCAGACAACTGTAACTAGAATGTTTCTCCTAGCCATATACTTGTTAGAACTTTGCGTACTAACCAAAATACCAGCCCGCACAAATACACGTGGGTTTATCCAGATAATTGTTGGCAGACTGTTTCGCCAAGCCGTATGATTGTTCACGTGTTAGATCTTTGTGTGCTTACCAAAATACAAGTCCGCGTAAATACACGTGGTTATAGCCAGACAATTATACGGAGATCCCTTAAACCCCACTTTTATACAGTAAAACTGGGGTTTACAGGGGTATACATTATTTTTCTTATTTTGCTAAAACATAAATTGTGGGTACACATTAGAACTGCCTTGCTGAGGCGGTTCTTATGAGTACCACAACTTTTGTTTTAAGAAGAAATATGAAAAATTTCAAAAACCTTTTATCCGAATTTTTTCCTTTTTTGGTTATAAAATTTTCAATATATATTTGAATAGACGTAATGGCCATGTGGTTTCGTAATGGCCATGTGGTTGTTCACGTCTCAGAACTTTGTGTTCTTTTCAAAATATCAGTTCGCGTAAATGCTAGGATATGTACACAAATCACTATGTGTGCATTTCTTATGTTTCAGTTTCAGACATTATACATACCATTTTATTAAAGTGATGTTTTTCTTAACAGTTCAGTCACTGTTAATCGCAAATCAAGAACTGTCACCGGAAGTGACGAATACATTCGAGGCATTGCTTTTGCGATTTGATGCAGCATTAAGGGAATTGTATACACACGTAGTAGTGTTTATATTCCAGTTTTACAAGGGTAGTCGACTTTTGTGACCTCGTTTGCTTGCTTTTCTGCGACACATCTTACTGTAGAATAGATTTGAGTAAAACTATTTCACTGTTTCAAAATCTCTTCGTATACAAAAACTTCATGAATCAGACACATGTGCAACTCAAACTGGCATTTTCAAAGGAACGAGCATTTAGCCGCCATTAAAGACGGTCGAACGAATTTTGTTTAAATAGGAATGAAGAGTCATATTACTGCACGGAAACGCGTCAGGCCGCGTCAGGCGAAAATGTGATTTCGGATATAGGCGGACAGCGAAGGTCCTGATCAGACTGCGCATCCGCGCAGTCTGATCAGGGCCTTCACTGTCCGCTTAAAAAATCATTGAGTACTGAAGAACATAACTAAGTGTAACAAAGTTCCTGATCAGACTATATATCTCCGCTGGCTGATCTGGATCTTTCCGGTTAGCATTTACCCTGAATACACATTTTCACATGTCACGACTCAAATATATATTAAGCAGTAATTCAAGTCAGAATGTACGCATGAATGCCATTAAGCACTGAACGTCGGCCCCATTGACGTTCGTGTCTTGTTTAGCGATGCTAGTTATGACATCAGAAGCGCGCATTGGTGTGTGAATAATAAATAAAATGAATAAAAAAAGTACTCTTTTGCAGTGAACACCATAAAAGTTTTCATCTCGTGTAATGAAAACAGTCAAATTTTCACTCGTGCTTCGCACTCGTTAAAATACTGATGTTTTCATTACACTCGATCAAAAAAAGTAAATACATGTATCCTCTATTCATCAGAGACAAAATCAGAAACCAGAAGTGATGTCAAAACTGAATTGCCGATATGAACACGTATACACCGCCGGTCCGATGTAACTGAAATATGTTGAAAGGGTCGTATAACTTCAGAAAAAAAAAAAACACCAGTGTTTCAAAATGCTGCTTATTATTTAAAGTTAACATGCTGCTGCTAGCATGCTGTAAGTTAAATAAGGAAATAACGTGACATTCTGTTTAGAATGTGGCATTTCACATGAATGATTCCGGTTTGAAGCAGGCTGCAGAAATGCACCCTCCAGTCTGTCTTAACCATTTGCACGCCCATGGGCCTGCTGTTCACAAGAAAATAAGATACTGTAGTACAAACTTCAATGACTCGAACACCGACTGTCGTTTATCGTGCTGATTCGAACTGTTTTAGAGTCCCTAGGGAATTCCTCCGATCGCCAAAGAAAACAAATATTTAAAAATATTTTAGGGAAATTTTCTTATTATTTTTATCATAAAAATGTATGTTGTGTACTTATTAGACTCTCTTAATTGCTAATTCAGGTGATTCTAATGAGTACACTCAGCATGCCATTATTTTATATCTAAATTATCCCCATTTGCCTCCTGCCCTATTTTAATCCCTCAGTGCCTCGAACTACACACTGTCTAGAATAACATTACGAAAACATGCCTATTCAAATATACTGAAAATTTTACCACCACAAAAATGGAAATTTTCAGATAAAAAATTCTGATATTTTTCATATTTCTACTCAAAACATAGATTGTGGGCGGTTCTACCGAGTACCCACAATCTATGTTTTTGAGCAGAAATAAGAAAAATAATGTATACCCCTGTAAACCCCAGTTTTACTATACAAAAGTGGGGTTTAAGGGGGTCAAAATTATATAGGCATGTTAGGCGGTTCTAACGAGTACCCACAATCTGTGTTTTTGAGCAGAAATAAGAAAAATAACGTCTACCCCTGTAAACCCCAGTTTTACTATACAAAACGGGGTTTAAGGGGGTCAAAATTATATAGGCATGTTTTCGTGATGAATTCCCATGGCCCCAAAGATGTTCGAGCCATTGAAGATCGATTGCACATACTTTCGACGATGGAACAACCAGACAAGTTATTATTTTGTTTTTCTTGATTTTTGCATATCAGCGTGCACCGTTTCCCGTGATAGGTCAACAGTACTTTTAAAGGCAATGTCACTTTGAGTTTTGTACGAATCGACAAATACATAAGTAATTGTAGTGGGCCATTCAATCAAATTGTTTTCAGTTATATCTTATTTCTGGTATTTTTTTACCGTTAGAACCACATGAGCTGCCAAAATTAAGATATACTGAACCCAGCAAACACACAACGTCGTTACAACGTCGCTGCAACGTCACTACGTTGCAGCGACGTTGTTACGACGTTGATGTGACGTTGTGTGTGTGCTGGGAAAGTTCGAATTATTCGGATGGTTGAACGATAGCAGTTGTTTTGAATGATTCTGAACATGGACCGAGACGGTCCCCATCAGACCAGAGGCGCGAGGGCCCGTACCACACGTTGTTCATCACATAATCTGACCAAGTCACAAATGAATGACTTTCTGACAAAGCCCATCTTCTGTAAATTACATAACTTAGGTATTGCAAATGTAATCTGCTGTTGTTTGATTGGTGCTTTACGAGTTAAAACTGAATCACATATTTTCCTATGTACTATATACATTACAACCAGGCTATTCTCAAAGGGCCCCTTTGCCGTTAGCGGACAATGAAGACTCACTTCTGTCTGTTCATTCCCACAGTCTTAGCAGACCATTAATTGCCTGTTCACATAATCAGTGCATACTATCGACGAACAGAGAGGGTCGATCAGGCTTCATGTGAATGCTAATCTTGGCATCGCCGTTCGCATATGGCATTAGGATACTTTTACTTGCGTTAAGAAATACATGAATTCCAACGTCAGAAAACGTAGATTTGGACATGTGCGCCAAGCGAAGATTCAGATCAGCCTGCACATTTGCGCAGTCTGATCAGAATCTTCACAGAGTGCAATTTTGATAGTCAAGGGTGCAAATTTTCTTCAAGCGGACAACGAAGACTCTGATCAGACTGCGCGGATGCGCAGGCTGATCTGAGTCTTCGTTGGGCGCACATGTTCAAAGGTAGATTTTCGGACGTTGCGGTTCAAAGGTAGATTTTCGGACGTTTCGGTTTATATAATTTTATCATCACAAGGTCAGCTTATATATGCCCAGTAAGACCAATTATGTGTTGGCTTAGACGGGTTAAGCTTTTAAGCTTAGAACTGATAAAATGTCTCGCACCGTTTCCTTTACTGGCTGCTGTTTTCTGTGATGACTAGAATCGCAATCAGAACCACTATTTCTCATGTGACTGGTGCAGTTGCAAGTCTGGAGCTTCTTGTGAATTTGAATTTCTGGAACTGATGCCTGGAACTGTTTTGGGTTTTGGTTAGGTTGGATTTAACGGCCCAGTCACCATTATTAAGGTAATGTCGAGCCAGTCAGTTTACCTAACCTCACTTTTCCTTGGCAGGTCTAGTCCTCAGAGCAGTTATTAAACCAGTACTTTTGCACAATTTTTCGACAGAAACTGACAGATGCCCTTCTTGAACCAGCAGAAGGGAGGGAATTACCGTAAAAATAATTGTTGCCGGACCCGGCGGGGATCGAGCCCTTGACTTCGTGATCACAAGTCGGACGCGCATCAAACTGAGCCACCGAGGCCGGCGTCCTAGGAAACAGTCGCTCTACCGTATTTTTTTTTTATTTAAAAAGTGAGGCCACTGAAGAGAAGAGGTTGTTTTGATACTAACTATAGCTATATTTTGAGTTGGCGCCCTTCCCTGCGATACTATATCCCATTCTAGCCTCATCTACCCTCCCTACACTACCAAGCTAGGATAGGCCAGGATAGAAGGGTAGAGAAGGGGAAGAATAAGGATAGGAGAAGGAGTTGGGAGGGGGTAGGGTAGGTGGGGTGGGATAGGGTAGGGTGGGGTAGGGTAGGGTAGGGTAGGGAGGGGTAGGGTAGGGTAAGGGGTAGGTAAGGCTGGGGTAGGGTAATGTAGGGTGCGATATTGATACCATGTCATTACGAAAACACGCCTATTCAAATATATTGAAAATTTCACCAACAAAAAATGAAGGTTTCAGATAAAAATTCTGATATTTTCATATTTCTGCTCAAAACATAGATTGTGTGTACTCGTTAGAACCGCCTCGGTGAGGCGGTACTAACGAGTACCCACAATCTATGTTTTTAAGCAAAAATAAGAAAAATAATGTATACCCCTGTAAACCCCAGTTTTACTATATAAAAGTGGGGTTTAAGGGGGTCAAAATTATATAGTTATGTTTTCGTGATGTTCAGTAAAGGGGAAGTCGCGATTTATAAGATGGCCGTCTAGCGGACATATCAACGGACCCAAACCAAATTCGGGCGGGCACAACTAGAACACATGGAGAACATCCCAGACAAGTTTTAAAAAATTCTGAAGCGCGATCTTGAAGGAGATGGGATAACAAGATTGTTACAGTGTGAAGAAAATGGGAAGTCGCGATTTCAATGATGGCCGTCTGGTGCCATGTTATTTAATGGACCGGAATCATTTTCGCACAGACACATCTAGGGGTTGAGAGGAATTCATTTGCAAAGTTTCGACCAGATTCCTTAACTGGTTATGTGAAAAATCCAGGATGGCCGATGGCGCCATATATGTTGACAGACTAGAACCAAATCCATCACGAAAACTTGCCTATATAACTTTGACCCCTTTAAACCCCACTTTTATATAGTAAAACTTGGGTTTGGAGGGGTATACATTATTTTTCTTATTCCTGCTCAAAACATAGATTGTGGGTACTCGTTAGAACCGCCTCGCCGAGACGGTTCTAACGAGTACCAACAATCTATGTTTAGAGCAGAGATATGAAAAATATCAGAGTTTTTGTATGTAATTTTTTTTAGTTTTTGGAGGCGAAATTTTCTATATGTATGAATAGGCGTGTTTTCGTAATGCAGGCGTGTGCCATTAGGTCACTGGGGGAACATCACAGACGAGTTTAGAAAAATTCGACCAATGGTCTCGGAGGAGATGCAATGATCAGATTGTAGCAGTGTTAAGTAAAGGGGAAACCCAGTTTCTAAAATGGCCGCCTGGCTGCCATATTAGTCGATGGACAAGAATCATTTTCACGGAGACACGTCTAGGGTTTGAGAAGAATCCATATGCAAAATTTTGATAAAGTTCCTCCACTGGTTACGGAGGAGATGCGATAACGAGAAAAAACCAAGATGGCCTACGGTGGCCGTATTTGTTGACAGACCAGAACTAAATTTGGGCTTGCACAACTAGACTACTAGGGAACTTCCCGGACAAGTTTCGAAAAAGTCTTACCAGTGGTCTTGAGGGAGATGTAATATCGAGATTGTGACAGTGTTAAGTAAAAGGGAAGTCGCGATTTCTAAGAGGGACGTCTAGCGGCCATATTAGTCGATGGACAGGAATTATTTTCGCGGAGACACATCTAGGGACTGAATGGAATCCATATGTAAAATTTTGATAAAATTCCTGGACTGGTTACGGAGAAGATGCGATAACGAGAAAAATCCAGGATGGCTGACGGCGGCCATATTTGTTGACGGATCGGAACCAAATGGGTGAGCACATCTAGACCACCAGGGAAGCATCCAAGACAAGTTTCAAAACATTCTGATCACTGGTCTCGGAGGAGATGCAAAAACGAGATTGTAATAGTGTTAAGTAAAGGGGATATCGCGATTTCTAAGACGGCGACCATATTTGTCGACGGAACGAAAGCAGATTTGGGCGTGCACAACTGGACCACCAGTGGAACATCCCATCAAATCTCGAAAAACTCCGACATGTGGTCTAGGGGGAGATGCGATAACAAGAAACTGTTTACGGACGGACGTATGGACGGACAAATGGATGGACATAAGTACGGACGTATGGACGAACGCCGGACAGTCCCCCTGTTGGATAAGCTCTATCTAAGGTAGAGCTAAAGACGAATACTGCATTTAATAAAACTCAAAAGACATATTTGTACAAATGTCACAGTGACATGAATAAAGTACGCTTTTATTTGCATTTTGCATTCTTCAGACAAGAAATTTTGTATTCGAAAGCATACGTTATTAATAAGTTGCAATATTGACAGCGACGTACTCAAATAGAATGTTTACATTTAATTTCTGGTTATCTCGTTTTAGATAAAATGAACTTTTGCGTGCAGTCAATGTGGGTCCATACTTTTCGGACAATGCTGAATATTTGATATAAAATGAATTGATAAACTTTAAGGTGCGGTGCAAATTCTTTCCATTACGAAAATACGCCTATTCAAATATACAGAAAATTTCACCTCCAAAAAAACTGAAATTTTTCAGATAAAAAACTCTGATATTTTTTCATATATCTGCTCAAAACATAGATTGTGGATACTCGTTAGAACCGCCTCGGCGAGGCGGTTCTAAAGAGTACCCACAATCTATGTTTTAAGCAAAAATAAGAAAAATAATGTATACCCCTGTAAACCCCAGCTTTACTATATAAAAGTGGGGTTTAAGGAGGTCAAAATCATATAGGCATGTTTTCGTGATGCCTTTTTTAGAGTAGCCCCATTTTTAACGGGGATTTAGCCTGCAAGAAAGCAAATTCAGTGCGCGAAAATAATCACATTGTGAGGACGTGCAGGCTAATAGTTTTCATTGTTCGCTTAACTCTTTCGGCGGCAAATTTCAGACGGAATTTGTCGTCTGCTTTTTTTTTTTTTTTTTTTTTTTTTTTTTTTAACAAACTATCAATTGGAAATAAGTTTATATGTAAAGTTGAAAGACTGAATGTCAAACAGCGTAGATCCTGATGAGACGGCTCATTATGGGCCGTCTCATCTGAATCTACGCTGATTGCAAAAACCTATTATGATTGCCTATGGCAGTGAAATAGTTAATCAATCTACAAGGATAAATCCATTAGAGTGACAGTAAAGACGCTGATAGGATAGCTAGTGTGCTTAAGCTAATCCGACCCTTCGGTCTTCGCACATGGTACATGACAGGTTTGCTGTTAGCTGCATTACGAAAACATGCCTATTCAAATATACGGAAAATTTTAGCACCAAAAAAAGAAAATTTTCAGATAAAATTTCTGATATTTTTCATATTTTTGCTCAAAACATGGATTGCGGGTACTCGTTAGAACCGCCTCGTCGAGGCGGTTCTAACGGGTACCCACAATCTATGTTTTCGAGCAGAAATAAGAAAAATAAGGTATACCCCTGTAAACTCCAGTTATACTATATAAAAGTGGGGTTTGAGGGGGTCAAAATTATATAGGTATGTTTTCGTGATGGGGTCATTCATCATGAAAACGTGCCTACATAATTTTGACCCCCTTAACTCCCACCTTTTTTATAGTAAAACTGTGGTTTACAGGGTATGCATTATTTTTCTCATTTCCGCTCAAATACATAGATTGTGGGTACGCGTTAGAACCGCCTCGCCGAGGCGGTTCTAACGCATACCCACAATCTATGTTTTTGAGCAGAAATATGAAAAAATATCGGATTTTTTTTCTGAAAATTTTCATTTTTTGGTGGTTAAATTTTTAGTATATTTGACTATAGGCGTGTTTTCGTAATGTATCAAGTGGAATCACGAATATTATTTTGTTTCCTACAGGATTCAGATTAAACTCTATTGTCATTTTCATTCCGTTTACATTTTATTTCTTACCCAACATTTCAGTTTCAAGATGACAGAGACAGTAGACTGAAAATATATGAGCCAGTGAACGACAAAACCTACAATAAGACTTGTGTGGCCAGCGAAGACTCAGATCAGCCTGCGCATCCGCGCAGTCTGATCAGAGTCCTCGCTGATCGCATGTGCCTTCTACAGCCTCCAGGCTTTCCAAAGAGGAATAAATGAGTCATTGTTATTTTGGTAGATATACAGGCTGATCTGAGTATTTGCTTGTTACACAGGTCAAATTGTATGTTTTGTCGTGCGCTCGCACATATATCTATGTATCAGGGCTGAGGAAATACCATGCCCAACTTGTCTAACTTGTCCCATTTCCCTGAGGACAAGTAAGACGTTTCAATTTACTTGGTTGGGACAAGAATTTCATAGCTCCAGGTTATGAGATTTGAACTAGCTTACGACACAACCTATAAAAAGACCTGTGTGACCGGCAAAGACTCAGATCAGCCTGTACATTCACCCATTATGCCAAGGGGTCTCGCTCATTCCTCTTTGAATAATCTGGATGAAGTAGAAGGCATATGCGATCAGCGAAGACTCTGATCAGACTGCGCGGATGCGCAGGCTGATCTGAGTCTTCGCTGGTCGCACAAGTCTTATTGTAGGATTTTTTGTGTACTGACATATTTATTTTTCTTATTCCTCGAAGAAAGCCCAGGAGAAGCGCCTGACCGAAGTGCTTTAATGGGTTTTCGTAACATATATATTCTTCGAGAAATAAGAAAATGTCGGGCAAATAAATCATGGACGGACAAGAGGATTTTGCTCTTTTCATTATCCATAGGCAAGTAATAAAATTTTGGTACTTCACAACCCTGCATGTATCTTATGCATGAGTGAATCGGATAGTAAGTTTTTTTATATGTTGTCTAGAAATTGAATACTTTCCTAGTTTTCAGACAAATGTACTCTTTATGTAAAAGGAGTAAAGAACTAGTTGTCATGATATTTGGTTACGTGCGCTCGCATGTAAAAAAGTAATTATTCTAAAATATATGAAGTGGAGGCTTGATCAGTAAAAAAGCAAACCAGGCTTGAAGGTAATTTGACATGAACACCAAATGTTTCACTGAAAGGGCATTGTAGACTCGCCGTGAGTAATTGGCGATCGGAGGAATCCTTTCGTAATCGTATCATCTTGACGTTTTTGGTGGATAACAGATCACTGAAGCAAGCTTTCTTTTTATATAATCATACAATTTGAATCTTGGAATAGGGCTCAGAGTTCTACTGTTTTTGACATCTTTTGTTTTTTTTTTTTTTAAAAAGCTTTTTTTTCAATAGTGCTGTATTCAGAAGACGTAAATTTGCAAAACTTTTGCTATTATTTCATGTAAACCATTTATAGTACCTGCCTAGGCACCAACCGTTTTATTCTATTTACAAATATGAATTTTACAAAATATTTAATATGGATATTTTTATATTTACCGTATTAAAATGACTTACTGTTATCCAAAATTTGTATGGTAGGTAATTTGGAGGCAAATAATCAATAAATTCTACTTGATCCTTGTTAAAGAGTTCTTAAATTTTCACAGTGTTGTCATCATAGTGAAATATACCAGGTAAAACATCTTACGGTCCAAATATAAACTAATTTCTTTATTAATTTGTAGAGGAACATTTAAGTGGAATATTTTTGTCCTATTTTATATTTCCTGATGTATTAGCTTTACATGTATGAAAGCGGCATGAAAATCCGTATATCGCATAGTCAACGAAAAGTGTGAGTAACATAGTAACATAGTTTTTTAAAAATCGAAAATGAGCAGTATTAGTGGACGAACCAAAGAAATAACATGAAGAGAGCCATTTATATTCTTATACCGTATCATCACGAAAACATACCTATATAATTTTGCTCCCCACCCCTTAAACCCCACTTTTATACAGTAAAACTGGGCTTTACAGGGGTATACATTATTTTTGTCGCGCCTGCTTTAGCATGGGCGACTTAGGCGTACAAGTTTCCGTCCGTCCGTCCGTTCGTCTTTCCGTCAAGATTTACCCTGAGTGTCTTGTGAGCACAACTCCTCCTACAGTTTTGTACCGATCATTTTGAAACTTTGCATATGTTTTCTACATGGTATGAAGATGTGCATGTGGTTTGGATATAATTGTTAGATAATTTTTTGTCACTCCGCATTGTGAACTTATCATTTTTCATTTTTTCACCTCACTATATAGACAATGGGTACCGCTTGCGAGCGCACTCCTCTTACAGTTTTATACTGATTGTTTTGAAACTTTGCATGTGTTTTCTTCATGGTATGAGGATGTGCATGTGGTTTGCGTATAATTGTTAGAACATGTTTGTTACTTTTTCCGCATTTTGAACTTAGTCTTTTTTCACCCTCAGTATATAGACAGTGGGTACCTCTTGTGAGCACAACTCCTCTTACAGTTTTGTACCAATCGTTTTGAAACTTTGCATATGTTTTCTTCATGGTATGAGGATGTGCATGTGGTTTGGATATAATTGTTAGTTTATGTTTTGTCACTTTTTCCACATTGTGAACAGTCATTTTTCACCCTTTATATGTAAACAGTTGGTACCTCTTGTGAGCGCAACTCCTCTTACAGTTTTGTAAGGATTATTATGAAACTTTGCATGCATTTTCTTCATGGTATGAGGATGTGCATGTGGTTTGGATGTAATTGTTAAATTATTGTTTTTACTTTTTTCCACATTGTGAACTTAGTCATTTTTCACCCTCAATATATAGACAGTGGCTACCTCGTGAGCACAACTCCTCATACAATTTTATACTAATCTTTTTGCAACTTTGCACATGTTTTCTCCTGTGTCTACAGAAGTGCATGTGGTTTGGATATGATTTTTAAATTTATTTTTGTCACTTTTTCCACTTTAACTTCCTCATTTTCTGAACCTCAGATTGTATGAAAGTGTACAGACTTTGGGTACTTTTTTAGCCCAATACCTCATGCATCATATGAGAAAATGCATATGCTTTCAATGAAATTCCTATATTCATATAATCCTGGTTTTTAATTTTTGTCACTTTACCAACTAAGCACTGCTAAGAATGATATAAATTTATTTAATAACCACGTCCTGTGACTTTTGCTCCAGCAGGTGCGACGCCGCCTTCCGCGGAATTCTGGCTTTCTTACTTCTGCTCAAAAACAGGTTGTGAATACTCGTTAGAACCGCCTCGACGAGGCGGTTCTAACGATTAACACAATCTATGTTTTGAGCAGAAAAATGAAAAATATCAGACTTTTTTTTATTTAGAAACTTTCAGTTTTTGGTGATGAAATTTTCAATACATTTGAATAGGGGTGTTTTCGTAATGGTACTCGTACAGTCAGATCAGAAGCTTCTCTGGGAGTATTCTATATAACCAATGATGCAACCTTTAGTCAGACAGACAAGGAAGATTTTGATCAGGCTGCACAGACGCGCAGGGTGATTTGAGTCTTCGTTGGGCGCATATGCCAGAAGGTGCGTTTTCCTACGTTGCTGCTCAAATATTCGGACGCCTTCAATCCTTATCATGCATATCTAAAATTTCAACAACTTCATAGTACTATATGAGCCAGCGAACAACAAAACCTACAAAATAGCATGTGCGCCGAGCGATGACTCAGATCAGCCTGGGCATCCGCCCAATCTGATCAGAGTCTTCGCTGTCCGCATGAAGAAAGCTTGGGTCCTTAGCTACCCATTGAGCGCGCAGCAAGGCTCTGATCAGACTGGGCGGATGCCCAGACTGATCTGAGTCTTCGCTGGGCGCACATGCCATTTTGTTGATTTTGTCGTGCGCTGGCTCAGTATTATGTCAATGTCTAAATACTGCTGGAGGGTGACAAACAGTATAGACCCTCATTAGGGTCGGTCGCGTTTTGCGACGCCTGCTCTGGATATTCACCGTTTATTCAGCCTGTCTGTCCAAATACTCAGGCAAAATACGGTCGACTTTCGTTATCATGTATCTCGAATAAGCGCTTATTTCGAAGTGAAAATCTAGTCCCTGTTTAAAAATAGAAATCTAACAATGGGTAACAAAATATTGTGGAAAAGAGGAGAAATTGCTCCAAAGGAGCAGTTTTCTCCTTTTTTCCTCAATATTTTCAATGTATCTCTAACTTAAGGAGTCAAATTAGATATTCATTTAAGAAATATGGTTGTTCGATATATTATTTTTGTCTCAATTTCTCAAATTTGATATGCATAGGTACAGATATATCGAAGTATTTCAGTAAGTCCCTTGATCTTCGAGATAAAGAGAGTCGACTGTACAATACCCAGACATGAAATTCCATAATCACAAGCATGTGCTATTAATGATTTCCAATTTTGTCAGTGATTTGCAATAGTGAACTGTTTACTTTTAATTTCCAGTTACCGTTTTTACTCTTTCGGATAGCAAATCTCCTTCCATACTTGTTTGGTAAAATTTACATAAAAAAAATGTTTGTGAAGATACCCAGGAAATGCAACAATCACGAAGCACAGCCCTCCCGAGGCACCAAAAGGAGAAGTGAGAAACAAATAAGGTCAAAACAAACGCCACATATGAAACCACAGACGCACAAACCATCACGAAAACACGCTTATATAATTTTGATCCCCTTAAACCCCACTTTTATATAGTAAAACTGGGGTTTACAGGGGTATACATTATTTTTCTTATTTGTGCTCAAAAACATAGATTGTGGTACTCGTTAGAACCGCCTCGGCGAGGCGGTTCTAACGAGTACCCACAATCTATGTTTTGCTCAGAAATATGAAAAATATCAGATTTTTTTTTGAAAAATTTCAGTTTTTGGTATTGAAATTTTCAATATATTTGAATAGGCGTGTTTTCGTAATGAAGGTCAAAACAAACGCCACATATGAAACCACAGACGCACAAACCATCACGAAAACACGCTTGTATAATTTTAATCCCCTTAAACCACACTTTTGTATAGTAAAACTGGGGTTTACAGGGGTTTACATTATTTTTCTTATTTGTGCTCAAAAACATAGATTGTGATACTCGTTAGAACCGCCTCGTCGAGGCGGTTCTAACGAGCACCCACAATCTATGTTTTGAGCAGAAATATGAAAAATATCAGAGATTTTTTTTCTGAAAATTTTCAGTTTTTGGAGGTGAAATTTTCTTTATATTTGAATAGACGTGTTTTCGTAATGTACAGGGGTATACATTATTTTTCTTATTTCCGAGGCGGTTCTTACGTGTACCCACAATCTATGTTTTGAGCAGAAATATGAAAATTTATCAGTTTTTTGGTTGTAACATTTTCAATATATTTGTATAGGCATGTTTACGTAATGGAAGTACTGCAACAAAGCAACCGCCTTGGGACGGTCAGTAGGAAAACTTGAGGAGGGGTGGGGGTGGGGGGCGGTGGGGCTTAAACCATTTTACTATCTGGTCTTGTGTCTAATATCGCTGGATGAGTGGCAAATAGTGTAGATCCTGATCAGACGCCGCATATTGCAGCATCTGATCTGGCTCTACACTGTTTGCTCAGGTCTTTCTGGCCATTAAATACGGTATCGCGCCAACTGAGATAAAGTGAACGTTTGTATAAAGTCGAGGCAGACCAATTCTATTCAGACAAAGTTGAATATTTGCTTAAAGCGAAATGACGTTTGCTTACCACTCCTGTGGTGAAATGGGTGCATTTCTGATTTTGTTTAATATTTTAAGATGCGTGTTTCTGTGTAATTCATAAGCACACCTCATATTCGTATAGGATGAAGGTGATTTATGACGCAACCACTCAAATACAATTACCTATTAGCTGCATATGGCAAAAGATATGTTACCGTATCTTGATTAAAATCAGAATAGAGAAAGAATATCGTTATCGGGAAGAAACGCATTATATTTTCGCTAAGGATTGGGGCAGTCCGAACTGATAAAATAGTTGAGAACCAGATCAGAGTAGAAATATCACGAAACTAACCGCTGTAGTACACTTCATACGCATTTAACCGGTTTGTGCTGAGTGGATTCTTCTACCTTTACCCTTTGGACCGGTCCATTTCAAGTAAAAGGGGTGTCTGGTATGTTTTTTATTTTTACCATAGTTTACAGAAATTCCTGTACTTAATGCAAACAGTGTAGACCCTGATCAGACGTCGCGTTCTGCAGCGTCTCATCTGGGTCTACACTGTTTGCTAATGTCCCTTTTATGGGACGCCAGGTTTAAATGGGTTAAACACACCCCAAGCCATCAATAGAATGACCAATTAAACACACAGGATGGGCAACGTGCGAAAAAGTCCGTTATGCCATAAGCAAACAGCGAAAGCACAGATAAGCATGCGCATCCGTGCAGTGTGATCTGAACCATCTCTGTTCGTCAACATATACTACAATATCCATTGATTCTGTAAGCAGGGCAACGAAGGCCCTTTTCAGCCTGCGCGAATGCGCAGGCTGGTCTGGGCCTGCGTTGTCCGCAAATTTCATAAAGGCTCTTTTTGTGCGTTGCGCATCACATAATAATAACAACAATGGTAATAATAATAATAATAATAAAAAGATAGTAAAGAAGATATCCAAGAAGAGTCACACTCAAAGAATCATGAAATCTTTAAATTACTCCCCCGACACTGCTTGGCGAATTTTCACCTAATAGTATAGAATATTTCCAGGAAGAAGCGCACTCGCAGAACATTGCCTATCAATGACACCAAGAGGAAGAGCTAACAAGTCATGACCAAATTTCATATACAGCATTCTCTTGAGATCACGAAAACACGCCTATATAATTTTGACGCGCTTAAACCCCACTTTTATATAGTACATTTGGGGTTTTAATGGTATACATTATTTTTCTTATTTATGCTCAAAAACATAGATTGTAGGTACTCGTTAGAACCGCCTCGCCGAGTAAAAACCATTATTTTGTCTTTCTTATCCAGAACCAAGAAAGTTTTATGAATTGAAACTTGGCAGGAGGTATCAGAGACAGAAGGTCCACCAACTTTCACTATTTCACAGATGAAGTAGAGGACCCCTATACAGAGCAAACATTTAATTGTAATTTGAAGTTGCATCAGAATTTAAGGGTAAGGTTTCGGGAGAGAAAAAAACGGTTTAAGCACAACTCTATTAGTTTTCCTACTAATTGTTCCAAGGCGGTTCCTCTATGCATTTCTTCATGGTTTGTTTTGTCATTATTTGTTCCTCATCTCAACATCTTTTGGTGCCTCGAGAGAAGGGGTGGGGTTGGGGGGGTGGGGGGGGGGGGGTGGGAGGGGGGGCGGTTCGGTTCCTCGAGAGGGTTGTGCTTCGTGATAGTGGCATTTCCTAGGCCTGTAACAGGACAATGGACGAGTCAATAAAGCTACTTTAACCCTTTCCCCTTTTCTTAAATGGGCTCATCCGTCTCTGAATTTGAACATATCCATTGTTGCAAATAGGAGCTTAGTCAAAAACTAATAATAAAATTTCAAACAGTGTAGATCCTGATGATACAAGCCGTCACATCTGGCTCTACACTATTTGCAAATGTATCTGTGTTGGTCTGCAGGATGAAAAGGTTAATTGGATCAGTTCTATCTACAGAGTTTGTTTGGTGCTTTTAACCCTTAAACTTAATCACTCTCAGTCTATTAGTTTTAACCTTACGATATCCTTATTTGTACAAAGTCAGCAGACGGCAAATTAATGATATTTTATTTTTCCCAGAAAACAGGTTCTGACATTTCTTGCAGTGACGCCGCATTGGGTAGACTATAGCATGTAATGTCAATCCCTTTTTTCTGAACCAAAATCAAAATATCGTATGCTAAAATTCATTACGAAAACACACCTATTAAAATATATTGAAAAAAATTCACCACCAAAAACTGAAAGTTTTCAGATAGAAAATCTGATTTTTTTCATATTTCTGCTCAAAATATAGAGTGTGGGTACTCGTTAGAACTGCCTCACTGAGGCAGTTCTAATGAGTACCCACACTCTATGTTTTTGAGTAGAAATAAGAAAAATAATGTATACCCATGTAAACCCCAGTTTTACTATATAAAAGTGGGGTTGAAGGGGGTCAAAGTTATGTAGGTATGTTTACGTGATGTAATGCTGCACGCTAAGCGTTAAAATGAACCACACCATGCAAAACACACAAAAAAGCCCTCGCATGCGTATCTGACTTAGACCAAACCGCGTATGTAACTGTAGTAAAAGCTGAAGCTGAAGATAAATGCGCCGCGTCGCAGGAAAAATGCTTTTTGGACCTATGGTCGAATCAGTCTTTCAATGTGCATGCCCGCCCCTTAGCAATACTGAAGTTCCCCTTGATAACCGCTATCGTAAGCGAACACCCAGTAAGCATTCTTTGTAAATCTATAGCGGGCCGTTATCGTTACCGCAATAGATTTATAAAGAATGCTAGCTGGGCAGCATAGGTTCTTGTATGACTGTGCGATGCTCTGGCTCGCCTGAACCTCTCTTGTTCGCATATTCTATGACGGCTTCTTCCAATGACACGGCTCAAATGGACTAGTTTTAAAAGATTGGAAAACTAATTCTCTACCCACACTGCTAATGCTTATAACCTTTAAGCACTCATAACCTTTCCTATGAAGGTACTCCCCCGGAAAATAACAATTCAAAATGTTGGTCGAAGTTTCCAATTTCCTTCAGAGTATCTAGCATTTAAGCTTTAACGAGATCCTTTGAAGAGAATATATTGTAAATAACACTAGTATCGCCACAAGATTAAGCTTTTTCAAAAAGAATCTTTATTCTAGGTTTAAGTTATAAGCTTATGAATGAGAAACAAATTACACAGTGGTAGCCAAGCATTTAGTCTTGTCTAAAATCGTGATCAAAGCCTTTACATCGTCACTGATTTATGAAGTTATTTCTATTGCTGTTTCCATAAACTAGATAAAAGTCAATTTATGTCTCTCTGACCAAGACAAGCTACAGTAATGCGAACACTGTTGTAGAAAATACCAGCATCACAGACTGATTTACGAACCTGTTACACACTGCAGACCGCAGCAGTGCAGCTCTTACCAATGTGAAAAGTAATACAAGACAGTCCAGAAAAAGAAAACAGGAAATGCGTACTTCATTAGAAGTAGACTTTTCTGAGAGAGTAATTCTTCTACGCAATATATGTCGTAAAGGTGACAAGCTAATGTGACTAAATAGTTCGGCGACACTAAAGATGAACTTTTATGGTAATAGCTCTAGACACTATTCAAATATACAGAAAATTTTACCACGAAAAAAAATTCAGATAAAAAATTCTGATATTCTTCATATTTCTGCTCAAAACATAAATTGTGGATACACGTATGAACCGCCTCGGTAAGGCGATTCTAACGCGTACACACAATCTATGTTTTTAAGCAAAAATAAGAAAAATAATCTATACCCCTGTAACCCCAGTTTTACTATATAAAAGTGGGGTTTAAGGGGGTCAAAATTATATTGGCATGTTTTTGTGATGGGTTGTTTATATATCAAAACATTTCTTATAGGTATTCACTGGAATCGCATCGCCGAAGCGAATGAGATTATAATCTAACGTCACCAAAGTATATAATATGCTTAATATGAGTACTAGTGGTGATGAATTGTTAATTTGAGTGGAAGGTTAATATCGATGTCAACAGTTTTTCAGTTATGTCGCAACTGTATCTGGAAAGGATGGTGGGATCTGTTGGCATTATATAGCGCCGTTTCGCTGCAGTATGACGCTAAACTGCTTAGAGTGCAAGTTCCTGTTATTTAGCTTCTTCTAATTATACTCTTCATGCTAGAAATTTAACAACATCGTCTTAATGTCATCCTAAGTTAAGTTACTTATCCGTTACCTTAAGTTATATATAGTGTGGTGGTAAGAATTTCAGGACACGGAGTATGAAGTGCAAGCCGTACAGTTAAAATATTTCAGAATCCTAAAGTCAACAGTTCATTAGTGTCTTCAAATACATTAAGGTCCCGAACGTACGGACGGTCAAGGCAAAGTACATGTAATATGTCATCTTCTCATCTTCTTCGAAGTTAGGGACTTACGTAAGGTTAGAAAGTAAAAATAAAATCATATTTGAGAAAATAATTGTATAACAGAAACGGATACAAAAAAATTTCTATCAACTTATCTGCATCCCATCATTGGCAAATAATGGCGACTCATTGTTTAATCTGTGAACAGTCGTATATACTACTAAAATCTTTGCATCACCATAGATTTTGATGTTTATTTTTTTCCTAAACGTATTAAGATTCGGCATCAAAACATTATAAAATTTGATTAAATCGCTGGAAAACTTTGAAGTAAAGCCACATGATAAATTTTGGAGAAATATAGGACATAATAAGGCAGGTGTTTTGTTCAATTTAAGTGTTTAATTTTCAAAATAAATATGAAGAACGTAAACACATTTGGAATGTCCCCTATTTAATGGTGACCACTTTACATGCCTATTGGCTTTCTGCATGTTTTTCATGGTACCTTGACCACTACATCGTGGTTGAATTAAATTGTTGCATGCCAGTATAAGGACAAAACACATATGGGCAAGAAGGCCATCTTTGAGCACTAGTGACAGGTGAAAGCTCTCGGCATGCTCAGAGCTGGACAGTCGACACGATAGGGGTATTTTGCGTGGCACAGAGCACAATATCAAGACTCTCGCAGCGCTATAATGACACTAATTCTGTTCGAGAAAGAAGACGGCCTGGACATTCGAGGGCTACATTTCAGGATCAGGAAAATTTCATCCGCATGCACCCTCACTCTCAGAAATAGACGCATTACTGCTCGAGTATTGCAAGGCGAACTCAGAACTGCCGCAGATGGTAACGTGCCAGACCAAATGATTCGAAACATTTTACGGGCTGTAAAACTCAGATTGATTGTGTTGGGGTTTAACGGCACATCAACCCTTCTGGGTCATTTTGTGTCGTCTCCCAAAGAAAGGAAGAAAAGAGAAGGGATAGTACAGGAGATGAAAGAGAGGGGCAGGGAAGAAAGACAACAAGAATGAAAGTGAAGAAACAGAAGAAATAACCCCCCCCCCCCCCTCTACCTTTACCTGCTACAAGGATAGCAGTTTTCTACGGTCATTCTCTCCCTTCCGCTGATTCAAAAAGGGCAGTTGTCAGTTTCTGGCGAAAGAATGTGCACAATACTGGTTAACCGCTTAGAGAAGTAAGCCTGCCCAGTAAACGTGTGGGTAGGTAAACTGACCTCGCTCGACATGACCCCATCGGATTGACTGGGCCGTAAAGCCTCAACACAAACAAACAAGGATAGCAGGCCTTGTCCAACTGTAAGCCAATATCCGTTGGACGCCCCAGTGACGTAATATACCTTCGCCACACCCGACCACCCCCATTAAACTCAGCAGTAGACGACCAGCGGTTCTTATACCACTGACCCAACGTAACAAGAGACTGTGTCTAAGTGGAATTGGCGTCAAGTCCGTTTACACAGACAAAAGTGGTCAGTGAATCGAGCTTTAATCTGAGGTTCAACGATGGCAAGATCCGAATCTATCGACGCCCTGGAGAGAGTTTCAGTGACGTTACAGTTAACAAGCATAACCTATAAGGTGGTGGCTCTGTAATTGTTTGGGCCAGCGTATCGCTTCATCGAAAGACTTATCTCTGCATCATCGACGGCAACCTCAAGGTTCAGCGCTTTGTAGACGAGATTTTGCAGCCCTTCACTGAGGCTTTTCTCACGCAAATGCCATGGGGTGCCGTATTTCAAGATGACAACGCTAGATCACACTGAGATCGTGTTGTTCATGACTTTGTTATAAATCAAAACACCAACCGGCTTCAACGGCCTACTAACTCGCCATATCTCAACTATATCGAACATGTTTGGGATGAACTGGGAGGGAGAGTGTACCGAGTTAACCAGCCCACACTCCCCCGCCCCCGCCCATCTGAGACTCTGAACCAGCTGAATAACGACTGCTGCAAGTATGGACCAACCTACCACAAGAAGTTATTGCCAAGTGTGTCCAAAGCATGCGCAGACGTTGTCAAGCATGTGTTGACGCCCACGGAGGACATACTGGTACTGATAGTTACATATCCCAAGTTCCGCCAAGAGTTTTACTCATAAGTAAGGAAATTGATGATAGGAACCAAGCCGAATTCCCATCGATATTGAGGAAAAGCAGCCTAAACAGGGTACGGGCGGGTGGGGAAAATGAATTACACTTCCTAGAACATTACCAAATACCAAACCTGTGGCCCTATGGAATTCATTCTATGCCTTAGATCCTTGCACTAACACCCCGTCTATGCAGCAGTAAAAAGTACCGCTCGCCAGAGGTGCTGCAGTTACTTATTCGTGAGGCATCTTAAGGGACTTGGAATAGATATATATTCCAAGTTCCGCCAAGCTTTTCACTCATAGGCAAGGAAATGGGTGATAGGAACCAAGCCTTTCCTTGGGATAAAATCGAGAAGTGTTATCTCATGCAAATGAAAAACTACGGAAATGAATAATATTTTTTCAATATTTTTTATACCTTTTTATAAAGGAAAACAACTCATTGTGCGATCGCCATACAAAACCATGCACTCCAGTCACAAACTAAAAACCCCTTTTCCAAACAAATCTTTCTTTGAGAAAGTGGACAGACATTTTCCATCCACTTTCGTCAACTCGAGATCCTCATTATCCCTGTACTTCTCAAGAATTTTACATAACTTCGTTTCCATGCCGTGTGTTACTAACCCGCCGTCTCTGCAGCAATGAAAAGTACCGCTTGCAAGAGATGCTGCATTAACTTATTTGTGAGGCACCTTAAATGACTTGTAATAGTGACATCAAAGAATTCTTTCTGACTTGTGAACTTAACTTTTGACCCTATATGAATTCATATGACTATCACTTCAAGCTTTGATAAGTGTTTGAAAAACAGTTCTGCTATTCTTTAAGGGTAGTGTCTGACGTATGCTTTTATCAGTTGTTTTGAATGAATCTATTTACGTATAATCTAAAAATTTGATTAAAATAACAGAGTGATGTAAAACTTTTTGTGAGTGGTATATATTCATTGAAATATAACAAACTCACAGAATAAACTTTTGCATTTAAGCATGGCAGACTTTTTGATTTGATCACTGTGTTACACCCCAGCTTTGTCTTCAAACCGTCTCCTTGGTAAGCGTTTTATGTGATGAAAGTTATTCATATATGTGAATTTCCAGCCACGAAATTCTTACCACTTCTGAAATCGTGACAAATTCAGTCATGCGAGGAAACCTCGTAAATTGTGTGAGCGATATTTTGAAAGATTCATCTATTTCTTATTTCATGTTCAGGATAAAATATTTTTATAAAGAAACTTGCTAAAATATATGAATGATAAATATTATATTTAACACGCGCAGTTAAGTTCAGTAATAAAATATTAAACCTTAAATCGCCAAGCAAAATTTGTAGCAGACTACGTACATTCTAAAAACAAATATTTTTCTAAGAAAACAAGCCTTACATTTCATGTGAATCGTCTGCCAAGCAGACGATTCACATGAAATGTCAAGACTTATTTTCTAAGAAAAAAAAAAATATATATATATTTAAAAGTGTCGTCTGCTGCAGTTGTGATTGGCGCTTTAAGGGTTAACAAAGCAAACACGATTAAGTACAATATAACTTTTCGGGCACCTTAACTCTTTACAACATTTGTCCCAAAATTTGAAACAGTCCTTTTCATTACCTATAGATTTGTCTAAAACTTCCTGGATGAGTGGCAAACAGTGTAGATCCTGATCAGACGCCGCGATCACGGTCTAGACTCTCTGCTAAGGCAGGACTCTCTATCTGAATACTTCGCAAGCATCCTTCATACAAAAATTTTAAATAAATAAATAAATAAATAAAATAAAATAAAAAGTATGAACACAACACAAAAACACACAAATTGCAAAATAAGTTATAACAAAATGCGCAGTCAGCACAATATCAAAAGAAGGCTTAAACTCGATTAGTTGTGTTTAATGTAATCATGTTATATAAAACTGTTCACAAATCTTGTAAACTGTGACTTATAATTTAAGTAAAACAAAGCAAGATAGTGTCACCTATGACTCTATCTATTCGCTTCTTTTATCTTGGGGAAATAGGCCTAGTTGCAAACACAATTACGTATGGACACCAGTGGTTAATAATTTAATTTAAATGTAAATTTGAGAACGCAGTTGCAGTTGTAACGTGGAATCATATTTGAAATCAGTTTCCCATCCCGGTCTGCTTGGTTGCATAGCAACCTGCACGTCGGATTTGTGTTTCCAAAGGATTTCAGACTATGTTAACACACCTATGTGCCATGTGTAATTGTCAGTCGTACTCGGTGCTTTTATTTCAATAAAAGATATTTGTATTTTTCTTATTATTCCACGAAAACCGAAAACTTAAGTTGTGAATGCATACTTATTAGAAGGTAATGAAAGTTTAGATCGCTGCCATCACGAAAACACGCCTATTTACTTTTGACCCCCATTAACCCCGACTTTTATATAGTAAAACTGGGGTTTACAGGGTATACATTATTTTGTCTTAGTTTGCTAAAGAACATAGATTGTGGTACTCGTTAGAACCGTCTCGTCTGTTATGAGCAGGAAAAATATCTGAACTTTTTACCTGAAAATTTTCCTTTTATGGTTGTAAATTTTTCAATATATTTGAATAGGAGTGTTTTCGTAAAGAATTTTTAAATATTCAAGAAATTAGGACACTTGTTGATCTACCAGTAGATATGTACATCCAGATGGGTAGTTGCGGTCTGACGTTTTGTCCCCATACTACATCACAGTGCAGTGTTTGTTTTTATTCTCCTTGGGCTCACTGAGCCCATTCAGCTATATTAGAAAATCGAGTCCCGATTGAGCCGGTGCAAGAGGGTGGGGTGTCTGGGGGGGGGGGGGGGGGGGCCTGCAAATTACAAAGCTGTGTAAAACGGAAATGAATATATGGAAGAGAATCATTATAGGGACCCGCCATGCGAAAACGGGTCTTCGGGCACATGCGGACAGCGAAGGCCCTGATCAGATTGCGCGGATGCGCAATCTGATCAGGGCCATCTCTGTCCGCTAACACAATCATTGGCCCGGGATACTACAGAATCTATGAAGTGTCTCAATGGAACTGAGACTCCAGTTTTCTTTCTTTTATGTGCTCTTTCTTTCCAAATGAAAACTTTACAGATTTTACTGTACGGGAATCGACAGCATAGATTCCCTTGAAGCAATAGTTCAACTGATGGTTTTCTTTTGCTTCAGTATTCCAGTGGTGTTTTTGACACCCCAAGAATCTCCAAGTGTCTCATCACTTTGTTTCTGTGGAGTCCTCATCTTTGCGTCATTATAGGATGAGTTTGAAGACCTCCACAAAGTTATATATTTTTACCACTATGGAAGCTAAGGACTACGGTTGGGACCCCGTAAAGCTAGCTTAAGTCCTAGTAATTTATTACTGGCCGTTCCAAGGTGGTACTCTCATTGTAGTACTTTTTGTTAAATGTTCTGTAGTGTTTCACTTACAAGTGTTATTCTCGTAATAATTATTTAAGTTAAAGATATATCAGTAAAGTTTGGGTAACAGAGTTGCCATCTTTTTTGTGTGCCATATTTCTTTGGAAAGGGTTGCCAACTCTGCTTGCCATCTGTCCTTTTTGTTGCTGTTAAATTGTATTCGTCTGTCTTTCCCTTTGATGTTTAGAACTTGATGTGGATCTTATTATATCAGTTCTTGAGTTCACTTATTTACTTTACATGACATATTATCTATTTTATATTACATATATGTCTTACTTTCAATTTGTCACAACAATAAGTATATGTACCATATTTGCTATAAAGTTTCGGACATGTTAACCCCTAATACTAAAAGTTGTACTATTTAACTAAATGGTGGTATTTGTACAATTGTTGGCAGCATTGTAAGTTCCTGAGAAGGCACGATGCAAATATTTGGGACTAACATGAGCAAAATTAGATAGACATTATAACGAAATGTAACCGTAGTTCGTAACCCCTTTCTTTCCGAGGGCAGCAATGACAGGTACTAAACCCTTAAAAGGCAATTCAAATTTGTTGCAGACGACATTCTAACACACACACACACACACACACACACACACACACACACACACACACACATATATATATATATATATATATATATATATATATATATATATATATATATATATATTTTTCGAGAAAGTCACTTAACATATCATGTGAATTGTCTGCTTAGCAAACCAATTACATGAAATATCAAGCCTTAGTTTCTCTGAAAAATAACCAAAACCTGCAGTTGTGACTGACAGTTTAAAAGATAACACTAATTATAGATGAACAGAGACCATAATAAACATATTGGATGGAGTTTCCTGCCAACGTCATACATTATATGTGAATGTCATTTCTGGTAATTTTAGTCCAGACAAACAAGCATTAATCTACAAATAACAATATAGCACCGGAAAATCGCAGACCTTTTTATGAGTATCACGGGCACTTTAAAATACAATGCGCATAAATCTATTAAAGGGCCGCTTCATGGACAAAGGACTCTTTGGGGCGTATGCGGACGGCGAAGGTCCTGATCAGACTGCGCATCCGCGCAGTCTGATCAGGGCCTTCGTCGTCCGCTTATAGAATCATTGATTACTATATAATATAGCGAATTTCCGGATCAGAGCGTAAAACTTTCGTTAGAAGAACTGGATTGCAGTTTATGGGGAGAGCAAAGCCAAAGATCAGCCTGCGCATTTGAGCAGTCTGGTCACTTTGCTTTCGCTGTCTGCTTATAGAATCATTAGATACTGTAGCATATACTGTATTAAGACAAATTCCGCAAATTCCGTGATCAGACTGTATGACTTTGATGGCTGATCCGGCTCTTCATTGTTAACATATGATCCGTGGAGTCCATCTGGTATAATATAAACATCATGTATTGAAGCAAGAGATGTCACTGTCTTTGATGTGGCACCAATAAATTCTTAAAGGTATTACCTTTGTGAGCAATAAACAGGCATACAGAAAGGAAAACAGTGGAATTGTTGGAGCCTTCTATGACCTAGTCAAAAAATCCTGGAATGGGCTCAATGAGAGCAAAGGACCAAAACACACAAACTGCACTTGAGCGAAGTACGGTGAGACGTTTTACGGCCACAGCACTGCACCTACACCGGCTGTATGGAAGATAGATAAATTCTAATGAATGGCCTTTGAGAGCAATCAACACACATAGTTTAAGGAAACAGCTGAAATGTCAATTGTTTCTAGGCCAGACTTGTTACTTTCGGGCAATTAGACCTCATCAGTGATCCTCATATTTTTCAAATACGAATCCTAGAAGTCGGTATTCTGTAATCATCCAAAATATTTTGCCACCGTAAATCCATACCGTATTTATCTTAAAATGTTAATGCCCAATGTTCGCATAGTGACATGTCTAACTGCGCAGGCTAAATGTAAAACAGTGCAGACTCTGATCAAAGCTATCTCGCAAATTGATCCGTGTAACACGATTTGCTCATTTATGTCTGTCTGAAGGTTTAGGCAAAAGTAATATATACAGTCAAAACTCAATGGCTCGAACAGCTTTTGGACCATGGAAATTTGTCCAAGACATGGGTAGTTCGAGCCACTGAGGATTAATGATAGCGACAATTTACGAGGCAAATGGGAGTAACCCAGCTAGCATTCTTTATAAATCTATAGCGGGCCGTTATCGGCCCGTCAGTTACCCTGACGGGCCGATAACGGCCCGCTATAGATTTATAAAGAATGCTAGCTGGGAATCTAGGAATGTCTTTTTCATCTTCTATAAGATAATGGTATGTTGAGTGTACGCGTTAGAATCGCATCGATAAGGCGATTCTAATGAGTTCACACAACATACGTTTTCATGATAAAATAAGAAATTTCCCTAAAATATTCCTTAATACTTGTTTTCTTGCTATTGGAAGAATTTACTAGAGACTCAAATACGAGTTCGAACCATCCACGGTAAACAAGCCATCCGTTTCGAGTCATCGGGGTTAAATTGTAATTCGGATTACAAAATAAATGAAGCATTTTTTTTTTTGTTTGTTTTGTTTGTTTTGTTTTTCTTACAAAGTTCCCGGCGGGCACATGACGTTTGTACAACGTCATATCAACGTAATGCCGTGACATCGACTTTAATGCGAAGTTGTTTCGACGTTGCGTGCCCTTTGGGTTTACGTACCTTGTTGTGTTAAAAATTTATTAAGTGGACAAACAACGTTGACACAATTGTACTAGCGCTGCATCAACGATGCGACGCTGTTTAAATGTTGGATGCACGTTGCATCGAGGCTGTTTTCAACGTGCATACGTTGCATGAATGTTCGTATAACGTTTGTTTTGACATTGTGCATATACATTGCATCGATGTAGGTCAACCACTTGTCTGAGTTCAAAGCAATGCCTGTATCATTACGAAAACACGCCTATTCAAATATATTGAAAATTTCACCACCAAAAAACTGAAAATTTTCAGATAAAAAAACTCTGCTATTTTTCCTATTTCTGCTCAAAACATAGATTGTGGGTACTCGTTAGAACCGCATCGCCGAGGCGGTTCTAGCGAGTACCCACAATCGATGTTTTTGAGCAGAAATAAGAAAAATAATGTATACCCCTGTAAACCCCAGTTTTACTATATAAAATGGGGTTTAAGGGGGTCAAAATTATATAGGCGTGTTTTCGTGATGTTTAGAGCTGCAAAAGTATAGATGTGGATAAACGGTTTCTTGCAAACGTAAAATAACAATCAATTTTCCTTGACTCAAAAAATGGCTGAATCAAGAACTGACGAAAAACATGTAGAGCAAACCGGAAATGAATATCTGGAAGAGAATCATTTTAGGAGTCTCGCCATGCGAAAACGTGTCTTCTATCCTAGATTCAACGCAGACTGCATTACGAAAACAAGCCTATTCAAATATACTGAAAATTTTACCACCAAAAAATGAAAATTTCCAAATAATAAATTCTGATATTTTTTTCATACTTATACTCAAAACATATTATGTGGGTACTCTCCGAGGCGGTTCTAACGAGTACTCACAATCTATGTTTTTGAACAGAAATAAGAAAAATAATGTATACCCCTGTAAACCCCAGTTTTACGATATAAAAGTGGGGTTTAAGGGGGTCAACATTATATAGGCGTGTTTTCGTAATGATTAGTGTCTTCACTGTCCTCTAATAGAATCATTGGATACATGTACCACAAAATGTATTAATGGAGAGCAAAGGTCCGGACTATACTTTGCGCATGTGCAGGATAGGCTGATTCTGCGCATTTTGCGCATGTTCAACGGTACTTTTTCGTTTGACGCGACCCATAGAGATCCAGACTATTCGATGTAGAAGAACTGATGATAGAGATAAATAATTATAAGCAACGAAATCACCAAATGTTTTTGTTTTGGTTTGTACCAGAAGTATTTTTTTGCTCGAGCAGTCCGTGTATCTAACCTTTACCACTCCGCGCATATTCAGCAGTCGACAATTTTTTTTTTTTTTTTTTTTTTTTTTTGTTTATTTTATTTTTTATTTTTTTTTTTTTTTCAGAAAATACGCTTTGACATTTCAGGCAAACCATCTCCTGTGGAGACATTTTGCATGAAATGTCAAATTCTAATTTCCTGAAAAAATAAT
Organism: Anodontia alba; assembly: GCA_964016985.1. Taxonomy (NCBI): domain Eukaryota; kingdom Metazoa; phylum Mollusca; class Bivalvia; order Lucinida; family Lucinidae; genus Anodontia; species Anodontia alba. The sequence goes on from OZ024823.1 coordinate 39,300,612, forward strand.
AAAAAATATTTCAAAATGTCGTCTACTGAATTTTTTTACCCAGAGTGCCTGCGTTAAATGTAGTCAACCCTTATAGCGCCTATCACAACTGCGGCATGCGATATTTTGGTTTTATTTGGTTTTCTTGTTAAAGACAGTAAGGTCTGACATTTCATGTCAATCATCTGGAGATTTAAATGAAATGCTCAAGTCTTATTTTCTCTGAAAAGTAAAAATGATAAAAAAGTTAATATATATGAATGCCGTCTTCTACAATTTTGCTGAGTGCTTTAACCCTTAAAGCGCCAAGAAAAAATGCATCTGAAAATGTCTTCTGTTTATGTCGTCTGTTGAATATTCTTGCAAACTTTTCAAACCTATTTTTGCATACCGGCAAACAGTGTGGACCCAGATCTGACTGCTCCTAGAGGAGTAGTCTGATCTGGGTCCGCACTGTTTGCAAAAATTACTTTTAAAGTCACAAGCAGATGACAAAGCAGACGACAATTGTTGTGATTGGCGCTTTAAGAGTTAAAGGTGAAAGTGTGAGTGAATACGAGTATAATCATGACAAGTGAGAATGAAACAAAAGGAAATTGATAATGAAGTTCAACTCTCAAACACAATAATCAGATAATTTACTATTGAATGAATTTGTGCATTAACTTTTGACGTTTTCTCGCAAATGAAAGGTTTAGTGAAAATTGAATTTTAAAGGTTTAGCGAAAGGTGACATTCATTAAATTAATATAAAAAAAAATACTGCACTTACAGCAAGAAAACAAAGAAGGTGAAACAAAAGAAAAAATGTTATTACCAGCTATAAAGTAAAGGAGAATTATCTCATAAAATTGTGTTTATTATATAATAGCAACCCATTGGAAATTAAAATGTCCCGTTTGAAAATGGATTCCACAAAAGTAGATATCTGTCCTTTTCTGATAGATTTTGTCTCCCTTTGGTAAAGGGAGGTGTGTGTGTGTGAGGGGGGTGGGGGGGGGGGGGGGTTGTGGGGGTGGCTCCACTTTAAGCTTTAAAACAAACCAGTTTAGCTGAGGCGTCCACTTTAAGCTTTAAAACAAACCAATTTAGCTGTAGCGATACTTAACCCACTGTATTCTAGATACCGCTAAAAGGCAATTGGCAAACAGTGCAGACCCAGATCAGACGCCGCATTCAGCGGCGTCTGATCAGGGTCTCCACTGTTTGCAAATAGTTTGGCCCTTTTCTCTAGAAATATATACATTATATAGTCTGGCATACCTAAAATTGAAATTGGACTCTTCCAGTATATAGTGTGGGAGAGTCTATTCAGAATAAAATGGGTAAAGAAAATATCCAGGAAAAATTACAATCACAGAACATAGCCTGCCAGTGACACCAAGAGTCAAAGCAAACAGATCAAGACAGACTGTACAAAAGGTCATAAACCAAAAACCAAAGCAAAGCAACCACCCAGCGAGGTGATCACAATGTTAGACACAACTAAACTAAACTAAACACACTAAACACAACTACAAAACAATAAATTCCTATCTCAATAGCTGGAACATCGATGGCTCGTTTACTTTGGCTAATTCGAACTCGATTTTTGAGTCCCGGCGAAATTCTTCCGATATCTCAAGAAAACAAACATATAGGTATTTTTTTCTTATTTCATCATGAAATTGTATGTAGTGTGTACTCATTAGAATCGCCTCATCGAGGCGATTCTAATGAGTACACACAACATACCATTATTATATAAAAGATCGAAATGACTTCCCTAAATTATCGCCATTTGCTTCCTGACCTGGCACATGATTAACTCTCAGTGGCTCGAGCTACCCATGTCTCGAACTTTTTTCCATGGTCTCAAAGGTGTTCGAGTCACTGAGGAAAAAGCCGCAGAGAGTTGCCACAAAGCCACAAAAAGGACAAACGTTTAACACCAATACCACCGCCTTAGAACAGTCAGAAGGAAAAAAAATACCGGGACATGCCTATTCAAATATACTGAAAATTTTACAACCAAAAAATAAAAATATTTAGTTAAAATTTCTGATATTTTTTTCATATTTCTGCTCAAAACATAGATTATGGGTACTCGTTAGAACCGCCTCTCCGAGGCGGTTCTAACCAGTACCCACAATCTATGTTTTTGAGCAGGAATAAGAAAAATTATGCCTACTCCGGTAAACCCTAGTTTTACTATATAAAATTGGGGTTTAAGGAGGTCAAAATTATATAGGCATGTTATCGTGATGGAGGTAGGGGCGTGGCTAAATCGATTTTACTGGCACTAAATTTTCACCCTTAAATTCAAATGTTGTAAAAATAAATAAATAAAAACAAAATCCTTTTGTGTTCTATAATTGCAGTTGTTTTTTGTATCAACAATTTTGCTGAAATAAATTGTGTACGACTTAGTTAAGTCATATTTTATTGCAATATATCAATGCATAGGGGTCGGTCACAAGTTCTCAGAACACTATTTATGGCCCTTCCCCTACTATAGTACATCAAGCCTTCATTAGGAATATGTGCGTTGTATGTAGCATTTATCATTTTATACTCTTGACGTGTTTCGGTTTTAAAACTATATTTTTCATCATGAACATAAAATAAGAAATAGATAAATCTTTCAAAATATTGATCATATAATTTACAAGGTTTTCGTGTACCAACGAATTAACCATTACCACACTCAGGGCAAATTCAGCAGACAGACAATACAAATATAGTTTTCTTTTTGTCAGAAAGCATGATTTGATATTTCATGCAAATTGTCTCCATTGGAGATAATTTGCGTAAAATGTTAAATTTTTATTGGAGATAATTTGCGTAAAATATTAGAGTATGTTTTCTGAAAAAAGTAAGAACAATATTTTGAATATAAAGTCTGCTGAAAATCTTACCCAGCATGTTGAGCGTTAAACGTATTAAATTGCTCACAGTTTCAGAAATTGTAACTGTATTAAATTGCTTACTAGCAATTTCGTGAATGGAAATAGATATATTTGATAAATTTTCTTCAAACAAAACGCTGGCAAAGTAGACGTCTCAAGGCAATGCTGGGGACAATCTGTCAGTGATCAATAAAAAACGTCTCCCCCACTTGAAAGTATAAGTACTAATCTGTGAGTTAGGTTTATTTTCAATGAATAATTATTGGCTTAGATTAAGTAATATATCACCATCAGTTCTGAATGACAGAATGATGATTTGATCGATATCACGAAAACATACCTATATAATATAGACCTCTTAAACCCCACTTTTATATAGTAAAACTGGGGTTTACAGGTGTATACATTATTTTTCTTATTTCTGCTCAAAAACATAGATTGTCGGTACTCGTTAGAACCGCCTCGGCGAGGCGGTTCTAACGAGTACCCACAATCTATGTTTTGAGCAGAAATATGAAAGATATCAAGAATTTTTATCTGAAAAGTCAGTTTTTGGTGGTGAAATTTTCAAGATATTTGAATAGGCGTGTTTTCGTAATGAAAATCTCTGGTAACAATTTCTTTCTATATGCCTGAGGATGCTGAAGTTTTTGTCTTATTGTTTAATTTTCGCTTTATTCTTTTCTGCGCCATGTGTAGATAATCTGTGTCAATATTGTCAATATTGTTAATATTGAATGAAATTTGTATGCCTATTATAACTTAGTCATGTCAGAGACGAAACCTGTCTTTGAAACGAAACCCCCCCCTTAAACCCCACTTTTATATAGTAAAACTGGGGTTTAGAGGGGTATACATTATTTTTCTTATTTCTGCTTAAAAACATAGATTGTGGGTACCCGTTAGAACCGCCTCGGTGTACCCACAATCTATGTTTTGAGCAGAAATATGAAAGATATCAGTTTTTTATCCGAAAATTTTCGTTTTTTTTGGAGGTGAAATTCTCTATATATTTGAATAGGCGTGTTTTCATAATGAATTAATAACAATCATTCCTTTGGGTTAACGAGTACAAAAATTTAAGGTATAAAATTTTAACAAATGAAATGAGGTTTTTAAAGTCAACTGAAATGAATAGTTTTATGTTTGTTCAGTAGTTGATATAGAAATATATACTTCTGGTATTTGTTCAATGTTGATGAGCAGTTTTTATGTGAATTTGCAAATGCCAGTCCTCAACATTACGAAAACATGCCTATTCAAATATAACGAAAATTTTACCACCAAAAACTGAAAATTTTCAGATTAAAAATTTTGATATTTTTCATGTTTCTGCTCAAAAACATAGATTGTGGGTACTCCTTAGAACCGCCTCGACGAGGCGGTTCTAACGAGTACCCACAATCTATGTTTATGAGCAGAAATAAGAAAAATAATGAATACCCCTGTAAACCCCAGTTTTACTATATAAAAGTGGGGTTTAAGGGGGTCAAATTATATAGGCAAGTTTTCGTGATGATATTAAGTTCGACTCTATAAAGGTTGCATAAAGGAACGAAAAAATCAGAGTCTCGGTTTCATTGGAGCTCTTCATATGCATGATATGACAACAATGAAGTTTGCAGTGCTGCAAATACCCTAGACTGGCTCCAGTCTCCAGTGACTAAATATTTTTCTTATAATCCCGTTAGATAATCCACTAAAATACAACCAAAATAATATCATGACTAAAAGGCTTGTCACTAGAGACTCTATTTTAGTGGATTATCAGACAGGATTATAAGAAAAAAAATTAGTCACTGGAGACTGGAGTCAGTCTACAAATGCCCCTAGCACCGGTGGAAGCTGGCAAAGCTGTTTTGACTCTTTCTAAAAGGGGTACTCCAAAAGGAAAGAATTTGCTCCCATGGAGCGCATTGTTTCCTTTTAGAATAGACCCATTTTTAGAGGGAGTTTGGTGTGTACGGAAGCAAACAGGAAGTCACACAAATGCAATTCTGTAGACAGAAATGATTTAATTAAACCAGCTTCCTTGGTAGCTGGTATCAGACGATCTGTTAAATCTTAATTATGATTGGTGTAGTGCCCTTATCTGGACATCTGCAGACACTGCAAGACGTGATTCCTATTGTAAACATGTATAAATGCAAGGAAATAAATGCTAAATGAAAAATAAAACCGGACGCGCTCTTCTTTTTAAGTCATATTGCAGGGTCCTATCTTCAAAGCGATTATTTTATAGCAATTTATACTTCTAAATATGAGTTCCAATGTACTGTTTTGCATAACATATGGCCAGTCATTTTGCAGATAATGAACTTATTTTGCTAAGGCGTATTTCTTGTTTCATTTGCTCCACAGAATGTATTATTGGTCGCACCAAGCAAAAAAGGTGTCTTCGAACAATCACAAAATGCACCGATTCAAATTCATCTCACGCATGCGCAGAGTCTTATCCGGTCATTCGCTCTCTATTGGTACATTCCTTAGTGTCCGATGATTTTCTTAGCGGACGATGAAGACCCTGATCAGACTGCGCGGATGCGCAGGCTGATCTGGGCCTTCGCTGTCCTCATATACCTGAAGACATGTTTTTGGATGGTGCGAACCATATTGTCGGTTAATAAAAAATGGATACATTTTCAAGGGAGTCAGCTCTGTCAGAATTATTTATCTCCCTTATGAAAAGAGATCTACCCTAAAAAGAAAAGAATTTGCTCTCCTTGGGAGCAAATCATTTTCTTTTTAGAGCAGATCCCTTTTCAGAAGGGACTTGGTATGTACAGGAAAGCAAACAGGTAGTCACAAAAGTTGTCTCCCTTTCACAAAATGACGGGAAATCTACCAAGTGTACAATCCCTTAAAATTCAATATTTTTGATGTGGGTGGCAAGAAAAGTGACATTATGCCATATGTCACTGAGGCTGGCTCAGGTCACCCTGGGCACCCGTGTAATCTGATATGAACTTCTCCGGACAGCGAAGACTCCGAACAGGGCGCGCATGTCTGAAAGCGCATTCTCTTACGTTGGGGTTCTGATATGTTTGAAATTGGAGAGAAACAAAACAAACAAACAAACAAAGAAACAAGTAAGGAATGTCAGATACAAGTATACAAGGACATCTGTGACACTATCACGATGGGTTTTATCAATATTTATTGGATATCACAATAATATGCAAAATAAAACTATATTACAGTAATGAGAGGATTTAACCCTTAAAGCGCTAAGCAAAATTGTCGCAGACGACATTTTGATTTTTTCAGAGAAAATAAGACTTGGCATTTCATGTAAATCGTATGCCTAGCTATATCAAGTCTTGTTTCAATGAAAAATACAAAAATAAAATAAAATAAAATATGATTAAATAAAATAAAATGAAATAAAAACAAATTAATAAAAAAAAAAACTTGTCTGCTACAGTTGCGATCAGCGCTTTAAGGGTTAAACGAAATCGTAAAGTTAAATAATTTCATCCATGATCACTCAGAATGATAGCCTACACAGCATCCCATGAAAACTCATCTTGTATTATAGCATTATTTTAACGCTTAGCATGCTGCGTAAAATTTTCAGCAGACGACAATTTGAAATATCTTTATTTATTTTTCCCCGAAAATATGCTTTGACATTTCATGCAAATCGTCTCCAATTTGCATGAAATGTCAAAGCATATTTTCGGGGAAAAATAAGATAAAATATCATTTTTTTTTCTCCATATTTATTCTTTTAAAGATATACACAAACATATATAGACATACACAAACATATATGTGACAATTTTTGTCTTTACAAAGTACATTTAGACATTATCATATAACAAAAAAATAGTAGTTTCTTATAATTTTATGACAACTTTTTTGCAATAATATATTACGAGTAGATCTATCCAAGAAGATATTAATTAATGTCACATGCTATATTTAGTACTGAGATTTTCTTTCATAGTTCGCAGGTGTGTAGTCCTGGGTGGGTTATAATTTTTTTATCTTTTACATATGAATATAAATTAAAGGTATCTAAGACTTTGTATACTGTAGAGTGTCAGAACTGTTTTAATTATATATATAAAAAAAAAAAAAAAAAAAAAACGGAACTCATTTCTCACATTGTGTTAAGCGGACAGACCAAGGAAGACCATTTTCCCAGAAATTTATTATACTTATTATTTATTCTTGCAATATACTGTTCATTTTTAAATTTTCTTTTCAACAATGATTGCAATCCTTGTATACTCAAATGTTTGGATAAAAACTTTGTTTTATAAATATAATACTTAGCTATAATTATGAGATAACTAATTAAGGATGATTCATGTGGCCAAGCAAATATGATATTTTTATCAGTGATACTTAAATTTATATTCCCATTAAGCTGTAGCCAGTTTTTCAGTGTGTTCAAAACCCCTTTTACTTTAGGACAGTCTACAAATAAATGTTTAATTGATTCTATTGCCTGTTCACAGAAGGAACATCTATTGCTGTCTATTTTATTGATTTTGTATAAAAATGAATTGGTTGTCAAAATTCTATTATTAATTTTGTACTGGAAATCTTTCAATTTAACCTCTTTGATATCATTAAGGGCTGTATTATATTGACTTTTTTCCTCCTTTGAAATATCCCCTAGATCTCGTTGCCATCTATTTGGTAATCATTTTCGCTTTTTATAAAACTTTCATAAATTTTCTTACAACCTTTTTTATCTTTAAGAATAAGTTTAACATGTTTTGAACATATTACATTATATTTCATATCAATACAGGTTTGAATATTATTGTTTAATAAATTCTTCCAGACCTGTGGTATTCTATTTATTACTCCTTGAAAATCTAAATTGTGCCTCGAACATTAAACACAGTTTTGAACTGATTAAAATCATAAAACACCCCATTCTCATTAACAAGATCAACTATATTCCTTATTCCTTTCTCATACCAATTTTTAATGAAGAATTTTCCACCATGTTGCATTTCTGAATTAAACCATATTGGTGAGTTTAAAACATCTTCAGTTTGACTTGCTGGATTGCATTTTAAAAAAGCTTTCCAACTATTTAAAACATCAATCCAAAAAGGATTACTTAGATTTGAAGCACAAAGTTTGGCATAACCATCTCCAAAAATAACAAGTTTTCTAAAGTCAACACGGGAAAGTCTGTTCCAAGAACATTCGTTTGTACTAATTAAAATTCTACGCAACCATGTTACTTTTAGTGATTCGATAAATTTGTTTATTTTTATCATCCTTAGTCCACCCTCCTTAACATCTTGTATAATAACATTACGACTTATCCTATCGGGCCCTGAGTTCCACAAAAACTTATAAAATAATTTCTCTAACTGTTTGACTAACTGTTCCGGGGGGTTTGGAAGAGCTGTAAATAGATGAATAAATTTTGAAAATGCTAAAGATTTTATGATTGTGATCTTGCCTGGGAGAGTCAGCTTTCTTTTTGACCACGATTGTAGTATTTTCTCCATTTTTCGTACTGTTTCTAAGGAGTTAAAATCCCATATATTAAAAACTTCAGGGGTAAACATAACACCTAGTATTTTAATTGGACCCTGCTCCCAATCAAGATTATAGTTATGACATAACCTCAAATCTGATCCTGACATTGAACCTATCCAGAGAGCCTTTGTTTTATCCTCATTTATTTTCAGCCCTGACATTAAGTAGAATTTTTTTAAAATACCTAAAGTTGCTAATAGTGAAGTTTCGGACCCATTTAAAAATATCTGAGTATCATCTGCATATTGACTAAGTAAAAAGGTTTTATCATTTATATCAATTCCTTTAATTGCAATTTCTTTTCTCATCATTAGGCTCAACACCTCTGCACAGAGAATAAATAAGTAGGGTGAGATAGGGTCTCCCTGTCTACACCCTCTTTGTAAATAGAAAAACTCTGACAAGAAACCATTTTGCAGAATACATGATTCTGCTCCATTTTGAAAAAGTTTAATCCATTTCTTGATAGAGGGACCAAAATTAAAATAATCTAAAGTCTTCGAAATAAATTTCCATGAAACAGAGTCGAATGCTTGTTGAAAATCTATAGAAAGTAATAATATATCATTAATATGTCGTCTGCCAAATATGCCCAGGAAGTGGTTAACATTAAAACTGGATAATGGAGGTGTCGTATTTTTCCCAAATTTTCAGACACCTTTATTCCTTACCATAATTTTCCTAACATTTTACATCTGCTGATCCCTTAAACCCCACTTTTATACAGTAAAACTGGGGTTTACATGGGTATACATTAATTTTCTTATTTCTGCTCAAAAACATAGATTGTGGTTCTAACAAGCACCCACAATCTATGTTTTGAGTAGAAATATGAAAACTACTAGATTTTTTCTTCTGAAAGTTTTCATTTTTAGTGGTAAAATTCTCAATATATTTCAATAGGCGTGTTTTCGTACTGGTACCTAAACTGCTAGACATGCGCCAAACAAAGTAGATCCCGATCAGACGTTCGTTCTGAGGCGTCTGATCAAGGTCTGTACTGTTTCTTTAAGTCTGTCTGTCTCAATACTAAATGTAAATACTGGATTCCACCATATTTCAAAACTGGATGAAAGACAGAATTCTCTTCTGCAAAACTAGCACAACGACACACGTGCAATGTACGTATTTCATCATTTTGTAAATTGGACTCAATATGTCAGAATGTCTTCTCTGAGGGGACGATTTGTATGAAACGACAAATCCTATTTTCTTGGAAAAATAAGATAATACTTCAAAATGTCGTCTGCAGAAAATTTTACCCCGAGTGCTAAGCAGTAAGGGTCTCATTGACCGGGGAATGGATTCTGTCAATGTGCAATGCTCAGTAAGAGTGAATGGACGATTAACGGAATGGTTCAAAGTTGGTTGTGGCTTGAAACAAGGGTGTTCATTATCTAGTATGCTTTTCAACTTATACATCAACGATTTAATCGAAAATATTAATGCTTTGAATATGGGTATTGACATTGATGGTCAAAAGATTGGAATGTTGGTATATGCTGATGACGTAGTGCTATTAACAGAAACTGAAGATGAACTTCAATATTTATTAAACGAATTAAACAGATGGTGTGATATAAACAAACTTGAAGTGAACGCCAGCAAATCCAAGGTTGTGCATTTTAGAACGCCGTCCAAAGCAAAGACGGGCTGATCATTCACCTGCGGAGAAAAATATCTAGAAACAGTTGATCAATATCTATATCTTGGACTCTTACTAACAGAACATTTAGACTATGCGAAAATGGCAAAACAGGTTTCAAATTCTGCAAGTCGAGCTCTTGGCCTTCTTATAAGCAAATCAAAATTGGCAGGGGGCCTGACCTTTTCAACGTACTCTAAATTATACGATAGTACAGTCGCAAGTATTATAGGCTACGGTGCAGCAGTTTGGGGTTGCAGACAATTTTCTTGTATTGATGCGGTGCAAAATAGAGCATTGCGGTTTTTCCTCGGTGTTGGTCGATATGCTCCTAATGCAGCTGTAAATGGAGACACAGGATGGCAATCGGTATTTCAAAGACAGTGGCATAGTATCACAAATCAGTGGCATAGAACTAAACGCATGAACCCGAACCGAATGAATTATAAACTGTACCAGTGGGGTGTCTACCACGGCAACAATCGGCACAAAAACTGGGCGTACAGAGTCAAACAAATGCTAGAGGAAAGTGGCATTGGTAATTTATTCGAGACGAACGTAGCAAACATAAGTAAACGTTATGTAAAGGAAAAGGTAATCGGCCACATTAAAACCCAGGAACATGACAAGTGGTTGAACGAATTATCAAGGGTAAACGCTAGAAGAGGTAATGGACAAAACAAACTTAGAACATATAGAACTTTTAAAACTGAATACAAAGAGGAAAATTATGTTAAAATCCTACTGCCACTATCACACAGGAGTGCCTTAGCCAAATTTAGAATGGGAATAGCACCAATACGTATTGAGACTGGAAGATATGAACAGTTACCAGTGAACGAAAGGATTTGTTTTTAATTGCGAAAATGCAATCGAATCTGAAGAGCACGTTCTATTGGATTGTCCTGTCTACAATGACCAAAGGGAACTGTTATTTAATAGGGTAGCACAACATATTCCAGAATTTTATTTAAAATCTAGCCAAGAAAAACTAGTCTATATTCTGAACTGTGATATTATACCCGTGATTAGGATTTGTGCCAAAATCTGCAATGACATTTTAACCACAAGACGAAATGTTTTATATGGATAAGTTTTAATGTTATGTCTTATTGTAAATATTGTATATTTTCTTGTTTATAAATGTAGTGATAGTGCAATGACATTTAAATAATGAACAGTCTTAGAGATGTGAATAAAGTTTCGTGAGCCTTCGCCTCGTTGAGTTCGGACAATTACTATATATATATGACTGTTGGTGCGGGGGGAATGTTGTCTAGACATAGGGTCTGCCACGTGCCCCTCGTCCATCTGCGTATGTAATTCTACTTAGTAATTGGTCGACTCGGACGAGAGGTTGGTATTCGGCATTGTAACGTTTAACTTGTTTTACTTTGTTTTCTTAAGTTTTATATAGCTCTTATCAAGAAGTCTCTCATAATTCTACACTAGAATGTTTCTAACATATATCATTTTAAATGCATGTATGTTGAAGTGAGACTATAATAAACTATTGTTCTGTTCTGTTCTGTTCTGTCAAAGTCTAAATGCACAATTTCTCGGTCGCGAGTGCAAGCCCCGTTAGCTAAGTTTACTCTCATGTCGCATTATTATCTTGTGCTCATCATCCTCTACTACCAACTACTACTTATTGATTAAATTCCTATCCTTTTTTTCTTTTGATGTTTCGATTTCGTCTTTGGCACATTATTTTGATTTATTTTCTGTGCAATGATTTTCAGTTTGTTTTTCTCACTCGTATGTCTTCAAACTGTGCGGTTTGTTTAAATGAAATAACCCAAAGTATATTTGAGGGGGAGAGGGGGCGGGGAGGGTCGGTGGGGGAGGGGGGGGCGGTTGCCACTGAAACCACCACCAGATTTAACATATCACATTTCGACGATCCGTTACATAAGAAATAATTCTTTGTTTACGTTAAATTTTGGATTGAAACAGATTAGGTCTATACACTCTGAGCCTTACACTCTGATGTTTATAAAAAGCGAATAAAAACAAACAAACAAAAATCAACAACAACAAAGAAAACTTCAAACTTTTGAAGAAGAAAGATTTTACTCACATTAAGTACAATTTCGGCGGATGAATTTGAATACTACATTAAAACGCGCGAAATTTACAGCGTTGGGTAAAAAGTGTAACCCGAGCCGTGGTCCTATTAAACACCGAAAAGGGGCTATCAGGTACCGCGATGGACTAAATTTCAATCAGTTCTAGAGGCCTACGTAATTTCCAGCAACCGCCCACACCAGCACCCTCAGTGCTTTGCATTACGAAAACAGGCCTATTCAAATATATAGAAAATTTAATCTCCAAAAACTTAAAATTTTCAGATAAAAACTATGATTTTTTTTCATATTTCTGCTCAAAACATAGATTGTGGGTACTCGTTAGAACCGCCTCGGCGAGGCGGTTCTAACGAGTACCCACAATTTATGTTTTGAGCAGAAATAAAAAAAATAATGTGTACCCCTGTAAACCCCAGTTTTACAATATAAAATTGGGGTTTAAGGGGGTCAAATTTATATAGGCATGTTTTCGTGATGATTTTCCCAGAACCATTGCTTGCTGTACAGAATTTCATAGTTAATATGGCATGACTAAGCAGATAGCATTTTCAATCATTTTAATATCTCAGATTTCGTTTTAATATCCCGGACAAGCTCATCATAATTGTTTATGCGTTTGTTACACTGGCTTTTGTTTGACTGGCCCCAAGGGATTTTCACTCGAGCATTGGCTCTATTATATTACGTTCCTAAACTTTTACCATTCTCTGGATAAATTCAACATTATAAATCAAGGATATTTTTCGCTTTTTTTTTTCTTCAGAAAATGGGCTTTGCGGTTCCAGGCAAATTTGCAAGAAATTTCAAAGTATATTTTCTGGCCATTTGGAGACAATTTGCATGAAACGTCAAAGCCTGTTTGTAGAAAATAGGCTTTGACATTCCATGCAAATTCTCCAAAAGATAATTTGCATGAGCTGTCAAAGCCTATTTTATGGGCATTTGGAAACCATTTGAATTAAATATCAAAGCCTATTTTATTATCATGAGTGATTATAATACAATCTTTTCATCCCATGAGTTTCTGATAAGGACCCTTCCATCTTTGAACATTACGAAAACAGGCCTATTCAAATATACTGAAAATTTCATCTCAAACAACTTGAAAATTTAAGATAAAAAACTGGTATTTTTCATATTTCTGTTCAAAACATAGATTGTGTTGTACTCGTTAGAACCGCCTCAACGAGGCGGTTCTAACGAGTACCCACAATCTATGTTTTGACCAGGAATAAAAAAAATAATATATACCCCTGTAAACCCCAGTTTTACTATATAAAAGTGGGGTTGAAGGGGGTCAAAATTTTATAGGCATGTTTTCGTGATGATCTGGTCAGAACCATTGTTCCAAATAGGCGTTTACAGTCAAAGATCAAGACAGAACGGCAACGAGTGTCGATCCTGATGAGACGACTCATTATGAGCTGTCCTATCAGGATCTACTCTGTTTGCAAAAAAAAAAAAAAAACATCACGAAAACATGCCTATATAATTTTGACCCCCTTAAACCCAACTCTTATATAGTAAAACTGGGGTTTACAGGGGTATACATTATTTTTCTTATTTCTGCTCAAAAAATAGATTGTGGGTACTCGTTAGAACCGCCTCACTGAGGCGGTTCTAACAAGTACACACAATCTATGTTTTGAACAGAAATATGAAAAATACCAGAGCTTTTTATCTGAAAATTTTCAGTTTTTGGAAGTGAAATTATCTATATATTTGAATAGGCGTGTTTCCGTAATGACGAATCTATTCTAAAAGTAAAGCATTTGATCTCCCTGGGAACCAGTTCTTTCCATTTAGAGCAGACCCCTTTCAAAAGGACCAAAGATAGCAAATTCTTTCCTTTCAGAGAAGCCCAATCTACTCTAAAAGGAAAGAATTTACTGCCCATGGAAGCAGATTTACTCAATTTGCTACCTATGGGAGCAAATTATTTTCTTTTAAAGAAGATCCTTTTTTAGAAGGATCAAATGGGGCAAATTCTTTCCATTTAGAGTAGACTCCTAGTTAGAAGGGGCTTTGTGTCCAGGAAAGCAAACTGGAACTCACGTGGTTTGTCTGTTGTTTTGTTGTTTTTTTTTGTTTTGTTTTTTTCAAGAATGGAAGAAAATCTCACGAGTGTATAGAGCCCCCTTCAATCTAGGCTACTGTTTTGACACCAACTGGAAATATTTGCCATTAAATGATCAAAGCACTATGATCTGAGAATCGTGTTTCCAATTAATACTCATCCGGGACATTATTATTAATAATGCACAACATGATAAAAATGTCTTAATTGCACATGCGGGCAATGGCGGTTTATATCAGCCTTTGCGTAATCCCTTCTGGGCGTTTGTTTTCCTCTTCGGAATCATTGGATTCTGTAGAAGAAATAGACGAACAGAGAAGGCCCGGACCAGACTGCGCAGGCGCAGTCTGATCCGGGCCTTCTCTGTTCGCAGGCGACCGAAGGACTCTTTTCTAACGCTACGCTTAATGTATTTTCAATTAATTCTTATCATCGTGTTCCCATTAATATACATGTAATGACTTCGGACAAGGACAGGACCTCTTTGTTGGAACACTTTAGTAAATAGTTTGTGTAAACATTATTGGTAGGAGGTCAAACAGAAATGTTATGAAAGTCAACATGGGCAGTGTGAAGTATGGTCACCCGCATTACGGTTATCAATATATCAAAGAAAACCGTGTTGTCTACCGTTGTATAATTTGGCTGTTTTATCAAATAAGCATACAAGATGGTTGCTGTTTTATCATAATGCTATACAAGGCATTTGACCACGGTGGGTTACATGGATACTTATGAATAATGCTAAAATCAACAAAAAGTTACAGAAGCATTTGTCTGTACATTTCATGACGCAAATTGCAGTGATACATGTCGACTTTTATCATCATTTAACATCACGAAAACATGCCTATATAATTTTGACCCCCTTAAACCCCACTTTTATGTAGTAAAACTGGGGTTTACAGGGGTATACATTATTTTTCTTATTTCTGATCAAAACATAGATTGTGGGTACTTGTTATAGCCGCCTCGTCGCAGAAACATGAAAAATATCAGAATTTTTTATCTGAAAATTTTCATTTTTTGGTGATAAAATTTGCAGTATGTTTAAATAGGCATGTTTTCGTAATGATCTGGAAAAAAATACGACATTTTTAAGTACAAAATATTCCGTCTTAAAAAACCAACTGATTTCTTCAGTTAATACGTTGTGCTTCATAGCTGTTAACTTT
Source organism: Anodontia alba (assembly GCA_964016985.1). Classification (NCBI taxonomy): domain Eukaryota; kingdom Metazoa; phylum Mollusca; class Bivalvia; order Lucinida; family Lucinidae; genus Anodontia; species Anodontia alba. Next base: position 39,315,977 of record OZ024823.1, read on the forward strand.
TTTAATTTCTAATTTCAGAAGCAATTTTTGTTTTGAACAATAATTTTACAAAAGACTGCCCAAAGGGAAGAATTGTAATATCTTTGACAACAGGAATTTAATGGCAACTTTATTCTTGTGACACTAGCCTTGCCGTGGAATTAAATGTAAACAAAGATATGCAATAATGGAAGCAATTGAGATTTGGCCCTCTGTGGTTCAACTATTGGATAGCTTTATCTCTGGCCATCAGTGCATGAGGTGTTTGCCACATGTAAATCAAATTAAATCACAAGGACGAGGGCCTATTCAAATACCTTGAAAATTTCACCACCAAAAAAAAACCTGAAAGTTTTCAGATAAAAAAATCTGACATTTTTCACATTTCTGCTCAAAACATAGATTGTGGGTAGGCGGTTCTAACGGGTACCCACAATCTGTTTTGGGGCAGAAATAAGAAAAATGATTTATACCCCTGTATACCCCGTTTTACTAATTAAAAGTGGGGATTAAGGGGGTCAGTATTATATAGGTATGTTTTCGTGATGGTGGGGGTTGGGGGTTGGGGAGGGGTTCAGATAGAGGTTTTAACTGAGTTTAAACTGCACATGAAACAAAGTAAAAATCCAAATCAACAGAGTATTCAACATATCCATGTATTGATGTTATTTTGCACCAAAACGTACAATTATGCTCTCATTGGTAACTAGGTCAAAGAAGCGTACCGACGTTATACGTTTAAAGCAAAATAATGAATATTCTTCTGAACTGTCATCACAGTTTTCATCTTGTATGGAGTTACGTAACAGTAGGGGTGTTAATTAAAGATTAACTATCACCTAGTATTGTTGTATTTATTTCTGATCAGCTTGTTGCCGAAAATATCAGCACCAAACTTATCAGAGCAATTAAATCCATGTATACAGTTGTAAAGTCTTGTAAAAGATACGAATCAAAACTATCAGGGTTCTTTGAGTCTCCTTTTGACTTAAAACAAGGAGATCCGAGTTCACCGCAGATGTTTTTGCTGTTTATAAACGACATAATATAAAATGTAAATTCGAATATTGACGGTATATTTACAGTAGAAAAAATGCAATTATATATGTTACTTTATGCAGACGACGCAGTTGTCTTTGCGAAATCACCAGAGGCTTTACAATCTATTCTAAATGATATTGAAACATACTGCAGAATCTGGGGCCTAAAAATTAATATAATGAAAACTAAGGCAATGATATTTGAAAAAGGGCGACATACAAATTATGACTTTTATATGTGTAATAGCAAGTTAGACTTAGTAACATTTTTAAATACCTAGGCATCTATTTCTTTAAAAATGGAAATTGGTTTAGAACTCAAAAAATCATCACGAAAACGCGCCTATATAATTTTGACCCCCTTAAACCCCACTTTTATATAGTAAAACTGGGGTTTACAGGGGTATACATTATTTTTCTTATTTCTGCTCAAAAACATAGATTGTGGGTACTCGTTAGAACCGCATCATCCAGGCGGTTCTAACGAGTACTCACAATCTATGTTTTTGAGCAGAAATATGAAAAATATCTGATTTTTTTATCTGAAAATTTTCATTCTTTTGCGGCTAAAATTTTCAGTATATTTGAATAGGCTTGTTTTCGTAATGATTTGCCCAGATTGAGCTCCCGATATAGGATAAATGTAAACTTTTTGATACACTTTTTGGCTCAATTTTAAATTATGGTTCAGAAATATTGGGTAAACATGAAGCAAAAAATATAGAAAATATACATACCAAATTTTGTAGATGGGTCCTAAATGTCAAGAAGTCGACAAATTTAATTGGTTTGTATGGTGAGTTAGGACGTTGTCCTTTGATAATAAGTCGGAAAATTAATATGATTCGATATTGGATGAAGCTGTTAAATCAAGAAAACAGCGTAATTACGAAAACAATTTATGCAACGCAAAAGCAAGACGCAGATAATAATATAGACTACAACGGTCAGAACTGGGCTTTTCAAATAAAGTCTATGCTAGAAAGTCATGGTCTGGGTTTTATTTGGGTGCAGCAGGAGGAAATAAGCATCCCATTCGAATTAATAAAACAGCGCATTCAAGTTTGATCATTTTCAAGAAAGCTGGTATTCTGATATTGATAATTCAAACAGGTTACTTATGTATGCACGCTATAAACACGACTTCAAGTTTGAAACTTACTTAGATTTTGTTACTGAGAACAAATTCAGAATTGCACTAAACCGATTTAGATTATCCTCTCACGATCTTCATATTGAGCATGGATGATATATAGATATCCCAAGAACCGAAAGAATTTGTACGTTTTGTAATATGAACCAGATAGAAACTGAATATCATTTTTTGTTAGTTTGTCCACTGTACAGAGAGCTTAGTATACAATATCTGCCATCTTACTTCTGTCAGTGGCCAAACTTAAACAATTTTGATGATCTTATGTCAAAGAAATCTAAGAAGGTAATTTTGAATTTATCCAAATTTATATATTATGCATCAAAGCGCAGAAATAATACTAATACAGGTTAAATGTTTGTGTGTGTGTGTGTGTGTGTGTGTGTGTGTGTGTGTGTGTGTGTTTTACAGGCAGACGTAACTATGTTGGCACTGGATTTTGCTCCGACACCCCATGACTGCAGAGGTATACCCATGTCAGCTCGATGTGGCATGGACCCAGCTAGCATTCTTTATAAATCTATAGCGGGCCGTCATCGGCCCGTCAGCTACCCTGACGGGCCGATGATGGCCCGCTATAGATTTATAAAGAATGCTTACTGGGGATGTAGCTCGGCGCATGTAAGACCTGTTTAAGACAGGAAATTGTTGCTAGCCAATACTCACCATATAACTAGGCTTTTTTTTCAGTAATCCAGTGGTTATTATACAGACGCGGAACTGTAGAAACACATTCCTGCTAGCATTCTACATAAATCTATAGCGGGCCGTTATCGGCCCGTCAGGGTAGCTGACGGGCCGATAACGGCCCGCTATAGATTTATGTAGAATGCTTACTGGGATAGTAATATATCCAAACACGATGAAGGGAATTTGTGAATGACATTCCTTGCGTGGCACGTGATATAAATTAAGTTGACACCGAGGTTCAAAGGTTATCTGATAACCGGTTTTTCAAGCTGACTGACCAATGAAAAAAGTCTGATTGGCTGTCAAGGCGTTATATACCAACTGAACCGTCCCGAGCACGTGAAAAGCAAGACTGGAAACTTGATAGTTACATGTAATACGACTGGAACAAATGAGCAAACTTTAAAGTCTCTCTGACTGTTAGTTATCTTGAAACACCGCTGTGCCGTGTGCACATCTTGTTGTTGCTGTCAGCTTATTGGGCATGGACCGATCAAATGGACAGGTCGCCCTGGACGGATACAAGGGTCGGGGCGGGCGGTCGATTTGCTCGGCCTTCAGTTATACTGAATAGTTTGTATACCTTAAACAGGAATACCCAGCAAAGTTTTTGTTAAGCTCCTCAGCAAAACATAGATGTGCATGTATACTCATGTTCTCACTATGTTTGTGATAGTAGGCTATAAACAGTATATATGTTTAATGCTGAATAAAATATTTGTATTGTATTTGTATTTATTTCTTCTCTCAAAAGCTTAACGCCCTTAGGTGTTTTTAAAGGATATGTCAGAATGTTGAAAATCCATCTACAATAATACTGAAATTTTAGGAAAATCATAACGTGATAATCATATATCCTGATTAAAAAAATGAAAGACAATACTACTAAATGGCAAATAAACGAATACTAATATCGTATGGTTGTAAAACTGATCTAGTGTGTAAAGCATGCGTGCAAATCAGTAACTGGGGGCAAATTTGAATGTTTATTCTCAGTTCTAAAAAATACATGCAAGAAATTGTTGACCAACACGTTTAGATATTTTATATGACGACAGAAAAATGTATAAATATTACTTTTCTTTGCAGTTCAGAAGTGTTGTATTTCTTTTTCGGTCAGAATATTATAAAGTTTCCGTGAGAATAATGAGACATACTGCGCCTCTGTCAAATTTGTGGCTGGAACCCACGGCTACGTAATAGTTGGCTTGGTGACGTTTTTGTTGCAATTATCATTAAGACCATACCTCACAGTTGGCATTGTAGGTCCAGCGGCACTTTAACCAATTCATACCGAGTGGACCTTCCACAACTTTTCTGTACGGGCCCAGTACTAATAGAAGGTGTGTATTGTTAGTTTTTTTTAATAATTATTTGCATGTGTTATATATAAGGTGTTTGATTAGTTTAAGTATCATTATTTTCATGTTTACTATAAGTTTCTATATATAAATATAACTTTCTGGAAAAAAATATGTTTACAATAGCATGTTGTTTATGTTCTTGATTCTGGACTAAGTTATTTTTGGTATGTCATAGAACATTTATAATTTTCTTGACTAAAACTGGAAAATGAGTGATGCCTCTAGTAAATTCTTTTTCTAGAATGTTCTTTGATATTATACAAGGAGAAAAGATTTCCATACGGCCATCTTTGTATACTTTCATCTGAAATTATTCTATACTGGATTACTTAAATAGTTATTCATTCTGGAATTAAACTCTGAATTCAGGGACTTCAAATTGTGGGATCAGAAACTGTTATTCAAAGGATTTGTTTTGAATATTATTATGGAATATTTCTGAGGGAATAAATGAACTAAAATTTTGAAAGGTACTGTTTACTTACATTCTTTTGTTTTGAATCTTGTCTTATTTTTTTGTGAATAAATATATTGTTAATAATTTAAAGCTTGTTGGTGGTTTAACTGTCATTTCTTTCTCGCTAGCCTGGCTCGTAATACATGCTTTAAAGGAAATCTTGTATTTAATGCAAACAGTGTAGATCCTGATCAGACGACCTTTTCAGGGTTCTGCATTCAATCAAAGGCATCACATTTTACTTAATGGCTTAATGGCTTATTGCCACAATAGAACAGATATCTGCGCACCGATAAATATGTGGTCTATAGTAACAATGTTAGATATTCCATAAAATCAAACTTCAAACGAAATGGAATTTGTGTTACACTTGAGAAACCTCCTGTTCGGGGACATTTAACGCTTAGCATGCTGGGTAAAAACTTTCAGCGGACAAAGGTTTGCATTTTTTTGTTTTTATTTTTCCCAGAACATAGGCTTTGGCATTTCATGCAAATTGTGTTTTAAGGAGACAATTTGCATGAAATTTCAATTCTTATTTCCTAGAAAAAAAAATTATTAATTTGTCGTCTGCTGAATTTGTCCACATTTGTAAAGATTAAGATAATTTGTATCGCAACAGAACTTGCGTCTCTGTGAAGTTATCAAGTATGTGACGTTAGTGCGACCATAAATTAAACTTGTAGTGTTACTTTTGACGATTCAACCTATTTTAAATAGATTAAATGGGCTACCATCACGAAAACATGCCTATATAATTTTGACCCCCTTAAACCCCACTTTTATACAGTAAAACTGGGGTTTACAGGGGTATACATTATTTTTCTTATTTCTGCTCAAAAACAGATTGTGGGTACTCGTTAGAACCGCCTCGGCGAGGCGGTTCTAACGAGTACCCACAATCTATGTTTTGAGCAGAAATATGAAAAATATCAGAATTTTTATCTGAAAATTTTCATTTTTTTTTATGGTAAAATTTTCAATATATTTGAATAGGCGCGTTTTCGTAATGGCCATGCGAAACAGTGTCTTCGGGCATATGCGGACAGGGAAGGCTCAGATCAACCTGAGCAGTCTGATCACGGCCTTCACCGTCCGCTAACATAATCATTGGATACTACAGAATGTATGAATGGAGGGCAAATGCCCTGATGATAGATCTACTTTGCTCATGCGCAGGATGCTCTGAATCTGCGAATTTCGCACATGTTCGAAGGCACTTTTTCGCCTAACGAGTACCCATAATCTACTTTTTGAGCAGAAATATGAAAAATATCAGAATTTTTTATCTGAAAATTTTCATTTTTGAATAGGCATGTTTTCGTAATGTTACGGCCGCCACACGGCACTTACACCAGCTGTAGTGAAGATAAGTAGTCCAATCAAGTCTAAGAAGAAAATGATACTACTACTTCTACCACTATTACTACTACTACTCAGTTGCTGCTGCTGCTGGTACTTGACGTTTTTTTGGCTTGAGGCGACCCAGTTACCATCATTATATTATAGCCGCTTCAACCAAAGAGGTGTATTGGAGCATGACCAACACGCGCAGATTCAGATCTTCACACATATCTACACAATCATATCAGAGTTTTTTTGTTGTCCATTGCTACCCTTTTATCCAAAGTTTCTGTTAGCGGATTGTGAAAATCCTGATATGATTGCAAAGACGAAAACGTAGTCAGACCTGTGTCTTGACAATATGTATCCCAGCAGGCACACAACGTTGAAACAACGTCGATTCAACGCTGCCTCAACGTCAAGACGTTGAATCAAAGGTGATTCGACGTTCTTGCATAAGATCCTATGAACATAGCTGTTTGAAGCGATACTTGAATGGACCAGAAGCCGTGTTCAAACAACAAAACCCATGTTCAAATCATGAAATTAACGTGCTGTTTGAACATGGATTTTGAACTTTTGATGCCACAAGATGGGCCCTGCTTTGTTTACGTTACGTTGAGCGACGTAACGTTATCGCCCTGAGCATAGCATTTTAGAATTTTATGATGACGTCAATAAACAACATTCTAAATTAGCCGCCATGTTGGTTTGCAGTTGCATCAGAAGAGTTTATATGGATTTTATGTGGAGCTTTGGGGCGTTTTCGTCACAATTTGACATTGGAATCGCAAGTTATCCATGGTTATTTCATTGCAATAACATTTGCCGGGTCCCTCGGAAGATATTTGAACACTCAGCCTGGCGGTCTCGTGTTCAGTCAGCTTACTCGGGACCCGGCAAATGTTAATGCTTGAAAAACCATGGGTGATCCCTATATTCACACAACGTTGACATAACGTCGATTGAACGTTGATTAAACGTCAAGGCGTTGAATTAACGGTGAATCGACGTACTTGCATAAAATCTTATGAACATAGCTGTTTGAAGGTATTCTTGAATGGACCAGAAGCCGTGTTGAAACAACAAAACCCATGTTCAAATCTTCACGTGCTGTTTGAACATGGATTTTGAACTTTTGATATCACAAGATGGGCCTTTCTTTGTTTACGTTACGTTGAGCGACGTAACGTATCGCCCTGAACGTAGCATTTTTGAATTTTGATGACGTCAGAGGGTTACCGCGAAACTGGCGTCATTGTAAACAACATTCTAAACTAGCCGCCATATTGGTTTGTCGTCGCATTTGAAGAGTTTATATGGAGATTTGGGGCGTTTTCGTCACAATTTGCCGTTTGGATCGTAAGTTATGCAAGAACAACAATCATCCATGGTTATTTCATTGCAATAACATTTGCCGGGTCCCTCGGAAGATATTTGAACACTCAGCCTAGCGGCCTCGTGTTCAATCAGATTCCTCGGGACTACTGTGCTTTCGACATCTTTCAGAAAGTCGTTTTTGCTCGGCGCTTTATACATAAGAAGTAAATTTGTAAACTTTGTCATGATTTAATGCAAAACCATTTGTCGTCACTACATATGCGCAAAAAGTTTTATTCTAGTCAGTGGTTTTCAAAAAAATCAAATATTTTCACTTTTTCCCATAGTAAAAATGAGTGAAAATTATGCAGAAATTTGTAGGGTAGGTAACTTGGAGGCAGATTTTCAACAAGTTTCAATTGTTCAATTTTTTCTGAAATTTTCACAATATTGTTGTGAAACATCAATAATTCAAATTCAGCAAAGAAAAGTAAAAATAAATTACTAAGACAAAAATTACAAAAAAATCACTTTACTATAGAAATTGCATAGGTCAGACCAATTTTTGGCGATAAATTTAATTTTAGGGTACATATTTGAGAACAAAACACAGAAACAGAAAAGACAAATGGTTTCTGATAAGATATAGTCAATCAGAACAAAATATTTTCATTTAAGATAAAACGCCAAGCAAAAAAAAAACGTCTTTCCGAGAGATGTTGAAAGGACAGTAGGCAAATGTTATTGCTTGAAAAACCATGGGTGATCCCTATATTGTTTCAACGTTGTGTGCCAGCTGGGTGTATGACTCGATGACACATTTTCGCTTCGTGTCACGTAAAGGAAAAAAGATACATTTCAAGGGAGAAAACTCTATTAGATTTGTTTTGCTCCTATCTGAAAAGGGGTCTCTTCTAAACGGAAAAAAAAACTGCTCCCTTGGGAGCAAATGTTTTCCTGTTTGAGTAGACCCCTTTTCAGAAGGGGATCATTGTACAAGAAAGCAAACATGAAATCACAAATATTGGCTCCCTTTGTCAAAAGTGGCGGAAAACCTTCAAAGTGTCTCCGTTCCCCATAAATCGAAAGAGTAGCTAAATTTAGAAACAAACTTTTGCAGATGCAGATATAATTACTTGCTGAAACACTGAAACTCAGAGAAAGCAGTTCCGGCGGAAATGCATTTTTCTCATTAAATGTCTGCAGCAGTGCTTAAGGTCATGAGAATTAAACTGTTAGTGCATGAGGAATTACCATTTAGCATGATATTGGAAAATAAAACAGACGACCAATTGATATCTTTTTTTATTTTTCCCTGAAAATAGATTTGACATTTCATGCAGATTGTCTACTAAGGAAATGTCAAACCACTCTATTTTTCGAAAAAATGAAATATATTTCGAAATGTCGTCTACTGAAAATTTTATCTAGAATACTAGGCGTTTGACATCAGCGGCAAAAGCAATCGTTTACTGTAATGGCATGTAGCTTTTAGAAGTAAATCATGGTGATTATTTAGTCGAATTAATGTCTAGTTACAGTCTAAAATAAAATGAAAATCAGCAACAAAAGCAGGCGTTTAATTCCTGTATAAAAGAGGCAGTTGCACCACAAACGTCTGATGCATCAATAATTAGTCATGTTATGATCTCATACAAGTTAAGAGTGCATCTATATCGTGGCGTTCGATGAAAAATTTGCCCTAAGCACGGTAAGTGTTGAAATCTATTGTAAGTACCGTAAATATTTGGACAGAGGGGCCTGAGGAAACTCTATGAATGTTTGCCATTCCGTCAATTTGTTTCAGACAAATTATCAGACTGTCGAATAGGTTTGTTTAAATTTTAGATAAGTCTACCAAATTATTTGAGCTAGCACACGACAAACCCCATATTAAGGCTTATGCGACCAGCGAAGACTCAGATCAGCCTGCGCATCCGCGCAGTCTGATCTGAGTCTTCGCCGATCGCATGTGCCTTCTACCGCCTCAAGGCTATCCAAAGAGGGATAAAATAGAACCCTTGCCAGGCTGGGTAGATGTACAGGCTGATCAGAGTCTTTGCTGGTTACACAGGTCTGTAGGTTCTGTCGTGCGCTAGCTCATTTAGGGTAAATAGGATGAACAACTGGATCAGGCAAGAGCTGATCTGCTACTTGGATCAGGACTTTCAATAGTAGCCATTCTATCTAACACCCAGTAAGCATTCTTTATAAATCTATAGCGGACCGTTATCGGCCCGTCAGGGTAGCTGACGGGCCGATAACGTCCCGCTATAGATTTATAAAGAATGCTAGCTGGGCAGTTACCACAAATCCAGTTGTCCACTGAGCGAATAACAAACATTCCGAAGTAGCAAAGAGTAGCAAATAATCTTAAGTAAAAATATAAGTAAAGATGCCCAGGAAATGACATTATCATGAAGCATAGCCATCCCGAGGCACCAAATGAAGGAGTGATGAGGAACAAATAATGATAAAACGAATGCTAAGTCTAAAACCACAGGCGCACGAACAAAGAAGAACTGCAACAAAGGAACCGCCTAGGAGCGGTCAGTAGTAAAACTACTGGGGTGAGTGGGGGGCGGGGGGGGGGGGGGGGGCTTAAACTTAAAGCAGTTTTATTTGCGCGAAACATCACCCTTAATTCTGTTGCAGCTAGAATTCATCACGAAAACATGCCTATATATATCATTTTGACCCCCTTAAACCCCACTTTTATATAGTAAAACTGGAGTTTACAGGGGTATACATTATTTTTCCTATTTCTGCTCAAAAACATAGATTGTGGGTACTCGTTAGAACCGCCTCGGCAAGGCGGTTCTAACGAGTACCCACAATCTATGTTTTGAGCAAAAATATGAAAAATATCAGATTTTTTTATCTGAAAACTGTTAGTTTTGGTGGTAAAATTTTCAGTATATTTGAATAGGCTTGTTTTCGTAATGTACAAATATATGTTCAGTCCGCAAAAAAGATCCTCTACCTCATCTTTAAAACATCCTAGTGAAACACATTTAATCAAAAACACTGTGTTGAAACAAAGCAGACGGCTCAATAGCGATCTGAAGCCAGAACACAAGAAAACCACCAACAGGACCACGATGAGCCCGACCACAGACATTGATAATGAGGCGCGGACCATTTGGAATTGATGGAGGAGGGTGCCGTCATTTAGTCTTAAGACCGACCATGGATTGCGCATTTAACTTATTCATTTTTACTACAGAAGTGACTGGCGGGAATATAAACAAACTGCCTTCAGTGAATGCTATTCCAGGCCTTATCTACTGAAAAAAAGAAAGAAACACTGTTACTCCTTTATCATCTACTCATTTTATAGAGTGTACCAAAGGGTACTTTGATAGGTTATAAGGTACGCTATAGTGGCTTCCAGTTCAAATGTGGTTACGAGGTTAATGGCACACAATAGATCTTGACATGTTAAAAATGAGGCATGCTTGTCAATCATCACGAAAACATGCCTATATAGTTTTGATCCCCTCAAACCCCACTTTTATAAAGTAAAACAGGGGTTTACAGAGGTATACATTATTTTTTCTTATTTCTGCTCAAAACATAGATTGTGGGTACTCGTTAAAATCGCCTCATCGAGGCGGTTCTAACGAGTACTCACAATCTATGTTTTGAGCAGAAATGTGAAAATATTAGAATTTTTATCTGAAAATTTTCATTTTTTTGTGGTAAAGTTTTCAGTATATTCAGTAAGTTGAGTAGGCTGTTTTCGTAATTATGCCGATTTTAGTCCTAGAAGACTTCAGTAATCAAGTTTTAGCAACGTAGTTTTAATACTTTAGTTTAATTTATTACAAATAACGATTTCTTTGACAATGATATATGTAGTTAACGTCATCTTGCAGATTTATATGTCAGTAAGAAGGCCAATATGCCACTAAAAGGGGGTCCACCGAATTCAGGCTTTAAATCATTCAGTTGGTTTGGTCGCTGGTGAATTTTTTCACATCTTCAAAGGGAACAAGCTACATTATTTATCTGGTGATATTCACCTAACTGCGACTGTATCGTTTGTTCGGACGTATACTCACTTCATATATATACTCCTGTTTTACCCTTATTTTCACTATATATATCATGAGAGAACATGATGTATACTAGAGAGAGAGAGAGAGAGAGAGAGAGAGAGAGAGAGAGAGAGAGAGAGAGAGCGTATAACTTCAATAATGGCCTCAGTATATATTCATCATGAATGAAGTGAGAGAGCGTATAACTTCAATAGTGGCCTCAGTATATATTCATCATGAATGAAGTGCAAAATACGGCTATAATAGGGTTTTAAGGTGACTTCATAAACGCGGTTGGCTTTCCACCATTTGTGTAAGGGATATAACTTTTGCGACTTCCTGATTGCTTTCCTGCGCACACTGACCCTTCTACAGAAAATAGATTTTCACCATCACGAAAAACCGCCTACATAATTTTGACCCCATTAAACCCTACTTTTATGCAATAAAACTTGCGTTTACAGGAACACATTAGTTTTCTTTTTTTTTTTTTTTTTCTTTTTTTTTTTTTTTTTTTTTTTTTTTTTTTTGCTCAAAAACATATATTGTGGGTACTGGTTAGAACCGCATCGCCGAGGCGGTTCTACCGAGTACACACAATCTATGTTCTGAGCAGAAATATGAAAACTACCAGAATTTTTCATCTGACAGTTTTCATTTTTTGGTGGTAAAATTCTCAATATATTTGAATAGGCGTGTTTTCGTAATGTAAAAGTAAATTTGTATTATCTCTGTTAAAATTAGGAGTTTCTTTTTCGGAAGGGCGGTAACAACAGTTTTGAGTTGTCTTCCCTGAAATTGTTTCCATTCCCATTTAATGTAAAAAAGTATACAAAAATATGTTTTGTTGTCTGACTGCTATGTTTCCCTTTAAGTGTTAATAGAATAAATCAAAGAGAACCAAACAGCACAGAAGGCGGAGCCATGAAACAAGTACAGTTGACTCTCGTTATCTCGACCTCGCTTATCTCGAATAACCGCTTATCTCGAAGTGAAAATCTGGTCCCTGCTTAAAAATGAAAATCTAATAACAGGTAACAAAATATTGTGGAAAAGAGGAGAAATTGCTCCTAAGGAGCAATTTCTCCTCTTTTCCACAATATTTTCAACATATGTTTGACTTCAAGAGTCCAATTACATATACATTTGTTAAATGCGGTTGTTCGATTTATTTTTTCCTCAAGTCTGCAAATCTGATATGTCGAAGTACGGATATCTCGAAGTATTTTTAGAGTCCCTTGGAGTTCGAGATAACGAGAGTCGACTGTATAGTCAAACATGTACAAAATCACTTTCTACTATTCGAAGTTGACATCATCCTATTACATGTAGTTCGCTACGAAGACGTGACTCGTTTTAGATTTAACGTACATGTACTGTCTTATATGCGACATGTCATGTGTTGTTTGCCCTTACGGAGGTACTTGGTCGAAATTCAGATTCTTATGTTTTCTTACATGTCCTGCAATCTCGGACATTTCTATTTTACGGCCTAAAGTGTCAGTCTTATCGGAAATGTCCGAAGTACGCCCGAAGTGAATATATCCCCAAAGAAACTACCTGGACTTACGAAAGTTTCCGGACAAAATCGGAACCTTCCGATCATCCCGATAAATTCGTTATAAATACAACAGTACTGATTAAAATCACCAAAGAAAGGACCAAAAAGATTTTCCCCGATGTAAATAAAATTTACATCATTCGACAGATAAAGGAATTTCAAGTCAAATCGCATCTATATAAAGAAATTTAAATAATTATAAGTACACGTAATTACACGGCTGCTTATCTCCACATGCACAACACCGTGTTGTGAAAAGAACACCGCAAAGGAGATATTCTGGGAGTGGTTGCGGAGAGTCAGTTTCGATAGCGTTAAAGGTGGGTGTCATTTGAAATAAGGTTGACATTTTGGCAGGATCACCGATATCCATACTCGGACGATGTAATTCAACCTCTTATTTAGTCTCCCATATAATCAGGCCGGACTTGTAGTCCTTCAAGCGAATACGGAACAAAAATCCTTATTCTCCAGACGCAAGGGTTGTGTCAGATATTGCCGTTTTGGTGAGAGACAGGTATGTAAAACTCCAGTTCCTGGAAAGATTACAAATCTCTGGTTAAGTACATCACCGTGGCAATGACGGTTTAACATGTTACTGTGTAGTTCAAAAGAAATTATATCGCATTATTTTCAATTGTACAGAAACTATGCATTTTATTGACGGATGGTGCGTACAGAGAGCGGTGGCGAGTAAAGGGATAGGTGGTGATTGAGAAGACCATGATTTTTCAACATCGCATTACGAAAACATGCCTATTCAAATATACTGAAAATTTTACCACCAAAAAATGAAAATTTTCAGATAAAAAATTCTGATATTTTTCATGTTTCTGCTATGTTTTTGAGCTGAAATAAGAAAAAATGATGTATACCCCTGGGTTTTAGGGGGTCAGAATTATATAGGCATGTTTTCGTGATGGTATTTCATACTACCGGTCGCGCTTTACGTATGTTTTCTGATCAGTTGCGGCAAATGGGTTCCTGAAGCATACTTTTCAATCCTAATGTCATTATCACCCTTTTTCTTTCAATCTTTTTGAAAAACCATGATCTTCTTAATCACCACCTATCCCTTAGTACTCGCCACCGCTCTCCTTACGTAACAGCCTTCAATATCGGTGATCGTGCCAAAATGTCGGCCTTATTTCAGCTGACCGCCACCTTCAATGCTACCTAAACTAACTCTCCGCAACCACTTCCGGAAGATCCCCTTACGATTTTCTTTTCATAACACGTGTTGCGCGTGTGATTACTTATCATCATTAAAATTTATTCATACAGAAACGATTTGACTTGAAATTATTAATGTCCAATTTCTTTGACTTTTCTGGGAATTTCCAGCAATTTCTATATCAAACATATAGCAGAAACGGGTTGGTTTGTTTAGAATCAAATAGGACCAAATGGTTTTATTTTATTTTCAAAATAATTATTGTTCATTCAAGAAGAGATTTCAATCTTTGACACCTCTATATAGATGAATGAAATTATCGCAGTTTAACATAAAGATTTCCATTGACTACTATACTGAAAATGTGCATATTATGTGAAGGTAACAAGAATTATAGCTGAGGGCTTCGTTGCGGAATGGCATGTTTAGTATTGCGTTGTTTGTTCTTCGCATAAGGCTATAAACAAAACAATTTCCACAAAAGTCAAAGAAAGCAGTAAACACTTTAAGTACAAATATTTTCCAAATTGGTGAACAGTACATTTTCCATCGCTGTTTAGAGTTCATTTGTAAAATTGGCATAACCTGATGACGTAAGCGACTTGAAGGTTTAGTCTTTTAACCTTTACTACTCTCTCCACAATTTTCACGAAGTGTCAAATCCTGTTTTCTGGGAAAAACAAGAAAAATATTTCAGTATATCGTCTGCCGCATGTTTTACCCAGAGTGCTACGCGTTAATTAAATGTAGCGCTTGTTCTATATGTTTCACAAATCAGAATATAGATTTGGACACAATATAGGCTATATCTATGAATAATTCATAACTTCGTAGAACCTTTATTTTAAGAAACGTATTCCAGACGGAAATTCTACTCTCTCTATAGAGATACAGACAGCAATTACAGCACTATTGCCTTAAAAGGAAATCTACAATACCCTGTAACTGTTATTCATCTGTATTGTCTAGGTAAACTATTTTATAGATATCAATCATAATATTCAGAATAGCTTTTGACAAGTGCAAATAGACCTTCAGCATACAATTAATAATACACCATTTTGTAGTTTAGCCCCCGTTGTCATTCACGTTTGATTTTAGACAGTTGTGCTATCTCCGTGAAAATTAGGACTGCTTGATAAACAGGTTATTATTAAGGGTGTTTTGTTACTATATTTTGCTTCCATTAAAATGAAATGCAACATTGATGAGGAGTGTATCTGAAAACAAACATTACGAAAACACGCTTATATAATTTTGACCCCCCCTCCCCCCTAAACCCCACTTTTATATAGTAAAACTGGGGTTCACAGGAGTATACATTATTTTTCTTATTTCTGCTCAAAAACATAGATTGTGCGTACTCGTTATTTCAATATATTTGAATAGGCTTATTTTTGTAATGGTACTTGGTAATCATATGCTATATTTTATGCAAATTTGATCAAAATCGGATGAAAACTATGAAACATTATTGAGGTCTGAAATGTTAAAATTGCTTTTGTAGACACTACAATTTTTAATACTTTGGTACTGTAAGAAGCGATAATGCCTTAATTAAACGTGTAATACCTAAACAAATAATATTTGCGACAAAGTTTGACCTCCATATTTGCATAATTGCTTGTTGTTTAGACCTTTATTCAGTTTCTTGAAAATCTCATTTTGTTTTAGTCTATCCTCTTGAAGATTTTATTTCATAATCTGAAAAGAACAAGCCCTTATTTAATATTAAAAATGGCGGCGGCCTTGAGAAGGATTTTGAAATTTGTTAACGTCGTTAATGATCAGAGTTTTATACGATTCTGATCATATTTTGCATCAAAATGAATTGTTTATCAAGCTATTTTATCGCATTTAAATTATTCTCCCACGTCGCCATTCCCTTAACTTTATTGTTTTATTGAAGAATATCTCAAAAGACAAGGGGATAATTGTAATAAAGAGCCATCGATAATATATGTTGTCCCATAAAGTAATTTCTTCATTTTCTTATGTTACATGTTTTCTTACAGAATACATGTACTTGTTGTCATATGAAGAAGCGTAATGAAACCGATACCCCAAGTTTCCTTATTTTAAGTATTCGGAGTTTCCACGGGCACATCACGAAAACACGCCTATACAATTTTGACCCCCTTAAACTCCACTTTTATACAGTAAAACTGGGGTTTACAGGGGTATACATTATTTTTCTTATTTCTGCTCAAAACAGATTGTGGGTACTCGTTAGAAACGCCACGTCGAGGCGGTTCTAACGAGTACCACAATTTATGTTTTGAGTAGAATATTAGATTTTTCTATCTGAAAATTTTCATCTTTTGGTGGCCAAATTTTCAGTATATTTGAATAGGCGTGTTTTCGTAATGAATCTTAAAGATATTTTTAATTTACTGAAGCTGATATTAAGTCCCCTGTGGCGGCCGTAAAAAAGCTTAACGTACTTCATCAAAGCGCCGTTTTTATTTTTATTTTCTTGGGATCATTGAGCCGATTCTAATTTTTTCAATATTTAGAATTTCATTAAATATTCAAAATGGCGCCTTCGGCAAAAGTTTATTCTCTTTAACCATTCTTTTTTTTTTTTTTTTTTTTTTTTCTCCTTGTCCAATTTTAATCCATTTTTCATCGAAATGACTGGTTTGTCAAGACTTTTCACTGCAGATCCAATTTTATCAACATTTTTTCCCTTTAAGTGTCACACACACATCTTAGAAGTGATGGATTATTCTGAACTTAAGCTAAAAATGTGTTTGTCAGTACAAGTGCAAGATTTCTTCTCATCAACACTGACTTCCTTTTAATCATCATGGGACAACCATACCGCCTGGTTCTTAGCAACTGAAGCGCTCTTTTGGTACCGTTATCACTGTAGAATTAAATATTCAGTTTTATGGCCATATTGTCCTCATACAAATTGACTTACTGTAATCCGTACTTGTCATTTTACGTCTACAAGAAAATTGATTAGGGTTTTTACCCTATGTATTGGACAGGTATGAATATTTTTAAACAGTATAAATTAGATTATGTGCCGTAGATGTTGGCGTATGATCAGGGTTTACCCTCGGTAGTTTTTTACTGCTGAACTTTCTAAAGCCGCGGTGGTTCTAGTGTTGCATTGTGGCTACTCGCTACGGTTTTTTATGTTTTGTCCTCTTTTGTTGTCTTACTGAGGTGTTTGGTGGATCCTGTCTGGTGAATCCTATCTAGAATTGTGATCACTTTGTTAAAAAAGCGGGAGATGGATGCTTTGCTTTTCTTTATTTTATGGCTGCACTGTCTGTCATGATTTGTTTTAAGACTGGCTAATCAGAGCTGAAATGATAATCGATTATCAATCCTGCCATTGTGATCGATAATCGAGCAGTAATCGCTGAAGATTTGGTAATAATTTTATCTATCTGTCAGAGCATTACTCTTACCATATGTTACACTTTACTGTATGTATTTGCTAAGACAGGCTTGAACAAACAGTGAAGACCCAGATGATACGCCGCAAAACGCGGCGTCTCATCAGGGTCTACACTGTTTGCCACTCATCCAGTTATTTTTAGATACAACATTGGGTGGTAAATTGTACTCGTTAAGAGTCTCAATGAAACCGAGACTCCGAGTTTTGTTCTTTCATGTGTTCTTTATTTCCAAGGACAACTTTCATAGATTTGATTTAGTCAAAGTCTATTCCAAGGATGGCAATCAGCCGAAGGAACACAATATTTAGAACACAAACGGTATTTGTTATGCAACTTTGTCAAGAAGGGTCAAAATAAACGCGTGATGCCATGATTGAATATAAAAAAGTTATTCATTTCTCACACAATTTTAACCAATATGTGTGTTTTAATTATTATTTTCACTCAGTTTGTATCAATCTAATCAATGTACATCTGACCCGTAACGGAGGAAAACGTAACTTCTGACACACTCAACGAAAATATAAGTGAAGATACCCAGAGGAAGAAGAAACCGACATAACCCAACAAGTGCAAATCAGACAAACAGACAAAAAGCACCAATACATACAAAGAGGACGAACTACAACAGAGGAACGGCCTTGGAATGGTCAGTAGGAAAATGACTCGCGGAGGAGTCTTAAATCAGTTTTACTCGC
Organism: Anodontia alba; assembly: GCA_964016985.1. Taxonomy (NCBI): domain Eukaryota; kingdom Metazoa; phylum Mollusca; class Bivalvia; order Lucinida; family Lucinidae; genus Anodontia; species Anodontia alba. The sequence continues at coordinate 39,334,213 of OZ024823.1, forward strand.
ACGAAACCTCACCCTTAATTCTGAAGCATCTGCAAATTACAAATATATGTTCGTCCTCTGCCGTGACCTCATCTGTGAAGCATGACAATGAAACACATATAATTAAAACATTCTGATGACACAAAGCAAAGGTCTCTAGCGAGCTGAAGCCAGAACACAAGAAAACTACAACAAGACCACGATAAGCCCGACCACAGGCATTTACAGTAAGGTGCCGACCATCTGAAACGGATTGAAGAGGGAGCCGTCATTTAGTCTGAGGACAGACCCATCCGCGCAGTCTGGCCATCTTCGTTGCCTTCTTCAGTTTGCATCCTTGGCTATCTAAAATGCGCCCAACGAAGACTCAAATCAGACTGCGCAAATGCGCAGGCTGATTTGAGTCTTCTCTGGGCGCACATATCCGAACATCACGAAAACATGCCTCTGTAATGTTGAACCCCTTAAACTCCACTTTTATATAGTAAAACTGGGGTTTACCGGGGTATACATTATTTTTCTTATTTCTGCTCAAAAACATAGATTGTGGGTATTCGTTAGAACCGCCTCGCCGAGGCGGTTCTAACGAGTACCCACAATCTATGTTATGAGCAGAAATATGAAAAATATCAGAATTTTTATCTGGAATTTTTCATTTTTTGGTCGTAAAATTTTCAATATATTTGAATAGGCGTGTTTTCGGAATGAGGTACGTTTTCCCACGTAGCGGTTCATCCGTTAAAATGTTCTTCATTGCTTGTAATAACGTTCTGTAATCTGTCTATTAGAATAGAGACAATTTTATTTTATTAACTAAAAAGCATGAAAATATTTATCAAAGCTAAAATGAAATACACATTTCGTTAAATTAGAATGGCATGCACGTCTTCCTGGTAACGGTTAGTCCAAACCTCTATGCCTATTAAAGGGGAATTGATGCACCGCAGATTTTACGCCATTTCCGCCAACGGAGATATTTTTTATTTTTGTGACTTCCTGTTTGTCTTTCTTCACACGATTTCCATTCTAAAAAGGAATCTACTCTGGAAAGAAAGAATTTGCTTCCCCGGATCTTGAATGCTCCTTGGTCCGACATTTGACATTTTGAAACATTAGAGTATACTCTGCAGAGATTTATTGTCCCATCATGAAAACATGCCTATATCATTTTCACCCCCTTAAACCCCACTTTTATATAGTGAAACTGGGATTTACAGGGGTACAGATATTTTTCTTATTTCTCCTCAAAACATAGATTGTGGGTACTCGTTAGAACCGCCTCGCCGAGGCGGTTCTAACGAGCACCCACTATCCATGTTTTGAGCAGAAATGTGAATAATATCGGAGTGTTTACCTGAAAATTTTCAGTTTTTGGGAGGTGAAATTTTCTATTTATTTTAATAGGCGTGTTTTCGTAATGTAAGTGCTCACATAAGGTCCAACAATATGCTTAATATTGTCCCTATCTGAAATGCACTGATGAAAGCGACCGATATTCTACCGTATTGAACGTTGCCAAGGGTCCTATTGCAGTAGAAGTTCATCATGTCGTGCCGTGCAAGATATCTGCCAGTCCGGTCATGATTTTTGGTTTGTTATGCATTTTGACTCAGATCTCTTCAAGTAAAGCAACAACTAAATTCGTCAAACTTTCAAATTTGTTGAGAATTCTTTAAAATCTAGAAATCCAGATTGAACTCGACCGTCACAAAAGTCACAAAGTTTGTCGGATGTTTATTTAACTCCATTACGAAGCCAGTCACGTGACAAGGTTTGTTACATATAACGAAACTTTGAAACACTGTGCACAAAGTAAAACGTTGCAAGCAAAATTGTGCTTTTTGATGAGACAGTAGCTCTGATCGTGGTAAAATAAGAAAATCAATGCACAAGCATATAATAAAAAGGTTATTCGATTTGCTTGGAGATATCATTGTTTTGGCGGAACCGACACGTAAGCTCATCGGTTCAGCCTCTCAAGCTCGTCGGTTTAGCCAAAACAATTCGTACCCACAAATGTATCGCCGTTCAAATAACTGAAAATATTAGTTTTTTGTTGTTTTCTTTTTGCTGTTTTGTTTTGTTTTAGTTTTGTTTTTTAAAAAAAAAAAAAGATAGCGGGCCGTTTAGCTTCAGCAAACGCATTGCTTACGTATCAAGATTCATTGACTAATCTTAATGACTCCAGTTACTTTCCGATTTTTGGTTCACACCGAACCGTCAAATGTACCTCTGACTTGACGCCACGGGTTTTGTTGACAGTTGCTATTATCCTAGGAATTTTTCAACATTTTGACTGTAGCAGGTCACAAAATAGTGTTACAAATCTGTCTGCGCGTTTTTTGCACACTTTTTAGTTCTGTCTGACTGCACCTTGAGCTCCCAAACCTACTGTGCTCTCGATATCCGTCGGAAAGACATTTTTATTCGGTGTTTTATTCTAAATAAAAAAAAATGATTTGTGATTCACAATATCTTATCAGAAACCAGTTGGCGTTTCTGTTCTGTGCTTAATTTTGAAATATTTACCGCAAAATTAATTCTATGACCAAATTGGGTCTTAACTATACAATTTCTACAGTAAATTTGATTTTTGGAAATATTCTATTAAATATTTTTTCTTGATTTTCTTCATTGATTTTTTTTTTACTGATGTTCTATAACAATATTGTGAAAATTTCAGAAATTTTGGACAAATTTCGTCAGTTATGACAGTGTAATCTGCTCGCGACATGATAATGATGGGTTTTAGCTTTTCACGTTTTATTTACATTCATTTTTTACCAGTTTTGCTATTTCATCTTTTTCTCCTTTTTCTTGTTGAAGTCAGAAACCATGTATTGTTGACAAACATCTAACAGCTTATTCTTTACAGTAGAATGTAAATGATACCCATTATTTGCCATACAAGTATATACGCTGTATATTCCGATTAAGGGTAGTGAAAACATTTTCCGGGGAGCCAATTCTGCCAAAATTGTTCGTATTCCTTCTGAAAAGGGGTTTCCTCCAAAAGCAACATCACGAAAACATACCTATATAATCTTGACCCCCTTAAACCCCACTTTTATACAGTAAAACTGGGGTTCACAAGGGTATACATTATTTTTTTCTTATTTATGCTCAAAACATAGATTGTGGGTACTCGTTAGAACCGCCTCGGCTAGGGGTTCTAACGGGTACCCACAATCTATGTTTTGAGCGGAAATATGAAAATATCAGAATTTTTATCTGAAAACTTTCAGTTTTTGGTGGTGAAATTTTCAATATATTTGAATAGGCGTGTTTTCGAAATGAAAGAGTTGGGAACAATTTTTTCCCTTTGAGAGTGGACTCCTTTTCACATTACGAAACACGCCTATTCAAATATATTGAAAATTTTACAATCAAAAGAGTAAAATTTTCAGATGAAAAAAAAACCAATTCTGATATTTTTCATATTCCTGCGCAAAACATAGATTGTGGGCATTCATTAGAACCGCCTCGGCGAGGCGGTTCTAACGAGTACTCACATTCTATGGTTTCTAGCAAAATAAGAAAAATAATGTATACCACTGTAAACCTCAGTTTTACTATATAAAAGGGGGTTTAAGGGGGTCAAAATTATATAGGAGTGTTTTCGTGATGAGGAGCGGCTTAGTGTCAGGGAAAGCAAACAGGAAATCACGAAAGTTATATCCCTTTTAAAATCTGTGGCTATTCTACAAAGTGTATCCTGTCCTCTTAAATTCCGGGCCTTAAAATCAGTTCTAAACTATAATGACCAGACATTCCTTTCGTATATGTCGCCATAACATAGCCTCCACCGTGATACAATGAAATTGGATCGCCCGCAAACATTCAAAGATATATCCATCATTCTTCCTACTCTGTTTTGTGACAGATTATAAAACGGCTATTCAGTCTCTAAACCGCAATCAATTAGCTCGTTACTTCAGCCCTATGTTGCTTTTCAATTTTCTCTCAACAAGATACCTCATGAGAAGTGATACGTCTGAAGAAATAATTACAGTCGACTCTCGTTATCTCGAATTCCAAGGGACTCTTATTAAATACTTCGATATATCCGTACCTTGACATATAAGATTTGCAGAATTGAGGAAAAATTATTCGAACAACCACATTTAACAAATATATATATATATATATATATATATATATATATATATATATATATATATATATATATATATATATATATATTTATATATATATATATGCAAGTGGACTCTCGAAGTTAGAGATATATTAAAAATATTGTGGAAAAGAGGAGAAATTGCTCCTTAGGAGCAATTTCTCCTCTTTTCCACAATATTTTTGCCTGTTGTTAGATGTTCATGTTTCGGCAGGGACCAGTTTTTCACTTCGAGATAAGCGGTTATTCGAGATAAGCGAGTTCGCGATAACGAGAGTCGACTGCATTTCTTTGCACTGGTTCCAGTCCCTGAATGTCATTTAATGCTCGCATTTACTAAAATCATATAGTTTTTTATGATCTGTTGGAACTAAGGTAGTTGCATTATTTGTATCAGATTTTTGTATCATAGGTCTGTCTCTAAGCGGCGTTAACCTAAGAAAATTTGTAGCAGGTGTCATTCTAAAACTGCTTTGATATTTTCAGAGACTTGACATTTCATGAGAATCGTCTGCCTAGCGGCTTTCAATCCTGCTTCTAAGTAGTTAGATGACATGCTTTATATTGATAATATTTATTTTGAGTAAATTATTGAACAGATTTATCCGACTGAAGTTCAGGGCCAAGTTATTCAAAACATCGTTAGCTTAACGAGCTCGTTTATGACAAACTCGTCAACCCTAAACCCTTAAACTGAACACGGCTTTATTTTGACGCACTGATCATTTACGCTCATTGTTGAGCAATTTACCACCAGTTGACCATTTATCGTCTGCTGACCATTTGTCGTCTGCTGACCATCTATCGTATTTGCTTTTTATTGGTTTGTGGCATGTTCGCTGTCCGTCGTGGTTATTTACTCTTCCTCTTGGTATCATTGGTAGGCTTTGTTCTGTAACTGGTACTTCCGGGACATTTTTTTTTTTTTTACCACAGTCAACCCTTTTTATACCGACACTCGATACAACGACAGAATTCATTAAAATAACAATTTGACTGTCACGGAAACCTTCGCCTAAGAGGTAATAATTAGTCACAAATTATGCAAGTATATATATTTAATACTTTAAAGAAACACATGTTTAGGATATTTGTTAGAATCGCCTCTGTGAGGCGATTCTAGCAAATATCCAAAACATATGTTCTGTGAGGAAAAAGAACAAAACACAACCTTTCTTACATATCAATCTGCTCATGAACTATTCTCTACAACAGCAAATTCATTTTAATGGCAATGTCTTTGGGAAAAATGTTGTCGTCGTAACGAGGGTTCACTGTATTAGTAATATGTGAACCGGCTCACGACAAAACCTACAATAAGACCTGTGTGACCTGCAAAGACACAGATCAGCCGGTACATCCATCCAGTATGGCAAGGTACTTGTTTATCCCTCCTTGGATAGCCCGAAATCTGTAGAAGGACCGTGCGATCAGCGAAGACTCTGATAGGGTTGCAGATGCGCAGGCTGATCTGAGTCTTCGCTGGTAGTACAAGTCTTATTGTAGGTTTTGTCGTGCGCTGGCTCATTTTTGATTTTTATGACGGAAATAGCTTAAGGTTAATTTCATATGTCTCCAAAGTACTGATGCGTCAGGTTGTTACAAGTTGAAAGCTGGAACAGTCTGTCAAGAATGCCGTTTAAAGTTCTGTTTCGTTTCATTTCAATAATCCCGTAGATCAAGGCATCCATGCGGTACAGACATTTCCTATCTGGGATCAATTGAAAATTAAACGTGTTGGTAAATTAATATTTCGCTCAGACAAAACGACTGACAGAATTAGTTCATAATTCAGGGAATATCAATAAGCCTGTGGTAACAGCTTGACACATATTTAGTCAGAGGCCAGAATTTCCTTATAACTTACCACGCTATGGGCAGATTCAGCAGACGACTAACTGAAAATATTTTTCTTAATTTTCCTGGACAATAGGATCTGCCAGTTCATTCAAATTGTCTCCTTAATTGCGTCAGCGCAATTTGATCAATGTCCATTCCTCGCAAAATATACCTATGATCTATAAGAAGGCGGAATCTGATAGCTATAGGAAAACAGTGTGTGGTTAGCCGAGTGCTTCTATGTCTACTTATGGAGACCGGCTAGACCTAGTAGAGTTTCTGTCATATTTCAAAAGAGCGACAATTTTGTGACATCCTTTTAGTGTTCCTGCACACCAGTCCCCTTTGGCAAACGGGCCTTATGTAAAAGGTGAATTTGCTCCCCTTAAACCCCTTCTGCAAAGGGTTTACTTTAAAAGGAAAACTTTTATCCATGACTGGGGAACATATTCGTTCCTTTCAGAGTAGATCCCTTTTTAGAATGGAGGTGAAAGCATTTAGATAGAGCTGGCCCCAAGGTTATAAAACTTTTTTCATGCTCAACTCAGCTGAGCATGAAATTTGTCCTGCTAATAATTATCAAATTGCTAACAATTGCTAATTCTTTCTTGCGAAACATGCTGAGCATGAAATTTTCTCTGCCAATAAATATGAAAATGCCAACTACTGTTGGCATTTTCATATTTATTAGCAGAGAAAATTTCATACTCAGCTGAATTGAGCATGAAAAAAGTTTTATAACCTCGGGACCCTGTCTATCCTGAAAGTGTATCCGTTCATTTTAATGTAGATTTGAATGTGGCCCTGGAATTTTATTTTCGGATTTAATTAAGAACTGGAAAATTCTTCTGTGATTTCAGATAGAGTAAAACAAAACTAATTTGTTTCGGGAATTTCTTTTGTGATTAGAAAGCCTATGTAAACGTTTGGTACTGTTGTTAAAAATATAAATGTTACCAAAAATACATCTGGTATATTGTTTCTGCAACTAATAGAAACACAACTAATGACATCAATTTCATATAGTAATCACTAATATTTTTAATTTTGATCAGACGAAGTTTTTTTGTTATTCTAAAATTACAAACTCGGCGATCTGAAGCTGGAGGTAGCTATATACAGCAAAAAAATATATGACAGTCGTAAGACACAAACATGAACACAAACATGAACACACACTTATGATGGCTTTATATTTTTTGTTTTTCGATTTAGTTTTGCCAGGCCCTGCTGGTGCTACTATTTAATTGTCATTGTTTTACAATACATGTAATTGAAATATAAAATCAGCATCTGTCAAATGTACCCTTATCAATATACAAGATAATGCGTATGTTAAAGTTATTCTTTATCAAGGTTTGCTAGCGTCGCAATTTATGAGATAAAGCACCCTACGTAAATTGTCCTCGACATATCCCTAGCAGCGGTTTGCTTTCTTTCCAACGTGCTACTGACGTTCCAAGGCGGTTCCTCTGTGGCAGTTTTTCTATGTCTGTGCGTCTGTGATATCATATATGACGTTTGTGGTGTCCTTATTTGTTCCTCGTCCCCCCTTCCTTTATTGCCTCGGGAGGTCAGTGCTTCGTGATTATCACGAAAACATACCTATATAATTTTGACCCCCTTAAACTCCACTTTTATATAGTAAAACTGTGGTTTACAGGGATATACATTATTTTTCTTATTTCTGCTCAAAAACATAGATTGTGGGTACTCGTTAGAACCGCCTCGTCGAGGCGGTTCTAACGAGTACCACAATCTATGTTTTGAGCAGAAATATGAAAGATATCAGATTTTTTTATCTGAAAATTTTCATTATTATGGTGGTGAAATTTTCAATAAATTTGAATAGGCGTGTTTTCATAATGATTGTAATATTTTCTCGATATCTTCACTTTTGTTTGCATCAAAACGGTAAAAGTCTGAATAAAGTTACCCACGAAAGACCACAATCACAAAGCACAAGCTTCCCGAAGTACCAAAAGAAGAAGATATGACAAGACACAACGGTCTGCATTAAAAAAATACTGTGGGGCTTAGCCATTATATTGCTGAATAAATTAAGATGCCACGCCCACTTCTAATTGTCAGCCAATCAGATTCATTGATTCAGAATTTTGATATAAATTAACATACTGAATGACAAACAGTGCAGATCCAGATCAGTTGGCTTCTTCAGAAGCCAACTGATCTGAATCTACACTGTTTGCAAAGGCTGGGTATATCCGAGTTCAGCAGGACAAGGGTTAAACTAGTTTTACACGATCGCAACCGCCCTTTATTCTCACCCACTTCAAACTTACTAATGAGCCAGTGCACGTTAAAACTTACAATAAGAACTGTATGACCAGCAAAGACTCAGATCGACCGGTACATCCACCCAGCATGGCAAGGTTTCGCGTTTATCCATGTTTGGATAACCCGGAAGCTGTAGAAGACACATGCGCGGATGCGCAGGCTGATCTGAGTCTTCGCTGGTCGCACTAGTCTTATTGTAGACTTTGTCGGGCACCGACTCACATGCATATTAGTTCGGTCCGCCTGGGGTCTTCTACTGCATCAGTGAAAATCACAGAAAACACAATAATCACATAATTGCAATGAAACAAATTAGGGGGCTCAGCTGCTCTGAAACCAAAGCAAAATAAAACAAGTTGGACCATGATAGGCCCGACCAGACAACAGTAGTCAACCCTTTTCCTGGGTGAAAACAATTGATTTAAATACCGCTAAGCACTCTTCGTAAGCTTTTCAGCAGACGACATTTTCAAATATTTTTTCTTCTTTTTTCATGGAAACAGGATCTGACATTTCAGAACCTTTTTTCCTGAGAAAAAAATAAGAACAAATGTCATCGATTTGTCGATTGCTGAATAAGCCCAAAGAATGGTAAAGATTAATCATATTTTTTTCAGTTACACGTAAAAGCTATCACGGCTATATTTTGACGCATTGATCATTTACGCTCATTGTTAAGCAATTTACCACCAGTTGACCATTTATCGTCTGCTGACCATTTGCCGTCTGCTGACCATCAATCGTCTGTTGACAGCTCTAAAAAAAGATTGAGACGCGTCAAAGCTAAGCCGATATCTTTGTTTGCCAGCAGAGTGAAAGACAATTAGGATAAACACAAGTAAAACTCAACATCAGATAATATACCTTTGGTCAAGTGCGCCCTGTGAAGACTCCGATCAGCTTGCGCATCCGTGTCGTCGGATCAGAGTACTTGTCGGGTGCTTTTTATGATAACTAGTGATCCAAGGTTTCTTCAAACGCACTACAAAGACTCCGATCAGACTGCGCAGATGCGCAGGCTGATCTGAGTCTTCGCTAAGCACATTTTGTCACGCTGCGGTTCAATTTATTAATTACGATTCATTTATACGGGGGTCATTTCATAATGTCTCAAAACCGGACCTGAAAGTATGATAGATAGAACTTAAATGATGTATGGACTATACAATTCTGTTGCATCACAATTTAGTTGTCTTATGACCAACCTTGCCTAATGAGTGTCTGGGCATCATCTTTTAGAAGTAATTGGTAGGCGTCATAGTTTAGTCTAAAATAGAGGATATGCATACAAAAATAGCCAGGACATTTAACCCTTCCAATCTTACAGACAAAAGCATCCATCCATCACGCGAACGTCTCCATGTTGATTTTTCCAGTATGACAGTCAATGTATTTAACTATTGTGGGAATTGTTTAACTTTCAGTGGTGGCAACTCTATCTAAATTATTCTGTCTCTATTTTGAAAACGGACCTACTTATTGAATTTACTCCCCTTGGATTGTTTAATATATTCATTCATCAGGAAAACACGCCTATATAGTTTTGATCCCCTTAAACCCCACTAATATATAGTAAAACTGAGGTTCACAGGGGTATACATTATTTTTTTTATTTCTGCTAAAAAATACAGAGATTGGGCTTTCATCAGAACAGCCTCGCCGAGTACCCACAATGTATGTTTTGAGCAGAAATATGAAAAATATCAGAATTTTTTATTTGAAAATTTTCATTTCTGGTGGTAAAATTTTCAGTACATTTGAATAGGCATGGTTTTCGTAATGTGTTGTCTTTTTCTGCGTATGTACAGTAAAACATCCAAGACTCGATCACAGATGGCTCACCGTGGCTGATTCGAACTCATCTTTGAGTCTCTTGGAATTTCTTCCGATCATTACGAAAACTCGCCTTTTCAAATATATCGAGAATTTTACCACCAAAAAATGAAAACTTTCCGATGAAAAATTCCGGTAGTTTTCATATTTCTGCTCAAAACATAGATTGTGCGTACTAGTTAAAACGGTTCTAACGAGTATCCACAAATTAAGGTTTTGAGCAGAAATTAGAAAATTAATGTATACCCATGTAAACCCCAGTTTTACTATATAAAAGTGGGGTTTAAGGGGGTCAAAATTATTTCTGTATAAAAGTGGCGTTTAAGGGGGTCAAAACTATGAGAAATATATATATATATATATATATATATATATATATATATATATATATATATATATATATATATATATATATATATATATATATATATATATATATATATATATATATATATAAGAACTGCAACAGAGGGACTGCCTTGGAACGGTCAGGAGGAAAACTACTCGGGTGCTTAAACCAGTTTTAATCGCAGGAAACCTCACCCGTATTTCTGATGCAGGTTAAAATTACAAATATATGTTCAGCCTGCATAGGGCCCCCTACCTCATCTATGTAACATCACAGTGAAACACATATAATCAAAAACATATAATCAAAAACACTGTGATGAAACAAATTAAGGGCTCAATGGCGATCTGAAGCCAGAACACAAGAAAGCGACAAACAGGACCACGATGAGCCCGGTCGCAGACAGATGGTCACTACTTATGTAGTCCGTCCCCTTAAGGCAAACGTGAACAGCTAACAGCTATGGTTCGTAACAATATGTGCATCTGCACAGTCCGATCGAAGCTTTTGTTGTTTTATTAGCCCACAAAAACATATGCCGTAGAATTCCGTCGGTTTAAACAATTTTATTTCAAGCAATACAATGAATACGAGGGTGAGGCTATAAGTAACCAGCCTATCCCATTTTCGATGGGCCGAATCGGTCACGATTTTCATGCTTTGTTTTAATATATGATTTATACATGGGTACAAAATTACACGCGTATTGAGTCATTCTTTAATAAGATATTGAATGTCAAACATGGCTAGTGATGCAAAGGCATGCTTTTCATCTAAAGTTGAGTACCGTGTTGTAATTCGGTACTTGTATTTAAAAGGTAAAACAGGCAAGGAAATACACGGCGAGGTAGCCGATGTTTATGGGTCTTCTGCACCATCTTCTGCTCAGGTTAAATTCTGGGTAGGGGAATTCAAACGCGGTAGAACGTCTTTAGAAGATGAAGCTAGGTCTGGACGCCCACTGGATGCCACCGACGAAGAAATGTGTAAGAAAGTTCGGGATCTGGTATACTCTGATAAGCAAATTCAGGTGGAAGAAGTAGAGCAGGCATTAGGCATTTCACATCGTAGCGTTTCAACAATCTTACATGATCGTTTAGGTATGCGCAAGCTAACAGCCCGTTGGGTCCCCAAATCCCTTAGCGATGAGCAAATGGCAACCAGAGCATCAGTATGCAGCGCCTTGTTGAAGCGTTTTAGGTCAAAAGATGATTTTCTTTTGCGTCTGGTGACTGTAGATGAGACTTGGGTTCATTATTATGAGCCAGAGAATAAAGCTAAGGGTCGTCAGTGGGTAGGGCCTGGGTCCCCGAGGCCAAAGAAGTTCAAGACGCAACCGTCTGCTGGCAAGGTGATTGCCACAGTATTTTGGGACGCAAAAGGCGTTATTATGTTGGACTTTTTACCCAAGAGAAATACAATAACTGGAGTGTACTATGCAAACTTGTTAGACCAGCTCAGAACCGCCATCCGTGAAAAACGCCGAAGTAAACTCTCTTAAGGTGTTTTGCAGCAACAGGGCAACGCGAGAGTCCACACTTGCAAAGTTGCAATGAATGCTGTAGAGCGAAACGGGTATGAATTAATACCACATCCTGCCTATTCGCCTGACCTAGCTCCTATCGACTTCTTCTTATTCCCAAACTTGAAAAAGGATATCCGTGGACTTCATTTCCGGTCTGATGAAGAAGTCGTGACGGCAGTTGAGGAGTGGGTCAATGGAAAGGACCCTGACTTTTTCAGTTCTGGGCTGATGGCACTTGAACACCGTTGGTCTAAGTGCAGCACACTAGAGGGCAATTACATTGAAAAAGAAGAGGTGGATCTCAACCGGAAATAAGTTAGGCTGGTTACTTATTGACTCACCCCCGTATATATACTGGACATGTACACAAAACATATGATCAGAAAGAAAGCATCCCAGCTAGCATTCTTTATAAGTTAGGCTGGTTACTTATTGACTCACCCCCGTATATATACTGGACATGTACACAAAACATATGATCAGAAAGAAAGCATCCCAGCTAGCATTCTTTATAAATCTATAGCGGGCCGTTATCGGCCCGTCAGGTTAGCTGACGGGCCGACAATGGCCCGCGATAGATTTATAAAGAATGCTATATGGGATAAGCTTATTTAGTTCTTCACCTACTGCATATATATCACTTTTATTACATCATGGCAGTACACCATTATTACAAATAATACTCAATGCTTTTTGGATAACACATGACCGGACATGCAACCAGTCAGTACAGTGGAACGAAAGCAGGACAAAAGCGTACATTATTATGTAATAATGAAGGACAGTATAAAACCACACTGGTGCTTTAAACGATAACAAAAAGGAAAGAAAGACAATAGAAACGGCATTCTAGAGCGAGAGAATGAGACAGGGAGGGAAAACCTTCCAGATGTGGTCGAGATGCGCACTGTAGACAATTTTAGCCATTACGTAGGTAACAACTTACTGACTTCGTATAGCACAAGCTCTGATGCATTCTGATCGGAAGAAACCAGAATTGTTATGAAACTACAAGCCATGTTTCTCTAAAGAGTGAATGCGCAGAAATTGTGTCTTTGGAACTCTATATGGTGATATGTTAATGCAGAAATGTCATACATGCGTTTTTGCCCAGGTTTATTTGCTAAATGATAAGGCCAACGATATTACAGAAAATGTACGCAATTTGTCAAGCCGTCTTGATGTCAGAATGTCAGGAAATCTCGCTTTAGTATCCCATTGCTTCAGTAAAATGTACATTTTTTACTGTCAAAACCTAAATATTATCGTGTCATGAAATCTTACTATAGTTTTTTTTCTTATGTATCTTCTGCGCAAATATTACAAAAAAAGACATGTGTCAGATAATCAAGCCTGTTCTTGACATTTCTTATAATAGGCACTCTGTCTGCGATCTAACATAAAGTACTTATTTTGGTCAACTCCTATGTTATCATAGCTCCAAATGAGGCATTTTTTTTTCAACCAAAAATATTTACATTTTTCTTATTTCGCCACAAAAATATGTATTGTTGATACTCATTAGAAGCGCCTCGCTGAGGCGCTTCTAATGAGTACCCACAATATATGTTTTTGTGGAGAAATAAGGAAAATATTCATCTGATACCGCTCTAATCTGGAGCTATGGTTATCTTTCATTTTCCTAATAAATTTGTAAATCTCTGGAAAGAGAGATGTGTCCGAGGGAAACCTTATTGATGCCATACGTCTGACAGAAGCGGAAACTCATTAAGGCTTAGTTTTGGGGTGTTGAATACATAATATTGCTACGCTGTGTTAAGGCTTAGCACTCTGGGTAAAATTTTCAGCAGACATTTTGAAACATTTCCCCGCAGAAAACAGGATTTGACATTTTATGTAAACTGTCTGTTCTGAAAAAAATGTCTGTTTTTTTTTGTTTTTTTTTTTTGTTTTTAAAAATAAAGAAAGAAATATATTACCAATCTGTCGATTGCTGACCTAGCCAAGAGAGTGGTAAATGTTAACCGTTTTTGCTATATTCTGTCGTTTTAACAACGAAAGGAAAATTCTGTCGTTTCTTTATGCTACACTCTTTGAATCGTTTTCGCTTCATTCTGCCATTTTAACAACAAAGGTAAAAGTCTGTCTTTTTCCTTCGAAAAGGACATACCCTTCTTAACCCTTTCTGAAGTGGACTCTTCCATTTTTGATTTTGGTCAGAACCATTGTACCAAACAAGGGTCTAAGTCCAAAATCAAAATCCCGTCTGGATCTACACTGTTTGAATAGGGATCTGTACCTATCTACAGGGGCTTTGGCCTCGGTTGCTCGGTTGGATGGAGGCCAGGTCGCGGGTTCAACTCCCGCCGAGGTCGGCAACATTCTTTCGTAGAGATTGATCATGAAATATTTTCTACGATCATTCTCTCCCTTCCGCTGATTCAAGTAGGCAGTTTTCAGTTTCTGGCGAAAGAATGTGCACAGTACTGGTTAACCGCTTAGAGGACTAAGGCTGCCCAGTAAACGAGTGGTTTGGTAAACTGACCGCGCTCGACATGATCCCACTGGGTTGACTGGGCCGTAAAACCTCAACACAAACCTGTCTACATGGTTGAAAGGGTTAAGTTTGCTCGTTAATTTCAGACTTTTTTTCTTGCCGTATTTACCCTGTCAGGTATTTGGACAGACATGACTGAGAAGGGTCTATACCGAAAAAGTAGAGCAAACCCCCAAAAAAATCATCACGAAAATATGCCTTTATAATTTTGACCCCCTGACACCCCACTTTTATATAGTACAACTGGGGTTTACAGGGGTAGATATTATTTTTCTTTTTTCTGCATAAAACATAGATTGTGGATACTCGTTAGAACCGCCTCGGCGAGGCGGTTCTAACGAGTACCCACAATCTATGTTTTCTGCAGAAATAAGAAAAATATGAGAGTTTTTTATCTGAAAATTTTCAGTTTTTGGAGGTGAAATTTTCTATATATTTGAATAGGCGTGTTCTCGTAATGAAACGGCTAATGCCCAAAAAATAAATATCGTCCTTAATTTTAAAATCCCTCATGCTCATGTTAACCTTTACCACTCTCTGGGCAAATTTAGCAGACAACAAATTGATATTTTTCCCAGAAAACAGAATTGGCTTCATGCAAACTGTCTCCACTGGAGAGAATTTGCATGAAATGTCAAATCCTATTTCCTGTAAAATAATAATAAAAAAATATTTTAAACTGTCGTCTGCTGAAAATTTTACGCAGAGTGCTAAGCGTTAGACGCGAGTTGACAAATAAATTGTCAGTTATTATCACAGACTCGGCATTTCAACAAGCCCACAGCAATTCGTTTCTTAGATTAATTAGAGTGGATTATAACAATCCTCAAACTTATATTGCATTTCAATGAATAGCTAATTAGACCAATATCCGGAATTTCGTATGATGGGCGATTTTATTTAATATCAAATTTATTGGGAGACACTAAGAAAAAGCGTTCCGTCGCCAAGCGATTTTGCGTTTAGACACTAAAGTTGTGTTATTTATCAAGTCCATTGCAACACCATTAAATGCCAATATGTGTTATAATACCAATGCTTTCGACCCACTTTACAGCGTATGCCAAAAAAATATATGAAAAAAAAAAATAAACGAACAACAACAACAACAAAAAGAAACAACAACAACAAAACAAAACAAAAAAAATATACTAAATAAGTAAATAAAATAAATAGATAATAATAAAAATAACAAAATAAAAATGAAAACACCAATACATATATATATACTCCTTTGTTTATGCATCATAGACTGGTTTCACATTGCTGTGCGCATGCGCCAAACTGGCCAGATAAGTCTCGAATCGGCGTTATCTCAGCGAGATTACAATCGAGGGGGGCAATCTTCAGTTCGCTGCATATTAGAACAGGGGTCCTCGAAGATACTAGATGGGAACATATCAATTGGCTACAACAAAGTAAAACAGAATGAAATCGTCTCCTTTAAGGTGTAAAATTAGATTTTATTGCTTCATTAAAGTAGTATCAATAGTCAAAATACTGCTTAGAGACTTAAAATAAAAGACAGATTTCGTTTACTGCAAGCCAAGCTTCACTGTTCCGTATTCATGCATGCCATTTTCATTTATTTCCACGTAACAAACAAGGTAATTTCAATAAATATATGAAATACATAGACAGAATATCCCTCCCTTCCCTGATTCTATATTTCATCCTTAACCTTTACCACTCTCTTAAAAAATTCAGCAGTCGACAAATTGATGACATGTTTCTTTTTCCCCAGAAAACAGGATTAGGCGTTTCATGCAAATTGTCTCCATTGGAGACAATTTGCATGAAATGTCAAAACTTGTTTTCAGAGAAAAATAAGAAAAATATTTCAATATGTCGACTGCTGAAAAAAAAAATACCCAGAGTGCAAGGCGTTAAAGCATTCTCGGTCATTCGAGAAGATTGTAAGATCATTATGAAAACATGTCTATGTAATTTTGACCTTCTCAAACTCCACTTTTATATAGAAAAAATTGGTTTGCAGGGGTATACATTATTTTTCTTATTTCTGCTATAAAACATAGATTGTGGGTACCCGTTAGAACCGCCTCGATGAGGCGGTTCTAACGAGTACCCACAATCTCTGTTTCGAGCAAAAATAATAAAAAGATCACATTTTTTTTTCATCTGAAACTTTTCGTATTTGCCGCCATAAAAAGTGCCATTATATTGGATGGGCGTGTTTTCGTCATTACGAAAACACGCCTATGCCAATATGAAGAAAATTTCACCTCCAAAAACTGAAAATTTTCAGATAAAAACCTCTGATATTTTTCACATTTCTGCTCAAAACATAGATTGTAGGTACTCGTTAGAACCGCCTCGGCGAGGCGGTTCTAACGAGTACCCACAATCTATGTTTTTGAGCAGAAATAAGAAAAAAAAATATACCCCTGTAAACCCCAGTTTTACTATATAAAAGTGGGGTTTAAGGGGGTCAAAATTATATAGGCATGTTTTCGTGACGTAGTTGTAAGGAAGATGTCTAGGAATAGTCACAATCACAGATCATAGCCTGTCAATGACACCAAGAGAAAGAGCAAAGAAAAACCAAGAGCCACAGACTAAATAAAAGCAAAGTAACTGGCTCATTCTTTCCCAACAAATTGATCACAATGCTAGACATGATCCACTAAAAGGTAAGTAAGTAGTTTTTAACAGATATGGGAATGGCGGCCAATTTGATCAATGCAATGTGACCATTTAACGCTTAGCACTCTGGGTAAAATTTCCAGAAGACGACATTTTCAAATAGTTTACTTAGGAAAGAGGATTTCACCTTTCATGCAAATTGTTTTTAATTGGAGACAATTTGCATGAAATGTCTAATCATGTTTTCTGGGGAAAATAAACAAATAGCCCAAGGGCAACGATTGCTCACCTGAGTATTGATACCTACATTCATATTCTAAACTACAATTCTTCTTGAAAAATGTATTAGTTCACCTTTTTTCCATTCAAAAGTCCAAGGAACTATATTTGCTGTAAAATTGGTCAAGGTAATTCTAAGATCATCATTTGAACAAATGTGGTAGTTTTCAGTCACCCAGTATATGCCAAATTTCATGGCAATCTGCCCAGAGGTTCTGTAGAAAAAGACGTCGATCTCTTCAAAATAATACCATATATGGAATTGGCAGCCATCTTGGTCCTGTGACCTGGACTATTCAAATAAAATTCACCCCCCCCCCCCCCCCGCCCACCCACCACCACACCCGTTTTATCTCCGCCTTGAAGCTGCAATGGAATTTAATAGAAATAGGCCCAGTCCCTTATAATGTTGACGGACATACAATCCTAGTGACCTTAGATCAAGATCGCAGAATGATCTTGACCTTTGACACTGAGTGAGGTTCATATAAGATCTATTTTATTTCATAAACCTCAACAATTTCGGATGAATGCACTGTTTTACATTTTTCCCATTCAAAAGCCTAAGGGAACAAATTTGACCTTGCCATAAAATAGGTCAAGGTCAACCCAGGATCATCATTTATATCATTTTTATAGGGCTCAAGTTCCTTTTGCTGACTATTAAATTCCAAGATTATCTGACCTAGAGTTCTGAAGGAGAAGGGTTTTAATGATTTTTATCATATATGGGCATGGCTGCCATCTTTGTTATGTGACCAGGACCAATTCTATAAATCTCCTACGATTTGCCTGGAATGAAAGAAGCTTTAGGAGACGATTTGCATGAAAACAAAAAGCCTCTTTACAGGGAAAATGAGAAAAAATGTTTCAAAATGTCGTATACTGAAAATTTGACCAAGAGTTTTAAGCGTTAAGCAGACTTCATAGAACAGGCCCCGAGGTTATAAAATTTTTTCATGCTCAACTCAGCTGAGCATGAAATTTTCTCTGCTAATAAATATGAAAATGCCAACAATAGTTGGCATTTTCATATTTATTAGCAGAGAAAATTTCATGATCAGCTATGTTTAGCAAGAAAGAATTTGCGTTTGTTAGTAATTTGAGATTTATTAGCAGGACAAATTTCATGCTCAGCTGAGTTGAACATGAAAAAAGTTTTACAACCTCGGGGCCAGATATCCCTGGCTGCAATACCAAAGATTTCTCGTCTTTAAATGTATTATTACATGTATATTGCATGGCCGCTACCTTGTCGATGGATCGGGGCCATTTTAGCAACCCTTCGTTCTCCCAATCCAACGAGACTCCACATCTAACCGTTAAAAATACATGAAACTCCGAAACTTTAGAGGAGAATCTTTGAAAATGTAGACTGAGGGATGACGGACGGAAAGTGATCTCTATAGCTAATCCTGAGCCTTTATGGTGGAATGCAGGGTACTCAAAAATTATGAAGTTTTTGTGACGGACTTCGCGTTATTATCTGTGCAGGAGCATTTCACATGAGCATTTATGGATCAGATCTGCAGAGTATTGCATGACCACCATGAGTTTCTCGAGAAAGCTAGAAAGTGTTGGGAGGTAGAAATTAGTCCATGTTACTACTGATAAATGTGTATCCATTCCCTTTAGGGTGTACAGATGAATAAAACCTCTCTCTCTCTCTCTCTCTCTCTCTCTCTCTCTCTCTCTCTCTCTGTATGTGTGTCTGTGATTTGCTTTTAGTTATTTGTAATTTTTTGCAAGGTACAGTCGATTCTTGTTATTTCGACTTCGCTTTACATCGAATAACCGCTTATCTCGAAGTTAAAATCTGGTCCCTGTTTTTTACATGGAAATCTAACAACAGGTAACAAAATATTGTAGAGTCAAATTACATAATACGGCTGTTCGATTTATTTTTCCTTAATTCTGCAAATCTGATATGTCGAGGACTGGATATCTCGAAGTATTTCAGAGAGTTCCTGCGACTTCGAGATAAGGAGAGTCGACTGTAATTTTAAATGCAAACTATGAACATACATTTTCTTGAAGATAGTATACATATTATCAATAGTCTGCGTCTAGTCTGGAGCAAGTTTTAAATCCGAAAAAACAAGTCTAATTTAAGACGTTTTATTTTAGCAAAGCAGATTGCAGACATCATGTTTTGGCGCTTAATTAGACTGACGAAATAAGAGATTCAAAGCTTTGGGGAATTTGTATTACAAACGACAGACTCAAAGAAACATCGAGAAACTCAAAGTCAGAAGAAACAGAAACGCAAAACAACTACAATCAGTTGTCACGAAACATATTTAATTTTTAAAGCTCTAAACAAATTTGTAGCAGATGACATTCTAGATTTTTTTTTTTTTTTTTTTTTTTTTTTTTTTTTTTATAATTACAATTGCTTCAGTCTTATATTATGTAAAAAAATAGAAATTGTTTTAAAGCTTGTCTATTTTTATTCATAATCAGCAGGTTAGAGTTTAAGCTTTTAACTTCGGAACCTCTCTAATGTGCTTGTGCATAGTTAGGTTCCTCTTCTTTTCAGTCGTTTGTATAGTTAACAAAACGATTTTATCAGTTATTTCGGAGATGTTACATACAACCATAAAAAGAAATCATCACGAAAACACGCCTATATAATTTTGACCCCCTTAACCCCACTTTTATATAGTAAAACTGGGGTTTACAGAGGTATACGTTATTTTTCTTATTTTTGCTAAAACATAGATTGTGGGTACTCGTTAGAACCGCCTCGCCGAGGCGGTTCTAACGAGTACCCACAATCTATGTTTTGAGCAGAAATATGAAAATACCTGAAATTTTTCACTTTTTGGGGAGTGAAATTATCTATATATTTTAAAAAGGCTTGTTTTCGTAATGTGCTTTATATAATATGAATTTAGGCAACCCCTCATTCATCATTTTATACAGTAAAGGCGGGATCGGGTGGGGCGGGGATAAGAAATTGAAGTTCACGTGATGGTATATAGGACAGTTATTGAACATATTTATCCCCTTAATACCGAATGTCATACAATATTGAATTTGGTAAACAGACCCAGATAGGTACCCGGCGTCTGAAAATATACAGAAATCTATAGCATTGTAAAGCGTTCATTTGAATTATAAATGGATTAGCCCTTTCAAGACTACAAACCAAAACATTTCGCAAACAGTGTAGATCTTGATGAGACGGTTCACAATGAGCCGTCTCATCAGGATCTACATTGTTTGCCATTCTGTTTTGATTTTTTTTTTTTTTTTTTTGTCTGAGACCCCTGTTTGGATCAGTGGTTCTCACCAGATTCGGAGATGGAAGCGTTCACTTCAGAAATTCAGGGATCAAAGAGCTAGACCATCTTTCAAAATGGAAGATTCCACTAGACATAATTTGGTTTATCCCGTTTTAGGACCAACCTTCATCGGAGTTTCTTACTGTCTAACTAGACACTTTGTTCAATCAATTTTTATGGTGCAAAATTCACTTGAAAATTATTACGTTTTATTTTGACAATGTAATGTTGTAATGCTTCAATCAAATTGTTTCTATAACCCTAAAAGTGCTAATCACAGCTGCAACAGACGACATTTTTATCCCCACGCTTTAACGATGGGGATATTGTGAACGCCTCCGTCTGTCAGTCACGCGATCTCCTCCTAAAGCACTGGGCGGAATTTAACCGAACTTGCTACATGACTTCCCCCGCGTGGTTTTGGTGTGCGAGAGCAACATTAGTTTTCACTCTGCTCCATTTGACCGGGTGGGGTAAAAAAGTCACGAAAGCGTGGGGATTTTGCGATGACATGCCACTGATTGCGCGATCATAGTGATTTTTGTTTTTAATATTTTGCTAAGAAAATAAGTCGACATTTCATGTGAATCTTGCCAAGCAGACGATTCACATGAAATATCAAGACTTATTTACCCTACAAATAAAGAAGTAAAATAAAATGTCGTCTGCTGCTAAATATGCTTAATGCTTCAAGGGTTAATATTATCGTTTAAAGGTATTACGAAAACACGCCTATTCAAATATATTGATAATACTCGTATCACCACCAAAAACTTAAAGTTTTCAGATAAAATTTCCGATATTTTTCATATTTCTGCTCAAAAACATAGATTGTGGGTACTCGTTAGAACCGCCTCGCCGAGGCGGTTCTAACGGGTACCCACAATCTATGTTTTTAGCAAAAATAAGAAAAATAACCTATACCTCTGTAAACCCCAGTTTTACTATATAATGGGGTTTAAGGGGGTCAAAGTTATATAGGTATGTTTTCGTGATGGTAAGAGGCAAAATCAATAAGAAACAATTTCGAATAATTTCCAGCACTGCATTATAAGCATTATTTGCAGCAGAGGAGAAATTATTTGCAATACACTCCAAATGTATTAAAGTACATAAGCCAGAAGTAATTTTTCCTGTTGTCAAACAAGAAGCTGTTGTATTTAACAGCGAAATCATTTTATGTGTTAAATTAAAGTCTTACTGAAAGAACTTTGGTCTCAATTTTGCTCTATGTTTTTTTTTTTTTTTAAGTAACGGATTACGTTTGCGCAGTAGGCGCATTGTTCTTATCAATATTTCAATTTCAAAAGGGAATGCACTTCTCGACAGTTCCTCACTTGACCGAGTAGCAAGTTAAAATAGATTTGCCTATGGAGAACTAGGGAAAGGCAATAAAAGAAAAAGTATGTTTGAGATGAAAGTTCTTGATAAGCAATTCATTTTGATTCAAATTTGATCAAAATCGGATGAAATCTAAGCACGTTAATGGCGTTTAAAGATGGTGCCGCCATTTTGATTATTTAATGAACTTCTTAAAAAATATAAAAATGTTAAATAAAATCTTCCTGCTGACAGAAAATTGTGCGGCTTTGAAATAACATTGCAAACACCTAGGGAAGAAGCTATATACACACGTAAAATAATGTTGCATATACTATTTATTTAAGTTTTGCCTATTTACGAGGGTCCTGCAAAAAAGTTTTGTCACTGGGTTCGGCTTACTTCAGTGCTACGTTTTATCAAATATATTTTTATTACAAACCTTCAAAGTATTCCCCCTTTACTGAAACACATTTTTGTAACCTTTTTACCCAGTCGCGAAAAGCAGATAAATAGTCTTCTTTTGGTATCTGTTGGAGACACTCATAAATAGCGCTGCCAAGAGAACTTCTAGACGTATACTTATTTCCAGAAAGCATTTTCTTAAGCCTTGGAAATAGAAAGAAGTCACAGGGATTCGGGTCAGGTGAATAAGGTGGATGGTTTAAAACTACCTTTTCAGAAGCCAAAAAAGACTTAACAATCTCACACTTATAAGAAGAGGCGTTGTCATGTAAAGGGTGGACTCTTATTTATTTTTATTTATTTATTTAAACAATGTTTAAAGAGGATGACACAATTAGCTATAAATAACTATTCTACCTTGTGGTCCTCTAACTAAAATTTATATACATATATACAACAAGACTTAACTAACAGCTAAGAAATTCATGGGATAAAGTAGCTTGTAGCGAAGTGAATGCTTATATAAAGTTTTTATCAAATAAAAAGTGCTAACCGGTATGTGCAAGTGATTTAAAACCAAACATGGCACTTAATTATATCAAAGACAAATCAGTACCATCCTTTGCTTGGTCGTTTCTAATTGTAAAACTCTTTCACTTTCTTCAGTACAGAATTCTTGTAGAATCGGTCAGTGACTGTATGACCAGATGGACAACGCACTTGAACGACTGGCCCACTTGAATTAAAGAAAATTGCGTACAACATCTTTTTCGAACTTATGGTTCTCTTGGTAATACATGGGTGTTTTTTTTAGTTTTTCGCTTCCATTGCTTATTATCAGCCCTTCTTTGTGGCTCAAGCATGTGCACCCAGGTTTCATCACCTGTTAGCAAGTTAGAAATAACCCGATTATTACAGCCTTTGTATGTTTTCAAAAGTTCCCGGGCACATTAAAGGCGTTGTGTCTTTTGCTCCTCAGTGAGCAAATGAGGTATCCACCTAGCGCAAACCTTTCTCAGGCCCAAACGCTTTTTCAGAATTGTTTGCACACTGCCTTCTGATATGCCAGTACAACTAGCTATATCTTTGACAGACAATCGCGCATCCTGTTCGACCACAATCTTTACAGCAGCGATGTTAGCCTTGGTAGGCCTTTCAGGACGGGTATTATCTTCAACAGAAAATTTCCCAGCTTTAAAAGCTTTAACCCACCTAAAAACTGTGCGCATTGAAATGGTCTGAGGTCCATATATACCACACAATTCATTAAATATCTGCTTTGAATCTATATTAAGCCTAATGCGGCATTTAATATAGCTACGAATTTCAGTCTTCTGGTCCATGTTCCAATGTAACAAGTAAATTGGTCAGTGTATATGACTGCATCTATTTCAATTTGGAAATCAATTTGCACGAAAGAAACGGGTATCGTTAGCTATTCAACACACCATTCAAGTGCAGTGAAGCATTTTAAAATATACCTCGGATAAAACAAAGGAAACCTATTAGTGACAGAACTTTTTGCACGACCTTCGTAATTAGAGCTATATGGCGTTATATTATAGCCCTGTACACAAGGACCGATTTGCTCACGTGAGCATTTATTTGCGTTTACGCAAATCTGCTTACTGTTCAGTCTGATCAGTCTGCGTTGATCGCATGTGCATTTTTCAACATCCAGGCTGTCCAGGCTTACAAATTATACATGGCTGGAACTCCACGTCTTAACCCTTGTCCTTCTGAACCCGGATTTACCCTGTCTTTGCAAACAGTATAGATCCAGACCAGTTGGCTTCTGAAGAAGCCAACTGATCTGTATCTGTACTGTTCACCATTAAGTATGTGAATTTATAGCAACAATCCAGATCACGTAATCTGATTGGCTGAAAATTAGAAGTGGGCGGGGCATCGAGGCGCTTCTAATGAGTACCCACAACATATGTTTTCATGGAGAAATAAGAAAAATATCAGCACTTTTGTGTTGAATTTTTTAAGGCTATTTTATCTTTTTTCCGCTCTTATTGACCAAAAATTTAGAATGGCCCAAACAGACAGCTTTGAATTTCATTTCATTATAACATGCCTCTAAAAATAAAACGTGAGAAAAATATGTTTCTTAAAATAGAATTTTCCGATTAGTCGGCTATAAAAAATCTTTCCGATCATCAGTCACAAGACTCAAAAGTGACTGATGAATGATTATAATCGATCATCAGTGGCAACACTACTCAGAGCGCATGTCCTAGTTTTTGCAGGGCATGCGCAGAGGACACATTTTATCGTGATACGGTTCAAGGACATTATTTCAGTAGGATATGCTGGTCAGGGCCCAGTTGTTCAAAGCTAACGATTTCGTTAGTTAACGATTCATTAAAATTAACAACTGGTGATACGCAAATATGCTGAATTTTTTTGCTGTAAAAATGTGAGTAGCTTTTGCAGTGCAAAAGCTACTCACATTTTTTTCAGCAAAAAATATCAGAATATTGTATATTGAATCTGCTAAAACAGTTAACGAAATGACCCTTAACGAGCTCGTTAAGCTAACGACGCTTTGAACAACTGGGCCCAGATTACTGCATGATCTTATCAGAATGTTTTTTTTCATTTTACTGGTACCCTTATCAATTTACGGTTGAATTGAAATCTGTAATTTTTACAAAACGTCAAGTGATTAATAATCCTGATAACTTGGGTTTTCCATTAACTAATCTAAATCTTCGATCCATAATATAAAAAACGCTTTCTTGATTGAAACATACACAACGATGAATATCTTGGTTGAACGTAACATCTAAATAAAACATTTTTAACGCTTAGTATGCCGGGTAAAATTTAAGCATATTTTTTATTTATTTATTTTTTGTTTCATTTTTTAGGCTTTGGGAGAATATAAGCGTTGACATTTTATGCAAAGTGTTTCCACAGGAGACAATTGGGTTGAAATGTCAAAGCTTTTAAAAATATCATCAATTTATCGTCTGCTGAATTTGCCTATAGAGTGGTAAAGATAAGATGCGTTCATGATTAAAACGAATGCAATGAAAAATATCATTGCTGAACATATAAAACCCTGAACAAAAACGTCAAAAAGCGGGTTTACCCTTTTTCTTGTGAAACGCAAGCCTACTCGCATGGTTCTAAACCTCAATAGTTAACATCACGGTAAAACAAATAATTCATATCTGATATTTGTTCAGAGTAATCTTAACAAATACAGTCGACTCTCGTTATCTCGAATTCCAAGGGACTCGCTGAAATACTTCGAGATATCCGTACCTCGACATATCAGAGTTGAGAGAGTGAGGAAAACAATGAATTGAACAAACGTATTCAACAAATGGATATGTAATTTGACTCCTGAAGTTAGAAATATATATATAAAATAGTGTGGAAAAGAGGAGAAATTGCTCCTTAGGAGCAATTTCTCCTCCTTTCCACATTATTTTGTTACCTGTTGTCATAGTTTCATGTTAAAACAGGGACCAGATTTTCACTTCGAGATAAGCGGTAATTCGAAATAAGCGAGTTCGAGATAACGAGGTTCGACTGTATGTAGTAAGTCATCTAACACAGTAGATGAAGAACATCAGAGGCCTCTTAGAACAATCCAATAGTTGGCATTTTCATATTTACTAGCAGAGAAATTTTCATGCTCAGCTGTGTTTAGCAGGAAAGAAATTGCAGTTGTCAGCAATGTGAGATTTATTAACAAGACGACTTTCATGCTAAGCTGAGTTGAGCATGAAAAAAGTTTTATAACCTCGGGGCCTGGTTGATGGCCGAAAGACAGGGAAACCATGAAGAATTTTTCATAACAATGCAGAAACACATGTGCAACAAGAGGAGTGAGGTTAATGACATAATTTCTACCCATCGGTATACCTACTATTTATTTGTACCGAAATATCCCGAAAAAGGACACGCAGCAGGCACACAACGTTGCAACAACGTCGATTCTACGTTGATTCAAGTCTTGACGTTGAATCAACGTTGAATCGACGTTGTTTCAACGTTGTGTGCCAGCGGGGACATGTTTTAATAGCAATAAAATAAGAACCCAACATTTTTGCGAGTTCAGTCGTTGTGCATGACCGAAAGTTTACGGCGAACTTTGTTTCAAATGGCCTTTTGTGGAGCTTCGGTAACCGATCAACATAAGAAACTTAGACGGGTTCTCTTTAATACTTACTGCAAATATGACAGCCCGATTACTATGATCGTCAATAGCTGACCTCTTATCTTTGAAAAGAAAGTATGAAAGGTCACAATCATGAAACATATCCTTTCCGAGGCATTGGACAAACATCACGAAAACATATCTATATAATGTTGACCCCCTTAAACCCCACTTTTATATAGTAAAACTGGAGTTTACAGGGGTATACATTATTTTTTTTTTATTTCTGCTCAAAAACATAGATTCTGGGTACTCGTTAGAACCGCCTCACAGAGGCGGTTCTAACGAGTACCCACAATCTATATTTTGAGCAGAAATGGGAAAAATATCAGTTTTTTATCTGAAATTTTCAGTTTTTGGAGGTGAAATTTTCCAGTATATATTTGAATAGTCGTGTTTTCGTAATGAAGAGATGGGGAACAAAAAAATAACACCATTCACAGAAGAACTGCGACAGGAAGGTCGCCTTTGAACGGTAAGATGAAAAACTACGGGACAGTCAATACATATAATTTAGTACTGCAATGCCCTTTTTTTTAACCTTCACCATTTCTTGGGGTAAATGGTTGGATAAACAAAGTAAAGTTGGCCCTCGTTATCTCAAACACTGATTACTCAAACTACTGCTTAATTCAAACCAAACGAAAGGCAATATTCAGGTTGTTGTATGTTACATGTAACTACAGTTAAACTTCTTTTATCTCAAGTTACTGTTATCTCAAAGTAAAAATTCTGGTACCCGCTGGAGTTTGAGATAGTGAGAGTTGGCTGCATATACATCCAGACACCAAACAGAAATGGAGATAGCCAGGAAACGTCATTAATGTTTACGTCAGAGTGATCTCCCTTAGATCAGTCTCTATTCATCGTTAATTTATTTTTTATTCTTATTTTACTGCGATAATAATAAGCTTTTGAAAACAACGTACATCCAGATGAGACGGCTCATTATGAGCCGTCTCATCAGGATCTACGCTGTTTGACATTCAGTCTTTCAATTTTAAATACAAACTTCTATCAAATCGAAAGTTTATTTAAAAAAAAAAAAAAAAAAAAAAAAAAAAAAACAGACAAAAGGTATGGCATTTTGTTGCCTTCGTGTGAACTTCTAAGCACTCCTATCATTCAAATATACTGAAATTTTTTAGCACCAAAAAAGGAAAATTTTCAGGTAAAAAATTCTGATATCTTTCATATTTCTGCTCAAAATATAGATCATGGGTACTCGTTAGAACCGCCTTGACGGGGCGGTTCTAACGAGTACCCACAATCTATGTTTTTGAGCAGAAATAAGAAAAATAATGTATACCCCTGTAAACCCCAGTTATACTACATAAAAATGAGGTTTAAGGGGGTCAAAATTATAAAGGCATGTTTTCGTGATGATATGGTAAAATCATCTTAACCGTCGCAAAAATAACTTTTCGATATCGCTGCTATGCCCAGTGTTGTAGCGACGGCAAAGATATTGGACGCATCAAGCGAAAAAGTGCCTTCAAACAAGCGCAAAATACGCAGTTTCAGATCTTCCTGCGCATGCGCAAAATATCATCCGGGCCATTGCCGCAGTGAAGGCCTTGGTCAAAATGCACGGATGCACAGGCTGGTCTGTTATCCGCATATGCCCGAATATACGTTTTCGCTTAACGTGGCTCTTTTGTTGTGACGTTGTGAGATTATGTCGTAACCTAATTCCCGATAGAAACTGGTTAAATATGCGAATTGCTATCGCAATAATGTTACAGGCCAGTAACATTTGTATATACAAAACCAATACGTATACCAATACAAAATTGGCTTTAAAACCACACAAATTATGTTTTTTATCAGTTTAATTAGCTGTATAACCTTGACGAAATGCCAGGAATACTCAGTGTGCAAGAGAATAAATTACAAACATAAATGGAACGTTTGAAAGGCCGGCATATACTGTATTTAATCTAAAGTTTCAGCCAGACAAGTCTCGGTGAACGATGTAAAATAAGACAAGAGGACCATGATGGTCCTATATCGCTCACCTGAGCAAACAGCTTTGCAAACTTACTGTTGAAGTGTCAGCCAAGTTCACTGGTCTAAGATTTTTGTATAAATTTTATAGCCCTACTCCCGAGCGGCTATGTTTTTTCATGCATCATGACTGCTGGAACTGAATCTTGAAAGAAGGTCACCAAAGGAACAATTCTGCCAAGTTATATTGAAATTGGTCCAGTGGTTTCTGACAAAAAGATTTTTGAAGTGTTTTATATAGCTATATAGGGAAAATAAGCTCCACCCCCCTAACGGCCATATTTTTTGACGAATCATGACAGCTTGAATAAACTTGGTAGAGTGCCACCAAAGGAACATTCCTGCAAGTTATACTGAAATCGGTTCAGTGGTTTCTGACAAGAAGATTTCTAAAGTTTTCTATTTAGATATATAGGGAAAATAAGCCCCACCCCTAGCAGCCATGTTTTTTGTCGAATCATGATTGCTTGAACAATCTTGGCACAGGGTCACCAAATCAACATTCCTGCCAAGTAATATTGAAATCGGTCAGGTGGTTTCTGAAAAGAAGAATTTTAAAATTTTCTATACAGATATATACGGAAAATAAGCCCCGCCCCCTGGCGGCCATGTTTTTTGACGTATCATGAGGGCTTGAACAATCTTGGTACAGGGTCACCAAAGCAACATTCCTGCCAAGTTACAATGAACTCGACCCAACGGTTTCTTACGAGAAGAGTTTTAAAGTTTTCTATATAGATATATAGGGAAAATATGCCCCGCCCCCTAGCGGCCATGTTTTTTGATGAATCATGCCGGCTTGAACAATCTTGGTAGAGGGTCACCAAAGAAACATTCCTGCTAAGTTATATTGAAATTGGTCCATTGGTTTCTGACAAGAAAATTTTTAAACTTTTCTATATAGATATATAGGGAAAAATAAGCCATGTTTTTTGATGAATCATGATAACTTAAACAATCTTGGTAGAGGGTCAACAAGGAAACATTTCTGTCAAGTTATAATGAAATCGGTCCATTGGATTCTGACAAGAAGATTTTTAAAGTTTTCTATTTAGATACATAGGGAAAATAAGCCCCGCCCCCTGGCGGCCATGTTTTTTGACGAATCCAAATGGCTTGAACAATCTTGGTAGAGGATCACCAAAGAAACATTTCTGCAAAATTATATTGAAATCGGTCCATTGGTTTCTGACAAGAAGACTTTTTAAAGTTTTCTATATAGATATATAGGGAAAATAAGCCCCGTCCCCTGGCGGCCATGTTTTTTGACAAATCCAAATGGCTTGAACAATCTTGGTAGAAGATCATCAAAGAAACATTCCTGCAAAATTATACTGAAATCGGTCCAGTGGTTTCTGACAAGAAGACTTTTTAAAGTTTTCTATATAGATATATAGGGAAAATAAGCCCCGCCCCCTGGCGGCCATGTTTTTTGACGAATCCAAATGGCTTGAACAACCTTGGTAGAGGATCACCAAAGAAACATTTCTGCAAAATTATATTGAAATCGGTCCATTGGATTCTGACAAGAAGATTTTTAAAGTTTTCTATATTGATATATAGGGAAAATAAAACCCGCCCCCTGGCGGCCATGTTTTTTGACGAATCCAAATAGCTTGAACAATCTTGGTAGAGGATTACCAAAGGAACATTTCTGCAAAATTATATTGAAACCGGTCCAGTGGTTTCTGACAAGAAGATTTTTTAAGTTTTTAGTTAAGAAATCTATTTTTAGCTCCTGTGACCTAGATATGCAATGGACCGGAACCATTTGAACAACTTTAAAAGAGGACCAACCAAGGATCATTCCTGTGAAGTTTGGTCAAAATCCAATCACTGGTTCAGGAGGAGATGTTGTTTAAAGATTGTGAACGGACGGACGGACTGGACGGACGGACGGACGGACAGACGGACGACGACGACGGTGAGTGATCACAATACCTCACCTTGAGCCTTCGGCTCAGGTGAGCTAATAACCAAACAGATGAGCATCAAAAATTAAAGACAACACCCCACCAGACGTCCAATTCTCAACTCCGAAGAACAAACAGAGCAATCCCTCGAATCACATAAGAGGTCAATAGAATAAACATTAATTATGTGGACCTGCCCGTCAGTTTAAAAAAATAAGCCAAGACACAGCCTTTCCTACAAGATTGCATGTGCGCCCAGCAAAGTTACAGCATCCTTGCAGGTTGATCAGAGACTCCATCGCGAAAACATGCCTATATAATTTTGACCCCCTTAAACCCCACTTTTATTAGTTAAACTCGTGTTTACAAGGGTATACATTATTTTTTCTTATTTCTGCTCAAAAGATAGATTGTGGGTACTCGTTAGAACCGCCTCGCCGGGGCGGTTCTAACGAGTACCCACAATCTATGTTTTGAGCAGGTATATGAAAAATATCAGAATTTCTCATCTGAAAAGTTTTCTTTTTTGGTTGTAAATTTTTCAATGTTTTTAAATAGGCATACCAAAAGACGCGTTGGCTCATTAACTACCCATAGAGTAACTTGCGAACCTGTGAATACTCTGACCAGACTATGCGGATGCACATGCTGATCCAAGTTTTCACTGGGCGCACAAGCAATCTTGCAAAAAATGTAAACACTTTCTAGTCATTCTTCGATCTACCACCCGGTAAATACACAACGTCACAACAACGTCGTTACAACGTCGCTGCAACGTGGTGACGTTGCAGCGACGTTGTAACGACGTTGTGTGCTTGCTGGGTACTGTTCGTTCCAGACAAATTGTTATAAAGCAAATAATAACCAGACAGCACTGTTTTAATGTAACAGGTAAAAAAGAACAACACTGTGATTCTTTAATGTTTGCTTTGATTAAGCTTTACGAAATTTCTTCATTGAAATAAAAATACAATAGACATTAATCTGTTTATAACACAGTTTGTTATAAGATTGTTTACATTTGCCGGGATCGTCACAGACCGACGATCCCGGCAAATATAAAAAGTCCTCAGTGAGCTAATCGAATAGTCTACCGTATATAAAAATCCAAAGCTATATTAAGAGACCGGCGCGATTCCCGCTCCGGTCAAATAGTCCTTGTGTTTTCGAAAAAAAAAAAACAGTTTCGGGTTTAAAAGTACTTTTCATTCATACAGGGAAATAAATACACGTGTATGGAAGCCTTTGAGATTCCAGACAGCACCGAATTATAACGGCCTAAGCCTTTCAGAAGCGTCTGCGAGAATGAGCATTATTTGAAATTAGGAATTAGTCTGCCAGGTTCAACTCTAGTCTACTTTATAAAAAAAAATAGATTTCTGTTTTAATCTTTTGCAAGTACGGTAAATGTCCTAACATTTCAAACATGAAAGGTTCTGACAAATGTGTAAATGTAAACAGTGCGGACCCAGATCTGACTGCTGCAGTATGATCTGAATGTAGAATGTTTGCTTTTCCTCTAGGTATTTTAAGAAACAAGTGCATAAACAATTGTGCCCAAAAATGGACACAAAAATATGTTCGAATTTTTACAACACTTCCGTAGGCATTTCATCATACTTCCACAAACGTTTGTAATTAGTTTTTGTTTCTAAAATATTTCTAATGAAATTTTAGATATTCTGCAATAAACTTTCATAATTGAGCCAGCGCACGACAAAGCTTACAATAAAACGTGTGCGATCAGCGAAGACTCAGATCAGCCTGCGCATCGGCGCAGTCTGACCTGAGTCTTCGCTGATCGCATGTGACTTCTACAGCCTTTGGGTTATCCAAAATGGGAAAGACGAGACTCTTGCAATACCGGGTGGATTTACAGGCTCGTCTGAGTCTTTGCTGGTCACACACATCTTATTGTAGGTTTTGTCGTGCGCTGGCTGAATTACGCAAAGTTTTATTCCTAATTTTGTGAATTTGACAAGCAATACATTTAAACCGTTAAAGTAGCTAAAAGTTGAAAGATGTGCTACTGACAACACTGCCACGTAAATCTAGTTGATTTGTAGAAGGATATGAATTACAGAATTAAGACAATTCGAAAATTTGTTCGATGCTAACTGAATGTTCAATAAAAAACCGAAAATGTATATACTCTGCAAAACACCTCTTCCAGGGATTCAGCTGTGTGAATGCAATTTAATGCTCTAGATAGAAGCTGTTTTTTATCATTAAGGTCCAATCCTCTGTGCATTGAAGGAAATGTATTAAAACAACTTCATCGAAGCAGTGATAGCACTGGTGGGTCGATTTTCTCTGAGTGTGGTCTTGAACGGGGGCTTAAGACTGATTAATTTGACACTAAACTTTCTGTAATTAAGTAAACCGTGCAGACCCTGATTGGACGCTGCGTTCTGCGGCATCTGATCTGAGTTTGCACTGTTTGCCAATGTCCGAGCCCAGGTTTTATAGATAACCCTCTCTACACACACTCTGACGTCACTGAGACAAGAATAGTAACATTTTCACAAGCTTCAGTGATAAGTTTTGCTACAAAATTATTACACAATGTTATTTATTGTTGTATTTCTTACTTCAAATGCTTTGATGATGTACAGGGCTAAGTTTTTTAAGCATTTCCCTTTTGAATTTAACAATTCTAAAAAATTATACATACTAGGATTGTTCGTATAATATCTTTTAATATAAGTCGTCCTAAGTTCTTGATAAAGTGGACATTTGAGAACGAAATGGAGTTCGTCCTCTAAGTCATTTTTATTACATAAAGTACACTTTCTAATTTCTCTGGCGACTCCAGTATGCCTTCCAGTTTCTATGTATAAACTTTGTGAAGATAGTCGTAATTTAGTTATTGCATTTCTTTGTTTACGATTTTGTAATTTAAGTAAATATGAAGATAGATCGAAAGTTTCTCTTATTTCCCTAAATAATGACATTGAGGTAGAATGATTTAATCCTGCTCGGAGTTCCACAATAAAATTATCAGTTATACTACGTTTAAGAATTGCTAAAAACTTTTCCTTATGAATCGAATGTGGATTGTACCATACTTCTGTAAACCCATTTTTATCCAGTAAATCTTTATTTATCCATGATTGCTTTTGTATTGACGTGGTTTTTGTCATGTCAGCTAGCATGCTATTATATACTTGTTTTAGAATACAATTTGAATTTGCACTATCTAATAATTTAAACCAGTACTACATAATTCTTAGTTGTCTTTCAATACTTAAGGGATATCTCCCAAGTTCTTTATAAACAGCATAATTGTTTGTTGGTGTTTCAACATTTAATATATATTTAAGAAATTTTCTATGAATACGTTCAATACATTTAGCATTTAAAAATCCCCATGATTCACAGCCATAATTTAGAATAGATGCTACAAGCGAATCAAACAATTGCAGCGTTATATTTATTGGTGTTTCGACCTCTTTAATTATCTGAAACAATGATTTGTTTGATTTGGGCTTAACGTCGCTTTCAACCTTTTTCAGTCATATCGCGACGGTGTCTGGATGTGGCAGGGAGCTCAATGCTCACTTTTAGAGTGCTGCCTCACTGAAATATCACGCCCCAGACACTTTGACATGATATTCCACCCAGTCACATTATACTGACACTGAGCTGACCAGTTCTAGCTCTACTTTCTTAATGCTGAGCGCCAAGCGAAAGAGCAGCTAGTACCATTTTTAAAGTCTTTGGTATGACCCGGCCGGGGATCGAACCCGCAACCTCCCGGTCACAAAGCGGACGCTCTACCACTGAGCCACTGTGCCGGTACCTTCTGAAACAATGAATGCATGGCTTTTAAAGCCTTATCTGATAAATATTTAGCATTTTGCATGAATGACCCACCACAAGAAAAAACTACCCTGAGGTAACGAAAAGAATCTACAATTTCAATTTCTTAACCTGCTTAGTACCAATGATCGTGTTGTCCCAATGCCCCCTCTCCCCCCCACCCCCACCCCCGCCCCCCTTTTCTAAACACAACGTTTTTTGTTTTTTCTATGTTGACATTTAAATTCCATTTGAAGCAATATTCATGAAGCTTATCAAGCGAACGTTGGAGGCCCTCGCGTGTTTCTGAGACTAATACTGCGTCATCTGCAAATAACAGAAGGTACAGCTGTAACTGCTCTAGAGTTATCCCATCTTGTATATTTTCGCCTGAATGCATTTCAATGTCATTCAAAAATATCGAAAAGAGAAAAGTTGACAAAATTTCTCCTTGCAAGAGGCCAACTTCACATATGTACAGGTCTGATAAAGAATTCAAACATTTAACCCTTAGTTTTATCTTGTCATAAAGTGAACGGATAATGCTCAAAAGTTTTCCATCTAAGCCACTTTTAATGATTTTGTACCATAAGGATGTACGCGAAACTGAATCGAGCGCCTTTTTCAGATCGATAAAGGCACAACAACAACCTTAAGGATGTTTTGGTGTATGTAAACTATGGCGCGGTTGTAAACAATCGACGCAATATAATGTACACTTTAAGCCATCGCTCCGCATTAGGCACAACGTATAGGCGATTATAATGAGTACCACAAAATATAGGCGATTCTAATGAGTATCAACAAAGTAAAGCCGCTTCTAATGATTATTCACAACATACGTTTTCGTAGAAAAAAAAAAATAAGAAAAATATTTTCTAGACATTCCTCATATCTAGAGCTAGGTGAGTCATGCCATTCTTTCTACGCATATTATATGGAGAATGGGAAGAAACTTCAATTTTTAAGTAGATTAAGACATAATGATTACATACAAATGGTTTCCAGAAATAACACACGAATTCAAAATAGGTTTCTGGTCCTTTGTGTTCATTCCGGGATTGTTGAACATGTATAAGCTCGTTTGGCTAATTGGCCGAAACTAGAAAACTTGACGCTTTCAAAAGCTGTTTTCAATTTTGTGCATGTTGATTGCTCTCAAGTTCATACCTTATAGAACCTATTTAAAAACCGCAAACGACTTCGGACGTCTTCTTTGATTTTTCCTAACATTTTCAGGAAACATTTCTTCATCTAGAAGAAATATTCAATGTCATACTAGTCTCCATAAAGTAACGACAGGTATTTAGCATTCAGGGCCCAGTTGTTCAAAGCGTCGTTAACGAACCCGTTAGTGGTCCAAACGTTAACTGTTCTAGTAAGTACAATATCGAATTTATTTATTTATTTATTTAAACGATGTTTAAAGAGGATGACACAATTAGCTATAAATAACTATTCTACCTTGTGGTCCTCTAACTAAAATTTATATACATATATACAGCAAGACTTAACTAACAGCTAAGAAATTCGTGGGATAAAAGTAGCTTGTAGCGAAGTGAATGCTTATATAAAGTTTTTATCAAATAAAAAGTGCTAACATGTATGTGCAAGTGATTTAAAACCAAATATGGCACTTAATTATATCAAAGACAAATCTGTATGTTATCACAGTTTTTGAATAATAATACACAGGTAGTTTTGCTGAAAAAATGTGAGTAGCTTTTGCAAAGAGCTATTCACATTTGTTCAGCAAAAATATTAGCGTATATGCCTTATTAATGACCAAAGTTTTAACGATACGTTAACTAACGACATTGTTAGTTTTGAAAAACTGGGCCAAGGTTTCATTCTGTTAGATTATGTCACACTTTTCAGATCATAAAGGAAAGGTTGTCATAAAGACCTACGGAAATCGGAAAAGTTTTAAAACATGATTCCCCTCCCCACTCCCGTGTACCAACAAATGGTTGTGCGGCTGCGGCGGAGGGGCGGGGTAGAGCTGGGCTACCTCAAAGAAAAGAAAATTTTGACGGATTTTTTTTTATCATTTGCAAACATCTTTCATGAGATACAAACGAACAGTTTTAAGTATTGCTATTTCTTCTCATACACCATTTTAAATTCGAACATCCCAAAAGTTTAAGTGTCTTGTCCCGTATTTATAGCCATGTATTCTGGAACAACTTGGAATCATTTTGTGAAACATTTTCTACAGAAGTAGATGGCCCTCTTCACATCACGAAAACATGCCTATATAATTTTGACCCCCTTAAACCCCACTTTTATATAGTAAAACTGGGGTTTACAGGGGTATACATTATTTTTCTTATTTTGCTAAAAACATAGATTGTTGGTATTCGTTAGAACCGCCTCGGCGAGGCGGTTCTAACGAATACCCACTATCTAAGTTTTTGAGCAAAAATATGAAAAATATCAGAATTTTTTGTCTGAAAATCTTCCGTTTTTGGTTGTAAAATTTCAATATATTTGAATAGGCGTGTTTTCGTCATGAAACGTAAACTTATTCCCAGTGGGAAATATTTATCCAGTTTTACGATTCCGATGAAAGATTAATGCCTAACATGCCGGGTAATACTTTCATCAAACGACATTTTGATTTCTTTCTGATAATTTTTCAGAAAATAGGTTTTGACATTACATGCAAATTGTCTCTTAAGGAGACAATTGGCAAGGAGACAGTTTGCGTAAATGTCAAACCCTGTTTTCTAGGAAAAATAAGAAAATATCATAAGTTTGTCGACTGCTTAATTAGCCCAGACGGTGCTAAAGATTAAAACATTCGTTGTAATGATTTTCACTGAAGATCATTAACGCTTATCTCCAACCCCTACCTTTGCAAACAGTGTCGATCCAGATCAGATCGCTTCTGATCAGGATCTACACTGTTTGTCATTCAAATTGTGAATTTGAACAAATACATTATATGATTTAATCTGATTGGCTGATAGTCGGAAATGGGTGTGGCTAATTAAATTATTCAGCAGGATAAGGGTTAAGAATATGAAGTCATAGATATACTGCGCTAGGAATCAAAGTACTGATAGCGTTAGTTGGTCGATTGCCTCTTAGAGTTGGTCTCGAGGAGTAGGTTTGGAAAATGGTCGTAACTGGGGACTTCACTGAGTCGTTAAACCTTAATTTTAGCAAACAGTGCTGACCCTGATCAGACGCCGCGTTCTGCGGCGTCTGATCTTGGTCTGCACTCTTTGCCGATTGTCTCTAATTGTAGGCTGAAAATATTGTCCTGAACGGGGACTGATCTGGGTCTGCACTGTTTGCAGATAACCCTCTTTATACTGAACTCTGATGTCACAGCGACAAGCGTAGCGCGGCTATAAATAACCGTAACCTGGATTTCGTCTAACGCGCGGTTTCATTACAACGGTCAATGATAATCACGTGGACACCTACCTTAAGGAAATTCTGGAGTGTTTATTATGGCTGAAATGTAAACAATCGATCCAAAACTAGTTCGGGGCTATCAAAAGTCACTGGTTCTACAGTTCTTTTATTCTAAGTACGCTGATGAAATACTTCAGCAGACAACAAACCAGTGGTGACTTAATTTATTTTCAAAAAAAAAAAAATGTTTTAATATTTGATGCGAATTGTCTCCTGGCTCTTCATACTCCACACAAAACTCCTGAAATATTTTAATTGCTATATTTCATATCACGAAAACATGTGTTTTGACCCTCTTAAATCCCACTTCTGTATAGTAAAACTGGGGTTTAGAGGGGTAGACACTATTTTTCTTATTTCTGCTCAAAAACATAGATTGTGGGTATTCGTTAGAACCGCCTCGGCGAGGCGGTTCTAACGCGTACCCATAATCTATTTTTTACGCAGAAATATGAAAAATATCAGATTTTTTTATCTGAAAACTTTCAGTTTTTGGTGTTGAAATTTTCAGTATATTTGAATAGGGGTGTTTAAGACTGCTGAACAGTGCATGTGACTCGTCTGCCAACACTGCATGTGGTGTCAAAACTGCCAAGAAAGGTCACAATCACGAAGCACGGCCTTCCCGAGACACAAAAAGATGAAAAAATGAAGAACAAACAATGACAATACGCAACGTCACAGTTGCAATAATATACATACAAACAAATCAAAGCACTGACTGCGCTAGTTGGTCGATTGTCTCTGAGAGTAGATTTGGAAAATGGTTCTAACTGGGGACTTAACACTGAGTCGTTAAATCTTAACGTCATGATATTTGAGCAAACATTGCAGACCCTGATCAGACGCCGCGTTCTGTGGCGTCTGATCAGGGTCTGCACTGTTTGCCAATTTCCAGAATGGCCAAGTCAAAGTTTTACAGATAATCCTCAATCAACAGTAGCGTGGCTATAAATAATCGATACCGGGATTTCGTTTTTCGCGCGGTTTGACTACATGGTCAATGACCACCTTGGAACAAGCAGCAGAAACAACTTTTGGTTTTATTCGATTGAAATTTCGTTCTTATTTTCTCTGAAAATTTACTAATATGACAGAACTCTCACACGCGATGTTAAAATATAAGTGAAGGTACCCAGGAACTTAAGCCGGCCTCGGTGGCTCAGTTGGATGCGCCGTCCGACTGGAGACCAGGAGGTCGCGGGTGCAACCCCCGCCGAGGTCGGTAACATTCTTTCGTGGAGATTGATCATGAAATATTTTCTACGGTCATTCTCTCCCTTCTGCTGATTCAAGAAGGGCAGTTGTCAGTTTCTGGCGAAAGAATGTGCACAATACCGGTTAACCGCTTAGAGGACTAAGCCTGCCCAGTAAACGTGTGGTTAGGTAAACTGACCGCGCTCGACATGACCCCATTGGGTTGACCGGGCCGTAAAACCTCAACACAAACAAACCCAGGAACTAATGCCACAATCACGAAGCATAGCCTTCCAGAAGCACATAAAGATGTAACAAAACAAACGCCACATATAAAACTACCGACCACAAACAAAGAACTACAACAGAGGAACCTCTTTGAAATGGTCAATAGAAAACGTACTGGGGTGTTGGGGGTGGAGGGGGGGGGGTGTTAGTGGGTGCTTAAACCTCTCTTTACTTGCGACTTATTTTCTCTGAACAAAGTATTTCAGAATATCGTCGTTGTGATTGGCAATTTTAGGGATAAGGAAGGATAAGCTTAACCCATTTATACCCAGTGAACACTTCTACTTTACTTTGTGAACAGATATATTTCCAATGTACAGGGAAAAGGTTGATGAAGAGTGTAGTCGACTTGATAGAGCTTGATAGACCATGATTTTGATGCGAATTTTATCAATATTGGATAAAAACTAGGGAAGTTAAACTTTCCGTTATCAATGGCGCGGGTATTTTGAATTTTTATCGAGGTTCTAAACATTTCAAAATTTTATATAAACTCTTCTTTATGATAGAAAACAGTGGTATTTTCGGTATCACGAATCCCCATTTCATATAGGAAATTGCGGTGTCTATAAAAGCAATTTTAACGTCTTAAAACCATTATAATTTTCTTATTTCCCATCCGATTTTGATCATGATTTGCATTGGATTGGATAAATATTTTACCAGTATAGTTTTCCCATTTAAAGTGTCTGGTATGATTATTATAAAAATTATTATTCTTATTCTTCTTCTTCTTATTATTATTATTATTATTTATAGAAATTCACGTTTCATAACGAAAACATGCCTATATAGTTTTGACCCCCTTAAACCCCACTTTTATATAGTAAAACTGGGGTTTACAGGGGTATACATTATTTTACTTACTTCTGCTCAAAAACATAGATTGTGGGTACTCGTTAGAACCGCCTCACCGAGGCGGATCTAACAAGTACCCACAATCTATGTTTTGAGCAGAAATATGAAAAATATCAGAGTTTTTTATGTGAAAATTTTCAGCTTTTGGAGGTGAAATTTTCTATATATTTGAATAGGCATGTTTTCGTAATGTTAAATGCAAACAGATAAGGCTCAGATCTGAGCTGGGATTAAAGTGTTTACCAATGTTTTTTTTTTTTTTTTTTTTTTTTGGGGGGGGGGGGGGGGGGGGACACCTTTAAACCATCATACTTTTCTTATTTTCTATCCTACAGATCAAATGCACCAGATTGTTCCTTTTTTCAAGATCTTACATCTCAGACAAATTCTTCACCACCATTGTTTCCCATTTAAAGGTGTCTGGGTTGTTTATTATTATTTATAGAAATTCACGTGTTTTATGTGCACGGTGAAGGCTCTGATCTGAGCTAGGTTTAAAGTGTTTGCCATTTTTTTTGTGTTTAGGACTCTAATGAGTTAACCGGTGACTTTGCTATACATGATAAGTACAATCGGCAATAAGAGGAGACAGCGCTTTTACCTTTCGCATATCATGGCGCGGTGTTTAATATCTAGTTTAGGATAATATGAGCCAAAGGCAAAGCCGAAGTTCCCCGAGTGAATTTCCTAGAAAGCAGCACGCGGTGTTTAATATCCAGTTTGGGGTAATATGTGCCATAGACAAAGCCGAATTTACCCGAATGAATTTCCTAGAAAGCAGCATGCGACAAAACGATAGCCTGTGAAGTCAGCCATGACCTTTTTAAGACATTGTAGACGGAATAGACTCTCCCGCATTATATATTGGAAGAGTCCAATTTCAATTTAGGTACGTCCGGCTATGAGGTTTACATATTCCTAGAGAAAAATGGCTAAACTATTTGCAAACAGTGGAGACCCTGATCAGACGCCATGTTCTGCGGCGTCTGATCTGAGTCTGCACTGTTTGCCAGTTACCCTTTTACGGGTCTCCCGACTACAATGAGTAAAGACATTGCACGGTATTGGCAATCCTGCCATTGTTCAGAAGTGCAAAATTATTGCGAGCGATTTAGGCCTGGATTCCTGTACCAAAGATGATCAGCAGCAGGAGCAGGGATCCAGATGTTTGTGAGTGTTTTGCTTTTCTCACTGTAGTCTTTTGAGTTTGGGCCTGTAGTGCAAAATCATCGCAAACGTTTTGCCCTGGATCCCTTAACCATGTGGATCGCCAACATTAACAGGAACTATGCCAGCGCAAAAAGGTTTTTGCGCTTCTGAATGCAACCCTCCTACTCAATATCCCAGTTTGCCATCAGCCGTCATCTCAAGACTAGTGATATATTCCAATGTCATCTGAAAATAAGGCTTCACGTGGGTCGCTTCGTATTTTTCTTATGAGACGTTCGGCCGAAATGCCAAGCCCGTCAATTCATTGGATGGAGCTCAAATAACCTGCCAATCGAAATTGTCAGGGGAGGATGACAAAATATTTTAAAAAGTGTCATCTTATATTTTTTGTCTGCAACAATGTAAATAAAGGACAAAGGTTAGTCTCAAGAAAATATAAGATGGTGTCAATCGCAACATGAGAAATGGGATAAATATCAGCATAGACAAAATATTAGAAAAGGGAGACATATCAGCCATAGACAAAGCCGAAGTAAACCGAGTGAACACGAAATTACACGAGTGTTCCGAATGCGTACAACGAATGCCCGGATCACTGCGTATTTGCGCAGTTTAATCAAGGCATTCCTTATCCGCTTACAGAATAATGGGGTAGTTTACAATGTATTGTGTACGGTAAACAAAGTTTGATCTGTGTCTTCTCTGGGTGCATATCGAGGGTTGAGCGCAAGACTGAAGTCAGATGGTTGTTTTTCCCCCGATCTTACTCTCCTCACCATGAAGGTGTTATGAAAATTACAACATTCCTTTCTGTAAACAATTAAAATTTAGGTGTCATTGCTCATATGAGCAATGGCACCTAAATTTGCATTGTTTACAAAGGGGTCAAAGTTGCCCCTAAACAAGGGTTTCAAAACTATGTATTAGTTACTACTGTCTTCCGCTCAACCCTCGATATGTTTTAAACGCATATTCTTATGTTCAGGCTCAACACGTTCTCCTTTCTAACAAACCTACCTATTATGAAAACATGCTTATGTAAATATACTTAAAATTTTACCACCAAAAAATGAAAATTTCCGATAA
This sequence comes from Anodontia alba, assembly GCA_964016985.1. NCBI lineage: Eukaryota > Metazoa > Mollusca > Bivalvia > Lucinida > Lucinidae > Anodontia > Anodontia alba. The sequence continues at coordinate 39,376,510 of OZ024823.1, forward strand.
AAAACTGATATTTTTCATATTTCTGCTCATAACATAGATTGTGGGCACTCGTTAGAACCGCCTCGACGAGGCGGTTCTAACGAGTACCCACAATCTATGTTTTTTGAGCAGAAATAAGAAAAATAATGTATACCCCTTTAAACCCCAGTTTTACCATATAAAAGTGGGGTTTTAGGGGGTCAAAATTTTATAGGCATGTTTTCGTGATGCATCTTCTATATGCGAAAAGCATACAGCCGAACTGGACTGCGCATGTCCGGACTTGCCATCTTACACATATTTAGATTTTGCCGATTTCGAAATGAAAAGATACATGGAAGTTACGATCGAAACGTGTGCAGTGTGGTCTTCGCATGCCATATTTACCCTAAATATTAAGACAGACAGGCCTGAGCAAACAGTGTATATCTGGATTAGATGCCACAGAACGCGGCGTCTCATCGGGGTCTTCTCTGTTTGCCACTCATTTAGCACTTTTAAACACAAAACTGGTGGTAAAATGGACGTTTTCCAATTTTAGGAAAAGATTATAAAAAAGTTAATGTGTCTGAAATGTTATAGGGCGAATGCGGTATGCGGTCTTTGTCGTGACACAATTCACAGAACGTCTGAAAGAGGGAAGCCAATGCAAACATCAGTATTTTTCTTGATCTAATGTTTATGATCCACAGACTTAATTCAATTACGTTTTGATTTCAGCTTTGTGACATTTTACTTAATTAAATTACTTTTTAACTTACACTCTGTGACATTCTCTCTTTTTACTGCTTCAAGCTTTAATGAGCACAGCCAGACACTCTTGAATAGTTTGGAAGTGATCTCGGGAGAACGCAACCCACTTACGATGCAGTTGTTCATGAGAAATTACCAAATGTTGGCTGCTTCATAAATGGAAACTTCATTTTCACCACTATTGGTCGCCACTTGTGGACAGCGGAAAACTATCTGTCTATAAGTGGCGATCAATAGTGGTCAAAGACAACAAAGCTACCCGAGTATGAATTTTCCGGAAAGTAGCTCGCGACAAACAACATTACAATTTATATGACGTCAGCTAAAATGGTATTACGAAATCAGTTATGGACAAATGTGCACACTGAACAGATCCGAAGTTGTCCAACTTTGAATTTTCCAGAAAGCAGTGCGCAATGTTCGACTGTACTATTCATGACGTCGGCCTATGACCAATCTATGAAAACGACTACGAAATGAAGGCAAACCCCAGCAATATGTCACTGGCAATATGCAATGGCGAAATGGCCTAGTTCTGGTACCGACAAATACGTCACCACCCACGAGCATGCGAATAACTAAATCTTCCATTGCCTTTCAGAAAATCACAAATCAGTATAAAGTAATTACCTCAATGAGAGAAAACATGCTTCGTTATTTGTCATTATTAAAGTGGATTGCATAAACCTGGTACACTCTTCGACATTTTTTTCACAATGGAGACAACTTTTGTTGCTTCCTGTTTACATACCTCTGCAAATATTTCCCTCTTAACATGGCACTACTCTAAAAGAACAGTATTAATTAGCTCCAAAGGGGAGCTATTTTCTTTCCTTTTAGAGCAAACTCCTTTTGAGAAAAGAGGCAAAACAGTTTTGACCATTGCTTCCCCTTAAAATTCATCTGTTCTCCTTAAATCACCTTTTTTGCGTTTTAATGTATTTTCTGTCAATCTTGAATTCTAGTATTCTGTTCATTTACCAGTAAGAAAATGGCACTAAATAAACTCCATGTCGTTTTCCCCAATGGTATTCTTCTTAAATACTTTCTTTGATGATTGTCGCTGTTTTAGAAGATTCAGTCAACAGAAGTCTTAGACTGCTAATTTATCTTACTGGATGCTTATTTGAGAAGTGATACATGTTTAGGGGAAAATTCTATCAAAATTGTTTTGCCATCCCTTCTGAAAAGGGATATGGGAGCAAATTCTTTCCTTTTAGAGAAGACCCCTTTCAGAAGGTATCTGGTGTGCTGAGAAGCAAAAGGAAGTAATAAATGTTGCCTTTCTTATAAAGATGGCCTTAGGAGACAATTTGCATGAACTGTCAAACCTATTGTCAGGGGAAAATAAGAAAAAAATACATTGTATTTTAAAATGTCGCCTGCTGACGTCTTTACCCAGCAACTTGAAACCACTTTTCTTAGAAGTCATCTTTTATGACTTGTACTGATGGTGGAGGAGAAAACAGTTACGTCATCTGGCATAATAAACGTAAATCAACCTTATTCGCTTTCGCACAGTCTAATCAAGGTCTACGCTTGTACAGAACATTTTTATCGGTCAACAGACGATCTATTATAAGCGGCCATTCTAAACTTTAGTTCTTGCATTATTTTGCCAGATATGGCATACTGCATTATTTTGCGAGCATTTTGTATTATTAATAAATCATTGGGGAAATTAAATATGAACGAGTGTGATACAGTTCGTAAAACGTGGAAACACAAATGTACACTGTAGTTTACTGAGACGTACAGTCAACGGCAACTCGTCATGGCATAACTTTTTATTCGATCTATCGTAAATTTCATATTAGTTGTCCTTGTGTCACATTTCTGTATAGAAGAAAAAAAAAACTCATGTCTGATATCTTTACAAAGTGAAATACAGCAGTTATCTTACGAATATTCTCACTGCAGTATACATATTTTTATGACAAATGGCTGTAACCGCGTAATACGTGACGTCATTCCATCCTAAATTTCTAATCTGGTAAGGAACATAAAATACTGATTGGTGTAACGGAGGTATAAAACTTCCAAGTGATGAATACCAATTTAAAGATAGTAAACGGTCCAGAAATGAATGACGCACCAGGTGTTGTTCCTAATCAGTAGATTAGTTGAACGGAAACCTTGTTCCTGTAATTTATATTCAAAGGATTCTTCCATCACGAAAACATACCTATATAATTTTGACCTCCTTTAAACCCCACTTTTATACAGTAAAACTGGGGTTTACAGGGGTATACATTATTTTTCTTATTTCTGCTCAGTAACATAGATTGTGGGTACTCGTTAGAACCGCCTCGCTCTGCTCAGAACATAGATTGTGGATACTTGTTAGAACCGCATCGACGAGGCGGTTCTAACGAGTACACACAATCTATGTTTTTGAGCAGAGGTTTAGGGGATTCAAAATTATATAGGCATGTTTCGTGATGCAGTTTGCATAGGTGTTAATGTAATGTACATAAAGTAATCAGCTTTTAGCTAAGTGGAATATGTACTTGTTGATATAATTATGGGAAACTCTATTGGGGAAAATAATTGACAAGCAATACGGGAAAATGCCATTATACCATATGCGAACAGCATCCGCCTAGTCTGATCAGGGTATTCACGATTCGTTGATAGATTTAACACCATCAGTTGAGTCTGAAAGCTATTAACGAATGTCTTGATCAGCCTGAATGACATTGACCTTTGCAACCCATATGTGTGATGAGGGTCTTTTCTTACCTAGCATCCTAATTCACTTCTTCAAAATAAAACTGAATTGACTTAACCATTTATCATCTCCATATTAATATCTTTAAAAGCAGGAATCCTTAGAATATTTCTGATTTTTTGGGGGTTTTGAATTTCCAAGTCATCGTTTCCTTTAATCACTTAGCAGAGTATCTTCTAATTTCGGCTTCTTAAATCACTTGCAGTTAATTTGGGAAGTTGTTTTATTTTCTTTAAGAGCTACTTATTTACATTTGTCTGTAACATAGTGTGGGCTTTTTGCGCATGCGCGAATAACGACGAAGCAAAACACATATTTTGTATGGTTTCCGGTGCCAAGCATTGACAAAGTGTTGAAAGTAGAGGATATGTGCTATTTGAAAGGGCATACCATTATATATATATATACAGTCGAACCTCGTATCTCGAACTCGCTTATTTCGAATTACCGCTTATCTCGAAGTGAAAATCTGGTCCCTGTTTTAACATGAAACTATGACAACAGGTAACAAAATAATGTGGAAAAGAGGAGAAATCGAGCAGTTTCTCCTCTTTTCCACAATATTTTCAGTATATCTTTAATTTCAGGAGTCAAATTACATATTCATTTGTGAAATGTGGTTGTTTGGTTTATCTTTTTTCCTCAATTCTGCAAATCTGATATGTATTTTAGTATTTTAGATAGTCCCTTGGACTTCGAGATAACGAAAGTCGACTATATATATATATATATATATATATATATATATATATATATATATATATATATATATATTACCCCAAAACCCCAGGAAATGCCACAATCACGAAGCACAGCCCTCCCAATGCACCAAAAGAAGAAGAGATGAGGAACAAATAATATCAAAACCATCACGAAAACATGCCTATGTAAAGCTGACCCCCTTAAACCCCCCTTCTATATAGTAAAACTGGGGTTTACAGGGGTAAACATTATTTTTCTTATTTCTGCTCAAAAACATAATTTGTGGGTAATCGTGAGAACCGCCTCGCCGAGGCGGTTCTAACGAATACCCACAATTTATGTTTTGAGCAGAAATATGAAAAATATCAGAATTTTTATCTGAAAACTTTCAATTTTTGGTGGTAAAATTTTCAATATAATTGAATAGGCGTGTTTTCATAATGAAACGTCATACATGTATATGAAACCACAGACAAATAAAGAAGAACTGCAACAGAGGAACCGCCTTGGAACGGCCAGTAGGAAAACTACTTAAGGGTGGGTGGGTCTTAAACCATTTTTACTCGCGCGAAACCTCATCTTTAACTCTGATGCAGCTTCAATTACAAATGTATGTTCGGTCCGCATAGGGATCTTCTACATCATCTGTGAAACATCACAGTAGAACACATATAATCAAAAAACACTGTGATGAAACAAAGCAAAAGAATGGCGATCAGAAGCCAGAACACAAGAAACCCACAAATATGACCACGATGAGCCCGGCCATAAACATTAATAAACCCCATCTGAAACAGGTTGGGAAGGGAGTCGTCATTTAGTCTGAGGAACGACCCGCCGTCACAAAATTAAAAAGGAAAGCGTGATTTTTCCCGCTCAGCCTTTAAACCGCACTCTGTCTTATTACATTCATTTTACTCCGATGACCAGCGTGATTTCAGTGCCGATTTTAGCAAACATAAAACCCTTGTTTTGGAAAAAGAAGATGTATTATTTGTTTCTCTCCGACTTCCTCCGTATTGAACATGCTGATGATTTATTTAAGTTTATAACTCTCTTGGCAAATTCTGCAGTTCTGCAAAGTAATTTGGCAAGACATTTTAGGCAAACTGTCTCCTAATGTAATGATTGTAGACTCATTTGAAGTCTTAGTGGACCAAACTAATAAACAGTCAATTCATATTTATTTTCCTTTTTGGAACAAAATATATTACAGTCAAACCTGTGTTAAGCAAGCACCTATGGGAAAGCCAAAAATTGGTTGCTTAAGACAGGTGCTTGCTTAATACAGGTAGATTTCCACTTATTTGCCTTTAATGGGATCTGAAATAGTGGCCTTTAAAGACAGGTGATTGCTTAATACAGGTGGCCTTTAGGACAGGTTTGACTGTACTTCCCTACGAAGTCAAAATGGATTGTCAGTAAAGCTATGGTATATAGGCTTTAGACTACCATTGGTTTTCCCTTCTATGTTTCATACATTTTTGCAAATATTCTAGAGCCCATAGTGTTTTTCTTTTAAGTTCAAATAGTCAATACATAGTACTTGCCTGGCAGCTGACCCTTTAAAACCTTAAAAAATGCCACAGAATGGTAGGTCGTGTTACATACAATGAGCTTACCTCTCTACGAAAACCCTGATACAGAGCCTTTAAGAGGTCACGCCTTGTGCTTAAATTTCATCACGAAAACACGCATATATAATTTTGACCCCTTTAAACCCCACTTTTATATAGTAAAACTGGGGTTTACAGGGGTATACATTATTTTTCTTATTTCTGCTCAAAACATTGATTGTGGGTACTCGTTAGAACCGCCTCGTCGAGGCGGTTCTGACATGTACCCACAATCTATGTTTTGAGCAGAAATATGAAAAATATCGGAATTTTTTGACTGAAAATTTTCATTTTTTGGTGGTAAAGTTTTCAGTATATTTGAATAGGCATGTTTTTGTAATGTACTATATAATTGTCTGAATTATACTTTTTGACCCATTCTGGCATCAAAGCAGGCAAAAACAGTATAGAAACAGGCAAAACATTTTAAACTAGTTATATGGAAATGTATTTATATAGAACCGTATCGGTGGACTGTACATTTTAGCAGTCCGCGACCTATTGTATGCAATCATTGAAATAATTATGTTCTAATTTTTTTATGGCTAGTGTTATGAAATTAGGCAGTATAACCATGATGATTGCTGCGGAATCCAGTGGCTCCCTTGGACGTCATCGCGTCCTAGATATTTATTTTCATTTGCGTTCAAGTGGGAATTTGGAGTAAGCAAAGACAGTAGACAAGAATGATTAAATTCTGTACAGTTCTTCTTACTGAAACACTGATACGTTATATCGATCCTTCACGTTTCTCATTTAGTTTTATTAATTATATTACTTTCTTCACCTAATCTGCTAATTTTACAGATATACTCGAAATAAGAAATCTAGATGTTAGTTGGTCGGGTTTTTGTACTTAACTGCACTGCATATAAGATGGTAGAACTTCGACAACTGAATGTTAGCATTATTAGCATACTGAAGTTAAGAAGAATATAATGACAAGAAAAACACTCTGACAGAAAAATTGCTCTCTTTCTCATTTGAAGGACGAAGAGGTGGACGCTATACCTAAAGATTTGGTCCCTACGGGAGTAAATGCTTTCTTTTAACAATAACCCCATCTTTGAAAGAATTTAAATACTGAGATCCAGCGGGCACATGACGGTCATACAACGTCGGCTCAACGTCGATGCAACGTCATAACGTTGCATCGACGTTGAGGCGACGTTGTATTAAAGTCATGGAAGGTGTATCGCCAGCGAGCACATGATGGTCATACAACGTCGGCTCAACGTCGATGCAAAGTCAACGTTGCATCGACGTTGAGGCGACGTTGTATTGACGTCATGTGCCTGCTGGAGACACCTGCCTGCAAAGGTTGCTTCCCTTTGGTAATTTGCGAATCGTTCAGGTGTATCCAATTGCCAATAGTGCTTTGTATTTCATACCAATCTCCATGTAAAGCATCTTCAATTCCGTAAGCCACATTCAGGGGACTGATTACATTTGGTAGATTTTCTGTCATTTGTGACTTCCTGTAACTTTCCAGCACACCAAAGCCCTCCTGAAAAAGTATCCAGTTTCTGGTTATCAGGCTGGGCAGGCTGCTAACCTCTTTCAGTTCATTGTTTCCGGTTATCAGCCTAATCAGCTGTACAAGCTAATACTGTGACCAACCAAGGAAGAGGGGACAGATTATTGCATATACAAAACAAATAAAAAAGATTTACTGCCTAATATAGTAAGTAATTTGTGGTAACGCGAGTAACATGACTTGAACTTACGCGCTTTTAAACAGGGATCGTGCTGTTCGTAAATTCGAACACACTTCGCCCATGTGGTTAATGGTAAGAGAACATATTTTATTGTGCAATAATTCAAGGGCGGAAGAGCGTGCCGCGAAGAACCGCCGTTTAATGAAGTCTTCTCATTTTTTGTCTGACGTCACATGTCGTTTCCTTGGCATTAGACGGTATAACGTGGTTTTTGCGCATCAGATATGTTGTAAAAATAAGCAATCGCGTGCGATACAGTCAAAAGATTTTGTTGGAGTCTTTTTAACATTGGCGAATGCTAGGAAGAATCTGATGGAAACAGATGAGTATTCTTCCACTTTTAGTGTGTTATAATCGAATTAGGTCAGCTCTAGTCCGTGATTTGTGAGTAATAATTCAGTTTGGATGTCAGTTGTACGAAGAAAAATCACTCGCGCTTTGCTATTAACAATTCACTGCCAGAGATAATCTATTTCTTGATTAAGGTTATAACAGACGTCAAACAGACTATGACAGATTATGACACAGTCACCGTTGGTTATCACTCCCCTGTAGCAGACTTGCATCACGCAAACATGCCTATATTATTTTGACCACCTTAAACCCCCATTTTTATAAAGTAAAATTGGGGTTTACAGGGGTATACTTTATTTTTCTTATTTCTGCTCAAAAGCATACATTGTGGGTATTCGTTAGAACGAGTACAACAATCTATGTTTTGAGCAGAAATAAGAAAAATATCAGATTTTTTTATCTGAAAATTTTCATTTTTTTTTTTGGTGGTAAAATTTTCAGTATATTTGAATAGGCATGTTTTCGTAATGAAACATTATAGGCCACAGGTTAAAGCCTTCGGGCAGATAATGAGCCTTGAGTTGATACATCCGGCAATAACCAAAACACCATGAGACAATCTCTTATTATATAAATGATATGATATATTTTCATGTTTGAATAATCAAGGGTCTGTTGGCCTATATGCGTCAGAAATAAACTTATGTCTATTGTCTGTATATACTGGACTTCATGGCAATTTATCTTTAATGTTTTATAAAATAATTAACAATGAGCGTTGCCATAACACTTCATATCCCGTCGAATTGATAGGCGAGTTAGAAACTGCCAAAGCTGCGCTCCGCTTAGTCTAGTGTATCATACCCGACGTAAAATATAACTGGGCCGCGCCATGCGAAAACCTGTCTTCGGGCATATGCGACCAGCGAAGGCCCAGATCAGCCTGCGCATCCCCGCAGTCTGATAAGGTCCTTTCCTGTCCGCTTATAGAATCATTGGCTACTATAGAGCATAACGAAGTGTTGTAAAGTTCCTGATCAGACTGCGTATATCCGCTGGCTGATCTGCATCTTTGCTGTTTGTATTCACCCCGAAGAAACTTTTTCGCTCAAATAAACGCACCCAGGAAATGCCATGATCAGAAAACGGACTTGCAAAAGCGTTGAAAGAAGAACATATGGAACAAATTACGGCAAAACACACAACTCATTTTTGAGCTCCCAGGAAGTTCTTCCGATAAATCATGAAAACAAACATTTAGGGCTGTTTTTCAAAATATAATATGAATATGTTTGTTATGTGTACTCATTAGAATCGCCTCGTAGAGGCGATTCTAATGAGTACAAACAACACACCGTTATTTTATTGAAGCTCGAAAATACTCTCTTAAATTATCACCATTTGTCTCCTGACCTAGCGCTATGACTAACCCTCAAAGGCTCGAGCTACCAATGTCTAGAACAAATGTCCATGGCCCCGAAAATGTTCGAGCCATCGAATTTTGACTAGTTTAAAATAGCGTCTGCTGCTGCTTGAATGTTAATATAATCGGGCCTGTTTTTCAAGGTGTCACAACCCAGCAGACACATCACGTCTATACAACGTCGCCTCAACGTCGCATCGACGTTGAGACGACGTTGTATAAAGGTCATGTGCCCGCTGGGAAATGGCTTTGAATACTCGGTAATATTCACTGTAAACACTTCCATTAAACGAACATTGCGTTTTTCTTTGACCTTTCGAAGATTTTCATTTCCTGTCAATTCCGATTAAATTAAAATGGAACAATGATTGAAAGCGCCTGCCGTATTTACTCTGAATATTCGAGATAGACATGCATGAGCAAAAATTGTAGACCCAGATCAAGGAGATCCTAGGTCTACAGGTATGCATTGTTTGCTTTTATGTCGGTACTTTTATACGCGCGACAGGGTAGTTAATTTGACATGTCTAAAGTTTGCCAAGGATAAGTTAAGTAAAAGGTTATAATTAAACTTTAAGGTAAATTTTGCTGAGCAGAAGTAAAAGTAGAAGGTTATAATTAGACCTAAAGGTGAATTTGGTACATTAAAAATCGAACGATTTAATCAAAGTGCATTCCCAACTAACACACAGCGTAGTTATAACGTTGTTTCGGCGTCGCTGCGAAGTAATGACGTCGCAGCGACGTCGAAGCAACGTTATTTTGACCTGAGTGTTTGCTGGGTTTACATGAACAATGGAGAGAAAAGTCTGACTGGAGCTGAAGGGAACTGAATACAAGGGAAACTATTTTTAGGATTTTCTATTTGCTTTCCTACATACCAAGCCTCTTCTGAAAAGGAGTCTCCTCTAAAAGGAAAGAATTTGCTCCAGTGGGGGGAGCAAATTCTGTTCTTTAAGAGTAGACCCTTTTTGAGAAGGTTACTAAGACAATTTTGACAAAGTTGTCAACAATTTTGTATGAAATTGTAATAATTCCCCTTAAAGCAATATCCAAAAGAATTTCTGTGTTGTTTTATTTAACTTTTAACATGCTTCTTGATTTTTTTAGATTATTACAGCACACTCAAATCGAACGTTTTAATCAAAGTTCATTTACACAAACAAATAACCGAATAATAGAGAAAATGTCTAATTTGTCTTCTATGTTTCCGATTTCGTTTTGGGTCGATTGTTTACAATCTAATCATAGTACAGAAACGCCAAAATTTCCTTAAGGTAGTTGTCAATGTGATTATCATTGACCAATCAAGGTAACGGGTATTTATAGTCGTGCTATTCTTGTCGCAGTGACGTCAGAGTGCTGCTGATAGAGGGTTATCTGTAAAACCTGGACTGGAACATTTGGTACAATGGCAAACAGCGCATACCCAGATCAGACGCCGCACAATGCGGCGTCTGATCAGGGTTTGCTCTGTTTGCTTAAATTACAGGAAGTGAAGGGTTAAATGAAACAGTCTTAATCCCCGTTCAAGATCATTTTCCCAGCCTACGCTCAGAAACAATCGACCCACTAGTGCTGTCAGTGCTTTGATTCTTTTATTCGGTGTTTCCTAGAACAACCTTTAAAGATTTCTCAGGCGTTTCTAAAGAGTACTCGTTCTCCATTAACACATGTTGTGGTTACTCTTTAGAACCGCACGTGCGAGGTGCTTCTAATGAGTATCCTGAACATATGATTTTGTCGTAAAATGAGAGAATACCAACGCTATTTGTGAAACAATGCTTATAGCTAAGAAGTACACACATTCTACACAGGCGAGTTAACTTAATGTGGTTACTTTTCACTTCTTCTTTTGTGAAGTGGTTTGAACATGGTTTATTCTTGTTCCAATTTTGACAGTTGTTTGGTGTGTGTGTGTGTGTGTGTGTGTGTGTGTGTGTGTGTGTGTGTGTGCGCGCGCGCGCGCGCGCGCGCGGGGAGTGGTGAGGGGAGGAGCGTGGTAAATTCGGACTTTAAATGTTCAATTTGTTCATTTTGTTGTTACTGTTTTTAGAAGAATGTGTAAATACGATATTTAAGGACACTACAAACATTTTTCTTTTAGTCACTTTAATTATGAATATATTCATACAATCCTTTATATGGATTTGTACACGGCATCATTTTGTCATATATTTGACTTACTAATTATTTTGATCAATGTTCCTGCCCCCGTCCTTTTACCACAAGTTCATTTATCCTTCGTAGTACTGAAGAGGCAATTGCACTAAATATCCGAACACTTAACGCTTAGCACTCTGGGTAAATTTTTCAGCAGACGACATTTTCAAATATTTTTTTGTATTTTTCCAGACAACAAGATTTGATATTTCAGGCAAATACAATTTACATGAAATGTCAAATTCTGTTTACTGGAAAAATAAGAAAAAACAACATCACCTTTTCGTCTGCCGAATTTGCCTAAGGAGAGGTAAAGGTTACCAGTGCGGCTGTTGGCTTTATTGGACTTCATAACTAACACGACAAAATACCGTTTTTATCCTATGTATTTGAACAGACAGGCCTGAGCAAATAGTGTAGACTGATCAGAACGCGGCATCTGATCAGAATCTACACATTCGCTCCTTATCCGGGAAATTTGGACACATCAACAGATAGTGACAAGTCAAGAAAGGTAAGGAATTCAAGTGTACGTTTAGGATATGTACGGTAAACAATAAGGAGAAAAAGTGCTTATAACCGTTAATGACATGGAATTTACAAGTACATGACCTCAAAAAAGTTGGTGGTTCATTTCGGGTACAGTGAACCCTCGTTACAACGACGGCATTTGTTCCCAAAATCGTTGCCATTAAAATGAATTTGGTGTTGTAGAGAATACTTAATGGACTGAATGATATGTAAGAAAGACCTTGGTTTATCATTATTTCCTCGTAGAACATATGTTTTGGATATTTGTTAGAATCGCCTCAGTGAGGCGATTCTAACAAATATCCACAACATATGTTATTTGAAGTTTCAATGTGAATTTCTTGTATAATTTCTCATTAACTGTCATCTCTCGAGCGAAGGTTTCGTGACATTCAAGTTGTCATTATAGCGAAGTTTGTAGTTGAGGGTCTGCACTGTTTGCTTAAATTACAGGAAGTTAAGGGTTAAATAAAACAGTCCCCGTTCAGGACCATTTTCCCAGCCTACATTCAGAGACACTCGACCCACCAGTACTGTCAGTGCTTTGATTGTTTGTCTGTCGGTTAGTGGAAAGGTTGAATCTTGTCAATCGTTCCAAGGCGGTTCATCTGTTGCAAATCTTCTTTATTTGTGCGTCTGTGGTTTCATATGTGTTGATTGTGTTGTCCTTAATTGTTCCTCATCTCTCCTTCTTTTGGTGCCTTGAGAGGGCTGTGCTTTGTGACTCTTGCATTTCCAGGGCCTCTTCATTTATATTTTTGTTCCGCATCAATTTTTTCGGTGCCTTGGAAAGGCTGAGTTTACATTACGAAAACACGCCTATTCAAATATATTGAAAATCTCACCACCAAAAACTGAAATTTTTCAGATAAAATTTTTGATATTTGTCATAATTCTGCTCAAAACATAGATTGTGGGTACTCGTTAGAACCGCCTCGCCGAGGCGGTTCTAACGAGTACCCAAAATCTATATTTTTGAGCAGAAATAAGAAAAATAATGTATACTCCTGTAAACCCCAGTTTTACTATATAAAAGTGGGGTTCACGGGGGTCACAATTATAAAGGCATGTTTTCGTGATTTTGATTGTGGCCTTTTTTAGGTAACTTTATTTATTGATTTTATTATTAGCGGTGAAATTAGTGTCAGTGTGTATCTGGTGATATCAATCACTAGTGTAATGCTATCGATACGATGTATATGTTCACTGGATGCATTTAGTTTTCTTCGTTGTTTCAAAAGCGGATGTTACCTCCACTTCAGATTTTTGAACACCTCTAGTTCTTTGTTTCTGAACTAAACAACCGAACTTCTTTATTTGTGAACTTAGCTACCGAGTTGGGTATGCGTTTTCCAAGTTAGAAAGTAATGAACGTTCTGGTATCAAAATTATTTTGATTTCCCAAAATATTTGTTTTTTCTCTCTTATTGTGATAAGCACTCAATGTCGACGTCATAATGTTTCTGTTTTGTTTGGCGGGGTCAATTATGATGTCAGAAGCGCCAAAACATAAAAACAATTAAAGAAAATTTGCTTTTTTTCCGTAAATATCATAAATATTTTCACTTCGCGCTCGTGAAAATACTGATTGTTTTGTTACACTCGATGTAATATTTATGGTATTCACTGCAAAAGAGCAAATATCCTCTTTTATTGTTTCAAGACTATTAAAACTTTTAATGAAACTAAAAATCATATCAAATAACATATCATAATTTATTCGAAACAGCAAAACGTATATATCCATTAAAAGTTGATTTAACACGCGCGCGTAATGCGGAATATGTCATAAAATGTCAATTCATATTGTTAGATAACTGTTCTTTTTGAAGTGAATTGCTTATACACTCGCAACAGAAAAAAATGCCATCATCAGATTTCTGGACAAAAAAAAGACCGGACGGGTCTGCACAGTTTGATTAGAGCCTTTGTTGTCCACTTACAGAAACTCTAAGGCTTGATACTAAAGAACATTATTGACAAGAGAATACCCGGATGGAACGTTGCGCAGCGCAATTGACTAGAGAATACCCGGGTGGAACTTTGCGCAGCTGACAAGACACTATCAAACAAAACTTTGCGCAGTTGACAAGAGAATACCTGTATGGAACTTTATGCAACTGACAAAAGAATACCAGGCTGGAACTTTTTTTTGCAAATGACAAGAGAATATCCAGATAGAACTCTGTGCAATTGATCAACTGATAAAATAGTACCTGATTGGAACTTTTCGCAGCTGACAAAAGAATACACTGGTGGAACTTTGCACAGCTGACAAGACAATATCCGGACGGAACTTGCGCAACTGACAGGAGAAAACCAGAATGGAACCTTGTGCAATGTGCACACTGGCCTTAGTCTTTACTCGGTGCACCTGTCATAAAGTGCATTTTCTCATGTTTCTAGTCAAATAATGCATACTAGGAACAGAAGTTACCACAAGTTAAAGCCTTAACCACAACTGTAGCAGACGACATTTTGATTTCTTACTTTTTGTATTTTTCAGAGTAAATTAGGCTGGTATTTCATATGAACAGGCAGACGATTCACATGAAATATCGTCTTATTTCTTCAAATAAGAAGAAAGTAGTACGTTGCCAGCTACAATTTTACTGGCTCATTAGCTGTGACGACAACGCCTTATAATCTGAGAGCGACAGACGATTGTTTAGTCGCAGAGAATTTCCTATTTTAGTCTAGTCTACAAATGTTAATTTCATCATAAATTTTGTTTACTGTTTGTTTTGACAGCAAACAACAATGAACAAGAAAGCTGATATAAACGAAGCCAATACAAAAGGCATAAATTTATAAGTCTGAGCATTCATTACATAAGAAAAAAACAGTTTAGCAACATAAATTACGCTCGCCTGTTTCCTTCAAGTCATGATTACAGTATCCGTAAAGCATATCAGAAGGCTATTAATCCTTTCAACCCTGGGTTTCAGCAATGGACCGTTCCGATTTAAATTTTGGATATTTCCATTGTTGCAAAAAGGGAAATCCGTCAAAGATCTAGAATCAAATGGCAAACAGTGGAGATCTGATGAGACGGCTCGTAAGTCTCATCTGTACCTACACTGTTTGCATAAGTATTTATTTTGGTTTGCCGGGCTGAAAAGGTAATGGTGGGGTATTCTGTGATAATTCTGGTGAATTATTTTTTTTTTTCTTATTTTTTTACATAAAAGATATATTGTGTGTACTCATTAGAAGTGTCTCACGATGGGTACCCACAACATATGAATTTTTTATAGATGAATTGAGAGAATTTTCTCAGAATTATCATAAAATATTCATCCATAAACCATATTGACTGCGTCATGAGAAAATAGTCCTTAATATAGATATGGCTGCCGATGGCTCAGATCAGCCAGTGCATCAGTACAATCAGTGCCTCCTCTGTTTGTCAGTCAATGCAACCTACCTTGGTAACTAAAAAGCTTGCTGTTTTAGGGAGGTTGCCGTTGTACAGAGGTTAATTATATAGTAAACTGCAATTTGGCATATTAGAACAAAAATGCTGTTATAGGGAGAGGGTTGTTGTAGGGTGATGACCGTTAGTAGAGGTTCCACTGTATTCTACAGTGTTCGATGTAAGCATGAAGGCAGATGGCGTAGACTGAGCCAACAATGCGGGTGCACTGGCTGGTCCAACGCTTCGCTAGGCGCACACGTCTGAAGGTAATTTTGACGTTGCGGTTCGGTGCCATTCAGTTGGGTATAGATACTTACGGCAAATATGCTGTATTTTCAATAAATCGTTTGTTAAAAGCTTTGCAGACGAACGTATGTTCGTCTGCAAAGCTTTTAACAAACGATTTATTGAATCGATTGCCATATTCACGGTAAAAATTCGGACACCTTAACTCCTTAAAATCTTTGTCCTAAAACTTGAATAACTCCAATTAGTACCTTCTGATGCGTCTGAAAATACTGGTTGTGTTGCAAACAGTGTAGGTCCTGATCAAATGCCGAGTTCTGTGGCGTCTGATCTGGTTCTACGCGGTTTGATAAAACTTGTCTGTCCCAGTACTTAGATACATTATGATGCGTTAAATCGTTGGATACACTTGGGAGGTGTTTGGATATTTCCGCCAAGGAAGACAGCTTTTGTAACTTCATGTTTTGCTTTACTACACACTAAATCCTTCTGCAAAGGGATCTACTCCCTAATAAAAGAATTTGCTCCCTGTTGGAGTAAACTGTTTCCTTATAGAGTAAATCACTTTTCAGAAGAGGAGAGTAGACCTTTTTCGGTAGGGGACAAAAATAATTTTGACAGAGCGTGTATCTATGAAAGTAGGGATTCAGTCAAATAAACTTCCGGTCATATTAGATTCCAAATTACAATGCAAATCGCAGGTTAGATCCGCGAACAGATAATTGAAGGTTTAGTCGGTAAAGGTATAGTCTAGTATCGAGCGTTCTGTTGGTCTTCTCTTAGACTGGCTCCAGTCTCCAGTGACTAAATATTTTTTCTCATAATCCTGTTTGATAATCCACTAAGATAAAACCAAAAAAATATCATGACTATAAAGGCTGGTCACTAGTGACCAGCCTCTATAGTCATGATATTACTTTGGTTTTATTTTAGTGGATTATTAAACAGATTATAAGAAAAATTATTTTGTCACTAGAGACTGGGGCCAGTCTAGTCTTCTCTGGACGCTCTTTATGTAGCCAAGCAACTAAAGTTTGGCTTTAACAGTATTTGGTTTAAACAATGTTTTATTTCAATGTGTCGAAACATTTACATTTAAGTACATAGACAGAATACAACGGCACAATCATACAGGATTTGAAAACAAGCATATCATGCTTCTTTGAATCATCTCCTGCAGTAAAGTTACATTTTGAATGGAGTGTTTCTAACTTATACTGCATAACATTTTTCATGAATACTTCATTGTTCAATTCAATAATAATGAAAGAAAGATCGGAAGAAAGAGAAAGAAAGGAAGAAGAAAAAGAAAAGAAAGAGGAGAGGAAAGAAAGAAAAAGAAGCCTGCGCATCGATAATTAATGATAATGGTAACAACCGCGATCAGTGACGTGGAACATCAATAGATGCAGCTGTTGATTACTGTAATATACCGTTTCCAGGTTAAAATCCAAAATTCCGAATCATTTGATGTAAATCGTTTGGTTTGTTGTATATATTTATGAATGCCCTGAAAATGACTCCATTAATTTCATCTGATAATGTAACATCTCCGAACAAAAGAACAGCTTCCGATGTTTCATCATAATTGGTAACTGTGTGCAACAATTCTCAGTATTTATTTGTATAAATCTTTACAGAGATGTACGA
This sequence comes from Anodontia alba, assembly GCA_964016985.1. NCBI lineage: Eukaryota > Metazoa > Mollusca > Bivalvia > Lucinida > Lucinidae > Anodontia > Anodontia alba. The sequence continues at coordinate 39,393,734 of OZ024823.1, forward strand.
AAGACAAAACATATCATATTTGCCATGTCTATTCAAAAGGGGTTCTGAAGAAAGTCAATGTACTTACATGCATTAGATAAGAAATGACCATAGATTCTGCCTCTTAGATTTGATGGACAATTTTTGCCAAACATATATTTTGGTTTAATCCGAGTGGGTTTGTGCCTACAGAAGACATTTGAGGTGTATTACTCTGGACGTTTGTTTTATGATTTCAATGAGTTTTGCAGTATTGGCATGCACACATAATCAAATACACTATAGATATAAATATTTAGAATTGTCTCTTTTCATTGGCTGCACCTTGTGACTGGTTTTAGCGTTGAAACTAACTTATTTGACTCTGTGTTTAGTGGAGTGGGTTGTGTCGAAACTATGCACTTCCGGATACAAGCATGATATATACAGGATCTGTTCGGCAGATCGCACTTGTCAAGATTTTCTCGTTAGCCATTGAACAATTTCCATTTTTCATGATGGCTACTGGTAATTTCAAGATGGCCGCTAAAATGAATGAATTGCATGGTAATAAACATGGTAAATAAATAATTTCTCCGCCAATAGTCAACAAAGAATTATAAATTTTGTGTCAGATAAAAGCAAATACATTTTTTTTGTTTGATATTCAAATATGCAAATAAGCTCTTTGCATATTTTTGAATATTAATGATATATATTTTTGTTGAATGAAAGTCTGCAAAACACAATAAACAGTTCACATCTCAACCTGCGTTCAGCATTGAATGATCAAGTTGGTACCACATTAAAGCTTATACATTAACCCTTTCATCTGATATTCAGATATGCAAATTAGGTCATTTGCATATTTATGAATATTAAATAATATCAGTTTTACAAATTTTTTGCAAACCAAAGTTACATAATGAATTGCTCATATCTCAGTCTGTGGTAAACATATGTTAACAAAATTGATACGAAATAAAAGTAATATAATTATATATTTACATATTTCTTTTAGATTTCTATTATGATTCATATAAATAAATTAGTTAATTTGCATATCATGAATATCCATTAATATTAGTACTTATTGTATATTTAGCAAAATTCCGAGCAAAGCGAGAAATTTTATCAGTTAAACAAAATGTTTCTATATATTCATTATAACTTGGAACATTTAGTATCTTATTTCACTGAAATGATAATTTTAAACAGGGAGGCATGCTTACTCAAAATAGAAACTGGGGTATTTAGCATTAAAATCTTACTCTGGATCCCACGTGAGGTCTGAATCTGTATGTCAAGCTCCTGAACCTTCTATAGACACCATTGAATATAATCAATTATTATTCAGGGCACTTAAAATTAAGCCTCTCATTTCCCTGAAGTGATAAAGATTATATGTAGCTTGACACAAACAAGAAAAGGACAATAAAAGATCATATTCCCTAGTAAGGGGCCCATCAGGGCAAAATATCGTATGTATGGCAAAAATATTGAAGGTTTTGTACTGTTTTCTACTTTCAGTTTCATTCTTGAGACATAGCCTCTTATTCTGGAGACATAGCCTAACATGTTAATATGAGAAGTGGGGGTGACGGCGGGAGGGGGGCCGGCGTGGAGGGGGGGGGCGGGGGGGGGCGGGGGCGGGGAGAGAGATAGCATATTTATCATGTCAAACTCGAAGATCCTTTTATAAATAATCAGCTATTACTCAAGGTGATATTGACAACCGAAAATATTTTTTGAACGAATCCTAACTAAAACTAATAACGATATTTTAAAAAAGGTACCTGCACAGTTTGGGTTTTGATGGTTTGTCTGCCTAAATGGAAATATGAATACTCATAAGTACGTAAATGATCCAATTTGCATATACGTATAAATTATCAGTTGCAATACCATTTCTGTTATTTTGTATTTGATGCTACTTTTGTCATTCGAGGTTGGCAACAAGCTGAGATATGAGAAATGTGCCATTTTTTGCAAAATGATTGTTTTATAAATAATAAATGTAATTAATATACATAAATATGAAAATCAACTTACTTGCATGTTTGAAGATTAGGTGAAGGGTCATATGTAAGCTTCAATTTGTATTAACTTTATTGCTCGATGTTGAACAAGACAGAGATATGAGGCGTTTACAATGTTTTTGCAGACGTTTTCATAATAAAAATCAGTATCATTAACCATTTACAATATGCAAATGAGTTTATTTGCAGATTTGAATACAAGATGGAAGCGCAATTTAACAGTTTTAATTTGTAACATTCTATGATAAACACAGACGGAGATTACAATGTTTTGCAGAGTTTTTTGCATGAAAATAAGTATGATTAATATTCATACATATGCAAATAAGGTAATTTACATATTGGAATATAAGTTTAATGACCAGTGTATAAGCTTTAATTTGGTACCAATTTTATTACCCTACATGTATGTTGAAGACAAATGGAGATAGGAGCAGCTTATCATATTTTTGCAGACTTTTTTTTTGCAACAACAAAATAATATTCATAAATTTGCAAATGAGCTTATTTGCGTATTTAAATATCGTACATGATTTGCTTTAGTGTAAACTTTATTACTCTATGTTAAAAACAAGCTGAGATATGATTAATTTACTATGTATATCAATATATAATTCAGTCAAATTGGCGACCATCTTGAAACTGCCGGTAGCCATCTTGAAAATGGAAAAAAAATCGAGGGTTAACGAGAAAATCTTGACAAGAAAGGTCCAATCCTGTAAACGTCATGCTTGTATCCGGAACTGCATAATTCTTCTGAAAACTGGGTCTAACCCGCTCCAGTGGTTCCAATACAATAAAGAAACTAGAAGTATGTAATCAGAAACATAACAATCAGTGTCCATATGTGAACAAGTTTGTCTTCAGCCCTCACAATTCTCAACAATAGTTTGCAGATTCAAGGTTTCTTCTGGCGAATAACAAATATATATGCACAGGCTCACAAAATTTTCACAAGGTGTTCCTTGAGGCTCAGATATATGAGATCCTTAAACCATTTATGCCAGTTGGACTCTTTAAACAAGTCCATTTCCTAAATAAGGGGTGTCTGGTGGGATTTTTATCAGTATCATGTTTTGTAGAAATTTCTGAACTTAATGTTAACAGTATATACCCTGATCAGACGCCGCATTCTGATCTGGGTCAACATCTTTTGGCAATGTCCTTTTTTATGGGACGCTAGGTTTAAATGGGTTAAAAAAAACTATGTCATAAGACGTCATCCGTGTAGTCTGGTAAAAGACTTCAGTGTTCACCTACAGAATCGCTTTCATGTGGCCTTAAATGATATTAGAAGGACAAGGAAATATAAAGCACACTCTAGTAAAGTACGGGGCATCGAGGGAGTTCGATCACGTACCGCGGTTGACCGTAGTTAACCAAACTTTCATCGAACTGTCTCTGGTTCAATTGCGGAAAAGTCATGACGTCACTCTGGTCGAACCAGACCGTAACGTTGGTTGCTCTGGTACAAAGATGGCGACGAAAGGTATGAAGTTTTGCCCGTCCAAGAGAAAATACGCATCTTATGTGTTGTTAAAGCATGCATATTTGTTAAAAGATGTTTCAAGGAGACAATATGATAGAAAGAATCGGCGGAAGAGAAAAAAATAACAAAACAGTTTTAGATCTTGAATTTTTATGTGCCCGCTTCAAAACTAACTTATAAACAATACTCGTGTCATGGGGGCCGCCATGTTTGTTTACCAAACATTAACTAGAGGCCGTTCGATCACACTTTTGAATGAACATGCGCAGTTTGACTTCCGGTACTGTAGTCCAGTAGCTGATCGAACTCGCTCATCGTTTTACGACCAACACACAGGCACGAGCTTTAGTGAAGATAAATAGATTTTACTGAAATCAATGCTAAATAGTGTACACTAACTTACTACACTAAAGATAAGTGTAATTTAGTCGCCAAAATGAGCTTTTTTTTCTGCCAGTATACGTATTAAGTTTTGAGAACTTGATAAAAGACACTGATTCATGTCTGATTATATTTATACAGTTACTACTACTAGAAGGATTAAGAATCTTAAACAGTATTTGTTTATATTTGTTCAGGAGAGAGGAAAATGTTGCCATTGCCTTGATTTTGTTTGTGTTGAGGTTTTGAGGCCCAGTCAACCCAATGGGGTCATGTCGAGCGCGGTCAGTTTACCTACATAAAACAATCTAAGTGAAAATATCCAGGAAATGCTACAATCACGAAGCACAGCCCTCCCGAGGCATCTAAAGAAGAAGAGACGACGATCAAACAAAGACAAAGCAAACGTCAAATACGAAACCACCAGCACACCAACAACCACCAGCACACCAACAAAGAAGAAATGCAACAGGGGAAGCCTTTTAGAACACTTTCTTAAAACCACGCCATCGTATTTCTGATTAATAAAAGATTGACACGACAGTATTTCATTAGTCGTAATAGACAGGATATTTTTCAGACTAGCATAGTTTGTCTGAGACCTTTTTGTTCTTTTTGCCGCACGCATCCTCAAATGTCTGTGCACTGTTAGCACCCACAAAGCGTGTCAACTACCATATTTACTCTGTTCGGACAGACATAATTTAGTAAACAGTGTAGACCCTATTGCGGCATCTGATCTGGGTCTATACTGCTGACGACTCATCCAGCAGGTTTTAAACACATTACTAGGTAATAAAGTAGATATGTTTAGGACAAGTACAGTATGTAAGGTATTTAGGTGTTTGATTATTTAGGGTCACTACGGCATGTTACCATTTTAGACATTCTCACTCTATTTTACCCTGATATGCTGTGACCTTTTCGGAGCCACAGGAAATAATGAGATACTTTGAAAAAAGCGTAGATCCCATATAAAATCTGCTCAAAATGTGCACCCAGGTCGGTTTCTGGTGGTCTACGCCGTTTGCTATTTAAACTCTTCATGTTGTCCCACAAACCATTTTGTAGCGAGTGACAATCATTTTAAATTGTACCGAAAATCCGTCTTGTCATCAGTCTTTCTGAATGTATAGCCCAAGTCGCCATAAAGTTCAGGTTCGGATAGACCTTCTTGCAGAATTGTTTTCAAGCAAATCAACGTTATGTGGACATTAATTCAGAATGACGGCGATTAAACTTAGAAAATGTTTTACATAGTGTATGAAATTGGTATCTCTGCTTAAAAAATAGCAGTTAAGATTTTATTTCGATTATTTAAGTCGCGAAAGTCAAAGTGTTAACTGACCGCTCTACATGAGATTAAATACAACATGGGACGTAGCTCGAGGGACATCGCCATCCTAAAAGTATGACATCACATTTCTTTCAACCCGACTAATGAAATGAAATATCCTACTTTCTGAAATTATAAGATAGCGTATTTCTAGCGTATTTCTGACGTTACGGACTTCGCGTTCCAAAATGTAGAAAGAAAACATCAGATTATTGTTTGACAAGCAAATATATAAGTGAAAATACCCAGGAAATGCCACAATCACGAAACACATCCCTAGCCTTCAATAGATAAATCCCCAAGGAAGTTAATCTGACCTGAACGGTTATGCCTCCATTCTATAAGACGCCTCCTCTTTCAGCCCTGCAGACCACATTCTTTGCAAAAGCGTAGATCCTGATGAGACGGCTGATATGAGCCGTCTCATCAGGATCTACACTGTTTGCCATTCTGTTTTCATTTTCGACTGAGATCGATTGAGACCCCTAATTTGAACAATAATCCTGACGTGATTCAAAGAAGGAAGAGTCCATTTAAGAAACTCATTTTGGGTTAAGTATATTCCCATTTGAGAAGGGAGTCCCATTACCAGGGAAAGAAAACCTTTTCTGCTACATTGTTAGCGTAGAAAAGTGTGCCAAAAGGTCGGCTTACAAACTGTAATTAGAGCTGCATCACAATTATGGGTGATGTTTCGTGTGAGTAAATCTGGTTTAAGACCCCACTGGTTGATACCGCTGTCCGTTCAGAAGCCGATCCTTTTCGTTGTAATTCTAGCATTGTGGTCACCCGTTATACGGCTGCCCTCTTTGCTAACTGTTTTCATATTGTAATGCTAGAACTGTGGCCATCTTCTTAAATGGCTGACCAGTTTGCTTTCTGTTTTCTTTCTGTATGTATTTTTGTACCATTTGAAGCCTCATCAGGAGATAAGGGTGAGGTTTCGCGCGGGTAGAACTGGTTTAAGACCCGCCCCATCCCCTCCCACACTCTCAGTAGTTTTCCTACTGTCTGTTCCAAGGCGATTGCTCACTTGCAGTTTTTCTTTCTTTGTACGTCTGTGGTTGCATGTCGCATTTGTTTTGTCCTAATTTGTTCATCATCGCTCCTTCTTTTGATACCTCGAGAGGGCTCTGTATCGTGATTGTGACATTTCCTGGGTATATTCGCTTTTATTTTTACTTTTCTAGTTCTGTCTTTTCTAGTCCCCTTAACGTTTACATTGACAAACACCAGAGACAGGTTTAACTAATGAAAGCAGGACTAACACGAATATATAAGCCTCAACGTCAGAAAATAACCCTCGGGCATGTGCGCCCAGCGAAGATTCTGATCAGACTGCGCATTCGCGCAGTCTGATCAGAATCTGCGCTGGGCCGATTTAGGATAGCCAAGGATGCAAGGTTTCTTCATGCGAACAAAAAGGACTCTGAGCTGACTAGGCGGATACGCAGGCTGATTTGAGTCTTCGCTGGGTGCACATGTCAGAAGGTTATTTTCTAATGTTACGGCTCATTTGAAAACATCCCTGTCCATTTGCATAAGTTAATTTACTTCTGACGCGGTTGAAGAGGCAATCACACGAAATATCCGGAAACTTTATGTAGCAATTTTGATTCTTGCAGACACAATATGGACGGATTATCAGCCACGGATTGCCATAAGCGGAATAAATATCAACAACAACGTATGTTGCCCAGTTTCTCAAAAATTCTTTGCTACGCATAACAAACAAAATGGGTCAGCTCTTGTCTGACAATGAAACAAATAGTTTTGTCGTGAGTCCGTGCCTGTAGGGAAAAGCTACAGGTCTCCAGGTAGGCAGGGGGTATGGGATCACGAGTGCTAACCGTATTAGTCGAGACATTATTAATATTGTCAGTTATTCATTGTTCGAAATATCCGTTAAAGGGCGGGGGGGGGGGGGGAGGGGGCGGGTTGGCTGCACGTGTTATTGTTTCTACTACGGTTTACAAAGGAGACAACTTAGTGATTTTCTGCCCATCAATTCCCGTCTGAAAAGGGGTCTACCTCCAAAGGAAAGAATTTGCTCCCATTTAGCGCAAATTGTCGCCTTTTGGAGTAAACTCCTTTTCAGAAGGGGACAAACAATTTGGACAATGTTGCTCCCCACCCCCACCCTTTAAAGTGTATGCCCCTTACTTAGTTCATAGTTTAATGGGTAAACTCTTCAGCAAACATATTGTTTTTGGTTCATCTTATCTGCCCCGGAAATTAGAGTTTGGCACTTGAAGCAAACTGTCTCCTTTGGTCACGTGCGTTTATGAAACCAGAAGCCCTACCCTTGAATCAAATAACAGACCGCCCAGTAAGAATTCTTTGTAAATCTATAGCGGGCCGTTATCAGTAGCTGACGGGCCGATAACGGTCCGCTATAGATTTATAAAGAATGCTAGCTGGGCGATTACTATACAATATGTATATCAATTTGTTACCCCATCATATACTCCATTTCCCATTGAGATAAATGTATGTAAACACTACAAAGACTTGCATAAGTATTCAGCGATTTTACTTTAATGTCTTGGGCCCAGTTGTTCAAAACTAACGATGTCGTTAGTTAACTTATCGTTAAAACTTTGATCATTAAATATGGCATATATATGTCAATATTTTTGCTGTAAATGTGAGTAGCTTTTGCATTTGCAAAAGCTACTCACATTTTTCAGCAAAAATACCTGTGAATTTGGTATTGTACTTACTAGAACAGTTAACATTTTGACCACTAACGAGCTCGTTAAGCTAACGATGCTTTAAACAACTGGGCCCTGGTATTTAGAAAAAGTTTGTCTTTTCATTACCTCGTTCTAAGACAATGGATTACCCATGTATCATCATATAAACATACTGTGATTATTAGAGAATCTGATTATTCACTGGATTATTTACCCCTTCCGTTAAAGCCCTGTTTACGCTTGGAAGGGTTAACCGGTTTTCGCGCAAACTTGCAGACGACAATATTGCTGTTTATATATTTTCACAGACAATTTGTTAAAACTACGTTTATATCAAAAAGTAAAACCAGAAATGTGTCCAAAGGACACGGATGCCCCCGCCTGAAAAAACTTGAACGCAAATTGTTAACGCCTGAAAAACTTATACGCAAATTGCTAACGCCATCTCGGACGCGACTGAGACGGACGCACGGACGGACAGGCGTAACACTACATGCCCTTTTCACCATTCTTCGAATGGCGGGGCATAAAAAATGACTATAAAACAAAGCAGATCCGGATGAGGCAGCTCGCCTTGAACCACGCCATCTGGATCTGTGCTGTTTGCCAACGCATTTTATTATCACGTGTCACTAACAACTGCTCCTCTGACGTATAAATGGATGTGTTCCGACTGAACCTCGAAATCAATTTGCTGATCTTTTATCCCTATGGTGTTTTTCTGTTCCATTTGGCCTTTGTCTGCTGTTATCCGTTAAATGTAACTAATAAAGCAGGCATCACCGTTTTAAGGGAAATGGGTACACTTGCAAGAGAGACAACCCTATCAAAATTATTTTCCTCCTTTATGAAAAGGGGTCCACTCTAAAAGGAAAGAATTTGTCCTCGATTGGGGCAAATTCTTTTCCTCAGAGTAGACACCTCTTTAGAAGAGGCTTAGTTTGCAGAAAAGCAAACAGGAAGTCATAAAAGTTGTCTCCCTTGGCGGAAAATCTACCAAGTGTATCTTAACCCCTTAATTGACCGGAAATTGGTTTGACGGCCACTTCAACGGCGCGTGTACTGTAGGAACTTGTAGAATTGGACATTAATTTAAGAATTTGTCAATACGTTGCTGTTAAGTACGTAAATGTTCGCTGAGATTAATATCTCATTAACTATTTCACCCCTGAGTTTCTGAAATGGGCTTATCCGTTTCTGAATGTTTTTTGCAATTAGGGGTTTAGTCAAAAATCAATAATAGAATGGCAAACAGTTTAGATCCTGATGAGACGGCTTGTTAGAGCCGTTTCATCTGGATCTACACTGTTTGCAGAGGTATCTGTTTTGGTCTGCAGCGAAGAAAGGGTTGATATTGCATTAAATGGTTTGTGCTTACTAGCATGTCAAACATGTGTCAGAAGTCAAAAGACAACGTTACGGAAGCAGTTTAGTGTATTTATCTAAATATAGGATTCAAGTAATTAGAAGTTGATAATCAAGCAAGAAGACCTCATAAAACTGTTATAAGAGCAGAAATAGTTTGTCATGAGCCCATTCTTGTTTTATCATGACGATTTAATTCGATGTATATGTATTTCTGCGATGTTTTACTGAATATGTCCGGAAGCCGCTTGTGTTTCTGCGATATTTACTGAATAAGTCCGAAAGCCTCTATGTCAGCCTAACAACTTTTTGGTAGTTTTACAACATTTAAACTTAGGGTGAAGACTTTATACAAGTACAATCTTTTTAACTTTGACTGCCACAGGTGATAACAATAGGCTTTTGCAAACAGCATAGATCCAGATGAGCCGTCTCATCTGGATCTACCCTGTTTGATATTCAGTCTATCAACTTTAAATATAAACGTCCTTCTAAGAGATAGTTTGTTAAATTTGTTAAAATAAAAAAAAAGCAGACGATAAATGTCGTCTGAAATTTGGCGCCGAAAGAGTTAACCACCACTTCCGGTAGATTTTACTACTGATCATTCTAAGGTTGCGGTTATATTTTTCGGTCTTTGTGGGGGTTTGTGACTGTCCGCTGCGAGCCTTTTTATTTATTTCGTGTTTGGTCTGTTTAATCTTTTGTACATGCGTGGCATTGTAATCGCCTGGAAGGGAAAGACAGATCCGGTTGCTTTGCTCGTCCTTGTTTTCATCCGCACGCTTTGAAAAACGATGGGACTATTGTGAACACCTTCATCCGACCGTCCGTCCTTCACGCTGTCACCTCATAAACCGTTAGGTGGGATTTGACCAAACATACTGCGTGACTGCCCTGCGTGGTAAGGGTGTGCGAGAGCAACATTAGCACGGAGCGTCGTGATTTTGCGATGGCATGCAACCGGCTGCGCGATCTAGTGTAACGTTTGTACTGTCCGCCATAGCTGGTTTATTCTCTTCCTCTTACCGTCACCATGACACTTCCTGGATATCTTTACTATTTCGGGAGAAACTCTGAGTGTGTGTACAGCAGATAGTCATTATCAGAAACAGCATAACGAAAACACGCCTATACAAATATATAGAAAATTTCACCTCCAAAAACTGAAAATTTTCACATAAAAAACTTAGATATTTTTCATATTTCTGCTCAAAACATAAATTGTGGGTACTCGTTAGAACCGCCTCGGAGAGGCGGTTCGAACGAGTACCCACAATCTATGTTTTGAGCAGAAATAAGAAAAATAATGTATACCCCTGTAAACCCCAGTTTTACTATATAAAAGTGGGGTTTAAAGGGGTTAAAATTATATAGGCGTGTTTTCGTGATGAGGAACCTTTGAATTATTGTAATAAAATTACAATGGGTCACACATAGAAACGGACGAACATATTTCCAAACTTTCAATAATTTGTGACAAACTAGTGACAGTTTTCTTATTTTTCCCAGAAAATCGAATTTGACGTTTCATGCAAATTGTCTTCACTGGAGAAAATTTGCATGAAATGTCAAATTCGGTTTTCTGAAGAAAACATAAGTAAAAATATTTAAAAAATGCCGTCTGCTAAAAATTTTACCCAGGGTGCTAAGCGTTAAATTTCTTTTGTTAATTATATCTATTTATTGTGTGCACGTGAAATAACTTTGCTGGAAGTCAAACAAAAAGGAATCATTTTCAAAGACACGGAACGAAACGGAACGTTTAAATGATATAAAACTGTCTGAGATCTATTTTGTGAAGTAATGATTTTATTAAACTAACGTGTAATTTTGTTTGGAAGGAAGGGATTGCTAGACTCTGGTAATTTTGTTCCTGAAAACCCGTTTTCAGGGTTATAAAGGAGAAGAAATTTCATGATATTCAAACTTAATCTCCAGGCACGATTAATGATGTTATATCACTAAGTACGTTGATCTTAACGCCATTTTTCAATGTCGCAACTTAAGAGAAATGCAAACACTTAAAGGTGAAAATACTCTGTTAAATCCCGTTCTGAAAAGAAGCCTGCTCAAAAACGAAATACTTTGCTCCCCTTGGGCCTTTTAGAGAAGGTCCATTTTCAGAATAGCTTGGTGAAAAAATAAGGAAACAGAAAATCACAAGAGCTGTCTCTCTTGTAAAAAATGGTGAACAACTACCCGATGTATCCACTTACCTCATGAAATTTACTCTTTCAGCCAAGTATGCTACCTCTCTTGGATCCTTATTCGAACCAGTGATGACAAGTAGTCGGTTAAGGAAAGTTTTATTTAAAGCTCACATTACGTAAACACGCCTATTCAAATATATAGAAAATTTCACCTCTAAAACTTGAAAATTTTCAGATAAAAACTCTGATATTTTTCATATTTCTGCTCAAAACATAGATTGTGGGTACTCGTTAGAACCGCCTCGGCGAGGCGGTTCTAACGAGTTCCCACAATCTATGTTTTGAGCAGAAATAAGAAAAATAATGTATACCCCTGTAAACCCCAGTTTTTCTATATAAAAGTGGGGTTTAAGGCGGTCGAAATTATATAGGTATGTTTTCGTAATGAGAACGTATTTTAGGGTACCATTAACAGAACGTACATGTCCATTTTTTTTTACTTTATACAACGTTATTGAATATTTTCACGCCAGCATTACGTGAATACGTCTATGTAATGTGTACCCCATGTTGCCCATAATATATAGTGAAAACAGCGGTTTATAGACGTTTTCATTATTTGGGTTATAGAATTTTGCAGTTTTTGAATCAGCTTTTAAATTTATATATTACTTCAAGCAACTTTTCTTACTGTGTAAATCTGACTTAATATGCTTAAGAACCAAGATTATTGTTATCTCCCATATTACAGTGAAACCTCGGTGACTCGAATACCAATGGCTCGTTTATCTTGGATGATTCGAATTCGTTTTTTTAGTCCCTACGAAATTCTTCCGTAAGCTCGAGAACAAATATTGGGGGAATTTTCTTATTTTATCATGAGCTTGTATGTTGTGTGTACTCATCAGAATCGCCTCATCGAGGCGATTCTTATGAGTGCAGTCAGTCTACTATTGTCTACCCATTATAATTACATCATCGATGCGATTCTAATGAGTTCATTCAGCATACCATCACTGTATAGGAAATCAAAAAGACTTCCCTAAATTATCATCATTTGCTTCCTGACCTGGTGCCATGATTAACCCTCAGTTGCTCGAACTACCCATATCTCGAATGAATTCCCATGGTCCCAAAGATGTTCGACCGACTGAGGTTTTCCTGTATATGGTTAACCCACTGTGGTTGGGAGACCCTTAAAAGGGTAATTGGCAAACAGTGCAGACCCAGGGTCTCCACTGTTTGCAAATAGTTTAGACATTTTTTTCTTTAGCTATATGTAAATTTCATAGCCCGCTGTACCTAAAATTGAAATTGGAATCTTCCAATATATAGTGTGGGAAAGTCTATTCAGTCTACAATGGGTTAAAATGTTATGGCCTACATAGCTCTAGATAAGCGGTTTATCAAGCTAAATAATTTTCTTATTTCTTAAGAAAAATATATGTTGTGAGCACTTATTAGAAGCGACTCCTTGAGGGCGATTCTAATGAGTACAATACAATAGGTTTTTTTTGTGAAGACCTGAGACTTTCTTGTGTTAGAATCATTGGCTTATCTAGGGCAAAAACTGTGTAGTGTAAGTTAAAGAGTGTTTGCGTAATGAGAATCCAGTAACAGTATTTTTGTGTGGTTGTTTGTTTTGATTTGATTTGTTGTTGTTGTTGTTGGTGGTGATGATGATGATGATGATGATGATGATGTTGTTGTTGTTGTGTGTGTGGGGTGGGGGGGTGGGTATTTCCGACAGTATATATATTTCAGTTAGTCTCTCATTTTTTAACTGGATCAAAATGAAATGATTTTTATCTGAATTAATGTTTATTTATTTTTTATTTATTTAAACAATGTTTAAAGAGGATGACACAATTAGCTATAAATAACTATTCTATTGGCAGCAATAATTCCGGACAAGATAGTATGTCGTCCGAACAACATAATCATCTTGTGCGAACAAGAAAATCAGTTTTCGGAACAAGATAGATATTATGTTGTCGGAACAAGTTATTAAGTTGTCCGAACAAGGAATTAAGTTGTCGCAACAACTTAGAAAATAAAACCAACATGTCCTTTCCCGGGTTCCGTACTGTTGCCTCCCGCGAGACATTCCAGCTAAAAATGGTTATCGCTTTTAAAACAACTTTCACTTCAAAATAACATATCTATGGATGCCGATGGGGGACATTTTGTCTTGTGACTAAAGACTTATGACTTTTGAGTTTTGAGTAATGACTTGTGACTTTTGAATTGTGACTTGAGTTATGACTTGTATAATCTTGATGATAAGAAAAAATGCTTAAGTAACCCTACTTCCTTTACATACTCAGCAGTCGACAAATTGATATTTATCGTTTTATTTTCAGGGAAATAGCTTTTGACATTTCATGCAAATTGAATGAAATCCCAAAACCTATTTTCCAGGAAGAATAAGAGCAATATTTCAAAATGTCAACTGCTGAAAATTTACCCAGCATGCTATTTGTATAAGAGTTTGATAAAATAAATATTTTTACATATGCATCGTGTTGTTTTGTTGTTTTTTTTTTTTTTTTTTTTTTTTCTTGTCTTTTATTAGAGCTTTAACCAAACCTTAAAGGGCTAAGCACATTTGTTGTAGACGACATTCTAAAATTGATTTTATTATTTCCAGAGTAACCAAAACTTGACATTTTTGCAAGGCAGATTTTTTACGAAAAAAAAAAAAAAATAAATGAAAAAAAAAATAATAATAAAAATATTTTAAAGTGTGGTCTAAAGTCTTATGATTTATAAGTTTTGAGTTATGACTTGTGACTTTTGAGTTATGGCTTGTACCTTCTGTGTAATATTAGAATACATGTAGAAGATGGCTGACGTTGGTAAAAAAATATTATACCGAAGGTACTTGTAAGTCATAACTCAAAAGTCGCAAGTCATAACTACTTTATTCTTATTTAATTTATTATTATTATTATTATTTTATTTTATTTTATTTTATTTCGTAAAAAGCTGCTAAGAAAAACAACACGGTGCATTTGTAAAAATATTTATTTTCTGAAACTCTTTAAACAATTAGCACACTGGGTAAATTTTCAGCAGCTGAAATTTTAAAATATTGTTCTTATTCTACCTGGAAAATAGGTTTTGGGTTTTCATGCAATTTGCATTAAATGTCAAAACCTATTTCCTAGGAAATGAAACGATAAATATCATTATGTCGTCTGCTGAATATTATAAAGGATGTGGTGACACTTAAGCACTTTTTCTTATCCTCAAATTTATACAAGTCATAACTCAAAAGTCACAAGTCTTAACTTAAAAGTCACAGGTCATAACTCAAAACTCACAATTCATAAGTCTTTAGTCGCAATTCAAAATGTTCCCCATCGGCTCCATACATATCTGATATCATAGTTGCTACAGCTGTTGTTTTATTAAAGCAAAATGTGTCAAACACTAGAAGGTCCTATGGGAATCCTCTTCAAATCCGATGCACCTAAATCATTTGGTTAAATTTATCACAGACGGCATGTTCTGCTTTCTAGCCTTTCTGGTCCGGTCTGGCTAGCCTTAGACGGTGTCAGTGACCTGTCAATCCGGATCAGGATTATAAAACATCAACTTAAACAAACAAATATAATTTCCCTGCGTCCTGTAAGCAGACTTAAGATCTTCACAAATCCAAACTTTACGTTGTTTAATAAGTACTAGGAGAGTCGATTTCAGCAGATCCTCGATAGTTATGAGATATTTATGGAAGGAAGTCTGAACGCATTATACCTGGCGGATCAGAGTAATAAGTTACAAAATCAAACTTGGCCAGACCAGGCAAATTAGGCCGAGCTAGAGTTGAGGATAAGGTATCGCAGACTTATTTAAAGTTACTTGAACAATCTATTTACTACAATTCATTCGATAGTCGTAGTCATAAATCACACGTATTCAATAACTTTTAAACGTCTCTGGACAAACTGAGTAGGTGACAAAGTAATAAGTGTTTGTTCTAATTTTCTAAAAGTATTAGGGTGGCCATTCATGCTAGTTGTGTCCAAAGGAGACAGTTCGTATGAAATGAAAATCACTGTTTTAACTATTACGTCCAGCGGGTTTAAGCTCAATGAAACCAATGTTAGATTACATATTACATATGACCAATTTTTTTTTTCCGGTACTGCATGTAACTACGTCTATAATATATTTCAATGAACGTGTATATCTGTTTATTACTCTGAATACGACAAAATAAATGGTCGAGACCAGCGCACAGTGTAACGAATAAAATCTTTATCGTTGCCCTTGAAAACAAAAATCATCATGAAAACATACCTATATAATTTTGACACCCTTAAACCCCACTCTTATATAGTAAAACTGGGGTTTACATGGGTATATATTGTTTTTCTTATTTCTGCTCAAAAACATAGATTGCGGGTACTCGTTAGAACCGCCTCGGCGAGGCGGTTCTAATGAGTACCCACAATCTATGTTTTGAGCAGAAATATGAAAAATATCAGAAATTTTATCTGAAAACTTTCAGTTTTTTGGTGGTGAAATTTTCAATATATTTGAATAGGCGTGTTTTCGTAATGGCATGAAAGAACGGAAGTCGGATCCAAGTCCCGGTTTTAATGAGACGTCGGAATTTTTGAAAAAATTATATGAGCGTAACTTTAAGGAAAGAATTTACTCCCTATGGAGCAAGTATTTCCTTAAAGAGTAGCAACTTTGAGAAGGGACTCAAATACTATCAGATCAGAAGGACCCCCTTTGGAAGTTTAAACATTCACCTTAGTTATTAGGGGAGTATGTTGGGCAACTAATAAATGAGTTCAAGGGGACTAGATACACTTGCTAGATTTTTCATCATTTTTCAGAAGAGAGACAATTTTTGTGACTTCCGGTTTGCCTTCCTGCGCATCGAACCCATTCTTAAAAGGAATCTGCTCTAAAAGGAAAGAATTTGCTCCCTGTGGGCAAATTCTTTCCTTATAGAGCAGACTTCTTTTCAGAAGAGGACAAAATCAATTTAGACAGGGTAAGACAGTCCATTCCCCTTAATTCGCAAAATTATGATGCCGTGCAAACGAAGATATAAGCGGCATGTTAAACTATGATATAAGCGGCATGTCATCGTGCCACTACAGTACAAAAATACGGAAGCTTTCAAAGCGTGCTTGTATTAAATTGCAAATTGTTTCATATTTAATTCTTCTGCATGGTATTGGAAAACAACTGCCGGTCATTAAGCAGTCGATAGAATGTCAGATATAATCAGAATCTATTGTCCTCCCTGAATAATAAAAGTAAATGTGGCGTTCATCAAGAGAAGACATATCTTAGTTTACCAAAAACCGTTGGCCGGCCTCGTTGGCTCAGCTGGATGCGCCGTCCGACTGGAGACCAGGAGGTCGCGGGTTCAACCCCCGCCGAGGTCGGCAAAATTCTTTCGTGGAGATTGATCATGAAATATTTTCTACGGTCATTCTCTCCCTTCCGTTGATTCAAGAAGGATAGTTGTCAGTTTCTGGTTAAAGAATGTGCACAATACTGGTTAACTGCTTAGAGGACTAAGCCTGTCCAGTAAACGTGTGGTTAGGTAAACTGACCGCGCTCGACATGACCCCATTGGGTTGACTGGGCCGTAAAACCTCAACACAAACAAACAAAACCAAAACTGTCATAAATGATGATGATGATGATGATGATGATGATGATGATGATGATGACGACGACGACGACGATGTTGATTTGGTATTTTACATTTCTCTCAGCATCATTTAAGTCATATCGTGTCGGATGGAAGATTGATAATGAAAGGCTTGGTGTGTAATGCAGCGGCGCACAGTCATGAGACGAATTCTGTCTGTAGTGGGTTCGAACCCGGGACCTCGTGATCCGAAGCCGGGAATACCAACCGCTCAGGCATCATAACCATTATTCAAATATATTTTATAACCAAAAAAGGAAAATTTTCAGATCAAAGTTCTGACATTTTTCATATTTCCTCTCATCCCACCCTGCCACAGCAGTCTGATGGGCGCTCTGTGGAGTGTCAAGAGTCCAAGATGAGAGGGCACTGGTCGCGTGGCTAGGTTTTTACAGTCGACCCTCGTTATCTCGACTTCGCTTATCTCGAGTAACCGCTTATCTGAAAAATCTGGTCCATATTTAAACACGAAAATCTAATAACAGGTAAGAAAAAATGTGGAAAAGAGGAGTCTTTTCCATAATATTTTCAATATATCTTTAACTTTAGGAGTTAAATTACATATTCATTCTGATTAAATGTGGTTGATTTATTTAATTTTTATTCAATTCTGTAAATCGGATATGTTGAGGTACCGATATCTTGAAGTATTTCAGAGAGTCCCTTGGACTTTGAGATAACGAGAGTCGACTGTACTTATATATTCTGCCAGTAAATGATCCTATTCGTTCGCTCTTTCTCTCTGTGTCGGATGCCTAAAATTTGCTGAAAAATCATTTCTTTCTTTCAAATCAGAATCAAAGGTTTTCCTTAAAATGATTTAGTGGAATGGTTGTAGTTACGTTTTGGGTACTCTTTTCTTTTGAACTGTCCTTTTCTGAACTAAAAAAAAAGACATTTAATTCTGGGAAACAGCTGCAAAAACGCCGCTTTCAACATTTTTAACAATTTGCAACGCTTGGCTTGTATAGAGGGAGGTATAGAGCATACATAAATACCAAAAAAAAAAAAAAAAAAAAAAAAAATGAAACATGTTGTAGCCTGCGACACGGTCTACATCGCTTTTCTTTTTATCTTTTTTTTTTTATTTATTTAGGTGTGCTCTATACCAGCCAAGT
This sequence comes from Anodontia alba, assembly GCA_964016985.1. NCBI lineage: Eukaryota > Metazoa > Mollusca > Bivalvia > Lucinida > Lucinidae > Anodontia > Anodontia alba. The sequence continues at coordinate 39,411,955 of OZ024823.1, forward strand.
GTTGAAAGACGCCAGTAATGTCAAAATTTGCATACTTTTGGTCATTTTTGTAAAACATGAGCCCTAATAAATCCTTAATTAGACATAATAACCCCCAAAGAAGCCAAACTCCTCAACACACACGCACACACACACACACACACACACACACACACACACACACAAAAGCCGCAAACATTTTGATTCTAGCTCAGCTGTCATTTTTTACCATTTTTTCATACCTTAGCAATGCAAAATTAATGATATTGAATTGTATAAACTGCATATCCCAGCTAGCATTCTACATAAATCTATAGCGGGCCGTGATCGGCCCGTCAGGGTAGCTGACGGGCCGATCACGGCCCGCTATAGATTTATGTAGAATGCTTACTGGGTAGCGGAGACTAAACTTCGACCTCATATATTTTTCCCTGAAGGGGTCCTGTCACATATTTCCATATATAGTTGATAATAGGCTTTGACAAAAGTACAATATATATATATAGATGTACTTATACAGAAAGCGGCCAAAATTTGGCTTTTATGTTTTCACTCCTTTGGGTGTTCGGCGCATATGACAACAGCAAAGGCCAGACCCTCCTGCGAACCTGCACTATCTGATCAAAGCCTGTGCTGCTCTTTATTATATTTTACAGTAGCCAATCAATCTACAATTGGTTTGTAAATGCCCGGCCATGCTGATCAAGGCTTTTGTTGCCAACAGAGTTCCCCAGAACCAATTTCATTTTGTAGAATCTCATATCATTTTCTATATCCCTTGCATATATCAAATCTAAGCGACAGATTTAAGACCTAATGCGTTTGCGACGGTTTATCAATGTGCATTAGCCTATTTAAATCATGGATTTATATCAAAATTCTGTAATATGAACCAGATATGCTCTTTGCTTTCGCCCAAATCCAGTATTTTGCAAGGATATTACAATATGTGCCCAACCTGCCAAATATCTGATATTAGCCTGGTCACAGCATTTCCTACAAGACTGCGTGTGCCCCCAAAGAAGACTCTGTGCATCGGCGAGTCTTCGCTGTCCGCCTGAAGGCGCCTTGGATCTTTGGCTCCCCAAAGAGTCCACTGAAAAGGGGGAAGAGTTTGATCAGACTGCGCGGGTGCACAGATTGATCTTTTGATGCAATCTTGTTGGAAATGTTGTGTCCCGGCTCCTTTCTATTTCGCCCGTCCTGATACAGTCAAGCAACACCATGTGAAAATGGCCCTGATCAGGGCCGTCGCTGTCTGCTTACAGAATAAATTGCAGTGAGAGATGGAAAAAGGGAATAAGAGAAAAAAGAAGGCAAAATAAATTTCAGCATCATGGTTTTCATTTACACAATACATCAATCCTGTGTACGCGTTTACAAAATTTAAAGACCATTGGGTATACATTAATTTTCTTATTTCTGCTCAAAAACATAGATTGTGGGTACTCGTTAGAACCGCATCGCCGAGGCGGTTCTGACGAGTACCACAATCTATGTTTTTAGCAGAAAGATGAAAAAGTATCAGAATTTTCATCTGAAAATTTTCACTTTTTGGTGGTAAAATTTTCAGTATATTTGAATAGGCATGTTTTCGTATTGCAATATATATATATATAGCAGTATGGGGAGACGTTTTGGGCCACAAGACCCTTGTCATAATGTGTAGCTTCACTGACTGATAAGGCCCCGAAGATATCTTTTTGTAAGGAAAGAGTCAAGCATTTGCTGTTATTTGTCTCCAAAATCTATTACATATTGTGGTATTAAATTGTAGAAGCGAAAACATGCCATGCGATAGAATTACTGTAAAATGTTTACAGACAGGACAAAATTTAAATGCGTAATTTACAACAAAAACAGGAAACATTCTCGTTTCCCGTAACCTTTTCCTCCTTGGGGCTTCATGGGAGGTATGAAACAAGCATCAAGTCATCTTAAGTGGGATTTGATTCTCTTTTAAGGGAGACAACCCTGTCAAAATGGGTTTGCTCCTTTCTGAAAAGGAATCTACTCTTAAAGGAAAGAATTTGCTCCCATGAGGAGCAAATTCTTTTCTTTTAGAGTAGATCCTTTTCAGAAGGGTTTTGATACATTTTCAAGAGCAACAACACTGTGAATATTGCTTGCCCCTTTTGAAAAAAAGAGTCTACACTAAAAAGAAAGAGAAAGGGGAGCAAATTCTTTCCTTTTAGAGTAGCACTTTTACAGAAAGGGAATGGTATACAAGAAAGTAACTTTACAGCAAGAAGGCATTTTTCCCTTGTCAAAAATGGCAGCAATGAACAGACCCACGAAAAAGCTTAAAGTATCCATGTTTTCTGTATCAGACTATCAAGTTTCGGCATTGTAGGAGCATCACTGAACCTCCTTTAAATTTTCAAACATCCCGGAATGGGTCCAATCACTACAAAGGACCTCAAAGATAAAAAAAACAAACTAGGTTACAATGAACTACGGGGAGACGTTTAAGGCCGTCAGAGCTCTATCATATTTTACAGTTTCGCTGACGAATATGGCTAGTTAAAGATTTTTTGCTATGAAAGGGTTATGCACTTGCTGTAATTTGTGTCCAAATCTATTGCATACTGTTGTATTAAATTGTGGAAGCAAAAACACATTATGGGATAGAATTACTATAAAAAGTTTATGGACAGGATGATAAAATTTAACCTTTACCACTCTCTGGGCAAATTCAGCAGACAAATTGATGATAGTTCTGTTATTTTTCCCAGAAAACAGGATTTGATATTTCATTCAAATCGTCTCCACTGGAGACGATTTGCATGAAATGTCAAATCCTGTTTCCTGAGAAAAATGACAAAAATATCTCAAAATGTCGTCTGTGGAAATTTTTATCCAGAATGTTAAGCGTTAAATGTGTAATTTACAACAAAACAGGAAAACGTTCCTGTTTCCCCAACAGTTTCCAAAATAGGGCTTTATGGGAGGTACGAAACAAGCATGGTCCTCTTAAGGAGGAAGGGAGCGCTTTTAAGGGAGACAACTCTATCAAAATTGTTTTTTGCTCCCTTTTGAAAAGGCGTCTACTCTAAAAGGAAGGAAATGAACAAATATTTCCTTTTAAAAGTAGATCACTTTCTACAAGAATTTCGATACTTTTTCAAGGGCGACAACTCTGCCAAAATTCTTTGCATCCTTCTGAAAATGGGTCTACTCTAAAAGATTGAATTTCCACCACCCATCCACCCCTAGTATGAGCAAATTCATTCCTTACAGAGTAGTCCCCTTTTCGAAGGGGAATGACGTACAGGAAAGAAACTTTTCAGGAAGTCAAAATACTTCTATATAGAGTCGATCCCTTTCAGAAGGAAAATTGTGTAAAGGAATGAAACTTTACAGGAAGTCATAACACTTGCTTTCTTGTTAAAAACAAGGCAGAAAATCTACCGAGTGTAACCATTCATATTGTATATAGTAACTAGCGACACAGATGACTTCCAATGTTCACATCACGAAAACATACCTATATAATGTTGACCCCCTTAAACCCCACATTTATATAGTAAAACTGGGGTTTACAGGGGTATACGTTATATTTCTTATTTCTGCTCAAAACATAGATTGTGGGTACTCGTCAGAACCGCCTCGGCGAGGCGGTTCTAACGAGTACCCACAATCTATGTTCTGTGCTGAAATATGAAGAATATCAGATTTTTTTATCTGAAAATTTAATATATTTTGGTGGCAAAATTTTCAGTATATTTGAATAGGCATGTTTTCGTAATGAAATGTTGGCAAATGATGCTTTACCACGTCTGTCCTTCTTCCACATGTGGCGTGTCATGACTTTTAAACGAGTACTTAAATCAAGGTTCAACCTCCTACATGTAAATAAGTTCAAATGAATAAACAGACGGTGCAAAGAAGCAAGCTCTACGCCTATTCGAATGTAGAAAGGCTTAATGAGCTTGTGCGTTCTAGTCATGACGTTTACCATTCATTCTAATTTTAGAATAGCGTAACTTTTTTTTCGAAAAGATGTCATATATTTGTAACTTGACAAGACAATCTGGACGGACGGACATGTTTAGCGAGGCTTTTGCTGTTTGTATCTAAACATTAAATGCTTAAATGCGGTGTTTTCTTGATGCGGCTAGATAAAAGACTTCACAGACATTGATGCGGTTTATTTCAATCAAATCCAAATTATCACGGTTCAGTAATAATTCTTCAGCTTCAAATCGCCTCTTAGATGATAATGTGATACCGTATTTACTCTACGTTTTTGAACAGACAGACCTGTGCAAACAGTGTAGACACTGATCAGACGCCGCAGAACGCGGCGTCTGATCAGTGTCTACACTGTTTGGAATTCATCCAGCTGTTTTAGGCACAACCAGAGGCAGTAAAATGGTCTTGTTGAAATTTTAGGACAAATATGGTAAGGATATGAGGTATCCCAATATTTTTGGGCAAATATGGTAAACTAATATCAACCATTGTCCATAGTAATAAAACCGGCAATGCGTTCTAGAAACTTAAAGCTCTGCATGCTCGGTAAAAATATCAACAGACTACATTTCGAAATAGTTTTCTTATTGTAACTAGAAAATGTGTTTTGACATTTCATGCAAATTGTTGCATGAAATGCCAAAGCTTATTTCCTGGGATAAATAAAAATAATATCGTCATTTTTATCATTTGCTGAATTAGCCCAGAGAGCGGTAAAGGTTAAATAAGAAATTCTGAAAGTGCCACAAACGTAGCAAACTGGTATCCCTCACCAAAAAAACAACAACAAAAAAACATGTTTGGCATTTATAGAGTGCTAATTTTTTTTTTTTATGAAGCTATATTTTCGGTAGACGCACCAACTGCAAATTCTAAATACGAATCATTTCAGGAACTGATTGTGAATTCAGGGTAACGAAAACCGTAAGTAATCTTTGAAAGCATTTTCTAAACTTTTGAAAACAACTCGATAAAAAATCAGCTCGAAATAATTGTCGCCCAAAAAGATAATTTATACTAGTATTTTCCTACACTTTTAAAGGGAATGGACATACTTGGTATATCATTCGCTCATACTTGGTATATCATTCGCTATTTCTGCCAAGGCAGACAAATTCTTTGCCTTTCCTGTCTGCTTCACTTCACACCAAATATCTATTTAAACGGTGTCTGCTCTATAAGGAAAGAATTTGTTCCTTTTGGGGTTAAAGTCTTTCTTTATAGACTAAAGCCTTTCCAGAAGACGACAAAAACAATTTTGACAGAGTTGCCTCCGTTGAAAATGTATCAGTTTCCTTTAAATCTTGATCGAATAGAATAGAAAATATGTTATGTTGTGGTAATAAGACGCCGCATAGACAAAAAACTCACGACATTGTCTATGATCACTCGGTAACAGTTTGATAACACGGAGAAGGTGTTAGGTACGATAATTCCTGAGCTTACCTGGAAAAACTCAGTATGCATTTGTTTTCTTGAATTATCATGACCTAGCCATGGTACCCATTGCTATATATGAATAGTCATGAAAAACACAGAGACAGCTTATTGCTGATGCGACATATACAGACTTAATGACCTATACATATGCATATCCAGATTAGATTCTACCTTTTTCGCTATATACAATCTACGTGGTTCAGCTGTTAGGTACCGTAATACACGTGTATCTATCTTTAACGGGACCATTTTAGGGTCGATTGTTTACAATCGAGCCATAGTATACGAACGCCAAAATTTCCTTAAGGTAGTTGTCTACGTGATTATTATTGACTAATGTAATCAAACCGCGCGTTAGACGAAATCCAGATAACAGTTATTTATAGCCGCGCTGTTCTTGTCGCTGTGACATCAGACTGCTATTGATAGAGGGTTATCAGGTAAACATGGACTGGAACATTTGGGACATTAGGAAACAGTGCAGACCCAGATCAGACGCCGCAGAACGCGGCGTCTGATCAGGGTCTGTTCTGTTTGCTTAAATTACAGGAAGTCAATAGTAAAATGAAACAGTGTTAAGTCCCGTTCAGGACCACTTTTCTATCCTACAGTCAGAGAAAATCGACCCATCAGTGCTTTCAGTGCTTTGATTGTTTCTTCTTAGAATAGACACCTTTTAAGAAGGGGAGTAGTGGCATGCAGGAAAACAATAAGGAAGTCACAACGGTCCTTTATGATCCCTTGTGAAAAATAAAGGTGAAAATTTTCAGAGTGTTCGCAGTTCCTTTAAATGCCAGGGCGCAAAACTGACTTTAAAATGTGAAGGGGTGAACTTGAAAGATTTTGTCGACATTTATGGGAGACGAGACAAAAAACTGCCTCCCTATCTTTTTTTTTAAACCTTTAAGAAGTAGAATTACCTTAACAAGGAAGAATGTGTCGCCAGAGGAAGCAAAGTCTATCCTTTGAGAGTATCACTTCTTGTCTGCTCAACAAATTAAAAGAGAGGCAAATATTTCCCTATCGGTTATTTCCCTGGACAGTATATCCTACTTTACAAATAATATCTTTAAGGAACCAAAGAACACATTAAAGAACAGAAATCGAAGTCTCGGTTTCATTATGAGACTCTTCATATGACAGCAATATTACGAAAACACGCCTATTCAAATATACTGAAAATTTTACCACCAAGAAATGAACATTTTCAGATAAAAAAATTCTGATATTTTTCAAATTTCTGCTCAAAACATAGATTGTAGGTACTCGTTAGAACCGCCTCGACGAGGCGGTTCTAATGAGTACCCACAATGTATGCTTTTGAGCAGGAATAAGAAAAATAAGGTATACCCCTGTAAACCCCCGTTTTACTATATAAAAGTGGGGTTTAAGGGGGTCAAAACTATATAGGCGTGTTTTCATGATGATATAGATTGAAGGACTGCATACGCCTCTTTCCATTGCTTCAGCGGGACTTATTTTTCAAGATACAAAAAAGGGACGAAGTGATCCATAGGAAAGTCAAAACAAAAACTGCACTATGATAAAATACAATAAAAATCTAAAAGTTTTCTTAGGAAACAAAGAATACATAAAAGAAAGAAAGTCTGTTTTATTAAGTCTCTTCATATGCAGTAATGCACTTTGCGAGAGTGCATACACTTCCTAACCCCCTCCACATCCCCCACCTCACCCCTAACACCCGATTAAGCGGTGTTCGATTTTCAAAGTAACCAGAATGGGTCCAATGGAAATAAAATGTGTAATCTCCGCTAAAATGAAATACGGGGAGAGGTTTTACGGCCGCCACTACTTAATACCAGCTGCAGTGAAGTCACAGGGCGGTTTCACATTACGAAAACACGCCTATTCAAATATATTGAAAATTATACAACCAAAAAAGGAAAATTTCAGATAAAAATATTCTGATATTTTTATATTCCTGCTCAAAACATAGATTGTGGATCCTCAGAACCGCCTCGCCGAGGCGGTTCTAACGAGTCCCCACAATCTATGTTTTTGAGCAGAAATAAAAAAAAATAATATATACCCCTGTAAACCCCAGTTTTTCTATATAAAAGTGAGGTTTAATGGGGTCAAAATTATATAGGAGTGTTGTTGTGATGTTAGTTCGGCTGATTTGGTTTCTGCTAACATCATTCTGTGTCTGGAATGCAGTATGCTTAATTCATAAATTTCTTTGCATGAAGAGACAGATCCTATTTTCTAGGAAAAAATAAGAAAAAAAAAAAAAACATCATCATTTGTCGTCTGCTGACTTTGCCCATAGCATGGTAAGTGTTTAAAACGTTTCACTTAAATGCTGACATGTGAATGACAGTACCAGACCGATACATAAAACGGTAAATAAAATCCACAGTTTTGGTTCCAAATATCCTTCCCGGAGTCATAAATCAGTCAGAAGGCAAAAGGATATTAAAAGGAGCGCAAAGCCAAATTTGAAGCAGACGACATTTTATTTATTAATTTATTTTTATGTTTCAGAAGATAAGTTTTGACATGTCAAAAGTTTTATATATTAACTTTGTCGTCTCCTGTAGTTGTGATCGGCGCCATAATGGTTAAATGGAGCGCTGCATGCTTTTAGCCGAGGTTGCATTAACATGACAAACCCCGCCGTTTGTCTTGACTGAAAGATATACAAGATCTGTCAAAATTGATAAATTAGAGGAAAAATACATTTTTTTCTCACGAATTTGGTGTTTTTTGCTAATACTGTTTAGTAACAGCGTTTAAAGCTCTGACTAAAACTGATGAAATATGGCTCTCGTCGTGAGAAAAGCTGTCGCATATCATTTTTAAAAGACAAGTCCTGGAGTTGCCTTCATACCCAGCGAGCATTGTTTATAAATCTATAGCGGGTCGTTATCGGCCCGTCAGCTATGCTGACGCGCCATAACGACCCGCTATAGATTTATAAACAATGCTTACTGGGTACCCGTGTACACTAGTAAACGTTTCTATTCTCTTAAGGCAGTTACTGGCTACTGTAGACAGTATTTGCAGAAAATGAAGCTTTGCTTAGCCTGTGCGGATGCACGTAATTATCTCGCATTGCTGTACGCATAGACATAAACCCGTTTTCAGATCATCAGACATACCTCGGTTATCATCGCTCTAAATAAATAGGAGTATCCACATAATATTTTTCTTAATTCTCCACGAAAACATATGTTGTGGGTACTCATTAGAAGCCCCTCGGTGAGGCGCTTCTAAAGAGTACCAAAACATATGTTTCTGTTGAGAAATAAGAAAAATGTGAATACTTTTCGGTTGAAAAAGAAACCCAGCTAGCATTCTTTATAAATCTATAGCGGGCCGTTATCGGCTCGTCAGCTACCCTGACGGGCTGATAACGGCCCGCTATAGACTTATAAAGAATGCTTACTGGGAAGTGCCTTATTTGGAACTCTGTGTTATAACGAAGTAAAAGTTTAGTGTGTCTCCATTTCATGCAATTGCTATAATAATGTATTGGAATCTTAGAAAAAAAAAACTTAACAAAGACATGAAATCAATCATTAGATTTGAGGAAATGTCTAAGCAAACAATTACAAGGTGATAGGGAAGTGGGTTTCTTAATTCCCGGTAATTTTTTAGTCAACGTGGCGAGAAAAGCAAAATATCCCTTCGAAATATAAAAAACTAAACGACTGTGTTTTCTTGTTTTGCCATTGACTCATTGCTGTTCTATATTTTGATTTGTCAAAAGTATTTTATAGAATATTAATCTTTGTACTGTAAGTAGTATACAAACATTCAACAGACGGCATATTCATATTTTCGCTTTTCCGCTTTTTTTTTTAGAAAAAGGCTTTGTAGGAGACAATTTGCATGAAATGCCAATGCGTATATTTTTAGGAAAAATAAACAATATCTAAAATGTCGTATGCTAACGTTTTTTTACCCAGCATGCAGAGCGTTAAAAGAGGAATAGTGGTTACCCATGAAAACATATTTACCACATAAGGGAGTTTACGGTAGAATGTGGTGAATCACAAAGCAAATAAATGTTATAAATTTTATAGTTTTCGTTTTTATTCTATTCGTATATTTATGACCTTCTTGCATTTTGGGTAAAGTAGGTTTCCATTTCTGTGCATAAACAAGGTAATAAAATCCAATAATCGTGTAGATTTTAAATACTGAATACCAGACTTTAAACAAGAGATTTAGACAAAACTAACAATACATGGAAATAATATAACTGAAAATATACCAAGGAAATGCCACAATCACGAATCACAGACTTACCGATGCACCACAAGGAGACATTACGAAAACAGGCCTATTCAAGTATACTGAAAATTTTACCACCAAAAAATAAAAAATGTCTGATAAAAATTCTGATATTTTTCATATTTCTGCTCTAATCTTAGATTGTGGATACTCATTAGAACTGCCTCAGCGAGGCAGTTTTAATGAGTACCAACAATCTATATTTTTGGGCAGAAATAAGAAAAATAATGTATACCCCTGTAAACACCAGTTTTACTATATAAAAGTGGGATTTAAGGGGTCAGCATTATACAGGCATGTTTTCGTGATGTGATGCGGAGCAAGCAATGACAAACCAAACGCCACATATGAGACTACAGACGTTCAAACAAAGAAGAACACATTACGAAAACATGCCTATTTATATATACTGAAAATTTTACCACCACAAAAATTCAAAATTGCCAGGTAAAAAATTCTGATATTTTTCATATTTCTGCTCAAAACATAGATTGTGGGTACTCGTTAGAACCGCCTCGACGAGGCGGTTCTAACAAGTACCCACAATCTATGTTTTTGAGAAGAAATAAAAAAAATAATGTTTACCCTGTAAACTCCAGTTTTACTATATAAAAGTGGGGTTTAAGGGGGTGAAAATTATAGAGGTAGGTTTTCGTGATGAGCAACGGAGGAACCGTTTCGGAACGGTTTGTATAAAAACTACGTGGGTGAGGTTAAACCAGTTTTACTCGCGCAAAATGTCACCCTTAATTCTGATGCAGATCTTAATCACAAACATATGTCCGCATAGGGGTCCTATATAAAATAAAAATCTAAAATGCTGCGTTTGGAAATAAGAACACCTAAAAGAACGAATATCGGAGACTCTGTTTTATTAAATCTCTTCATATACAACTATTCATATGCAAGGCTGAATATGCTTCCCCGCCCTAGCATCGGTTAAACGGTATTTGATTTTCAAAGTAACCAGAATGGGACCCGATCCCAAAGGAAATACTACAACATAAGTCTTGTACTTTAAGGTTGTTTGACGCTGCCCCTTTTTATAATTACTCTGGGAATGATAGTATAAAAACAAGAATTCCGCAAGCGAAGCATTATACGCCCGTGCCAAGTAAAAAGATGTAGCACATAAACTGACTCCTGTATAATTCAGTGCTCCAGATGTAAACTGTAAGTGGAATTAATTGGAAAAAATAATTAAAAAAATCAATGGGGCATAACTCTGTTGATATTTGGTGAACTGTAACCCAGAAATTTAGGGAGAAGTGACTTTTCCCTCCTGGGAAAATAGGGAGAAGTTTGCTGCGTCTAGGGAGAAGTGCTTTCGGACGGAGGACACACGACAGAAGCATGGCTATACTATAAGCTCATATGAGCCTTCGGCTGATTTGTTTTCCCTATACTTCAATATCAGACAAAACAAAAATAAACAACTCCACCCCCCACCCCCCCCCCCCCCCCCCACCCAAAAAAAAAAAAAAATAAATAAATAAATAAATAAAATAAAATTAAAAAAAAAATAAAAAAAAATGCTGCAATAAACTTTTTTGTAAAGCTTTAACTTGTTTTATACTGATTTTATTTTTGTTCTTCAAGGGAGCAGTATTAAAAAATCCAAAAAGAATTATTTTTATAAAAGTTTTGATATTAGACAAGCTTCTTAATTCTATATCATTTAATACACTTATTTATAAAGATTTAATAATGGCAACATTTCCGTGCAAATTTGATAAAAGAAGATGAAAAAAAAAATAAATAAATAATTTGCCCATATGGCCACAACTTTAGGTATTTGCAAAAATATTCCTGTTATAAAATAAAATTTGCACACTATTACCTCTAAATAATATACTGCGAAAAGTTAAAGAAAATTTTCAAAGGGGCATAACGCTGCCAATATTTGGTGCACTGTAACCTCGAAATAATATGCGCTGCTCCACATCATCGTGTAACTATTTACGAAGTTTTAGCTTGATCGGATGTGAACTGTAGGAGTTAGCCGGAAACGAAAAGTTTACAGAAATTTTCAAAGGGGTATAACTCTGCTAATATTTGGTAGACTGTAAACTTTAAACAAAATGCGCTGCTCCACATCATGGTCTAACTACAAGTCAAGTTTCAACTTGATCGGATGTAAACTGTAGGAGGAGTTAGCCGGAAACGAAAAGTTTACAGAAATTTTCAAGTGGCATAACTATGCTAATATTTGGTGGACTGTAACCCCGAAAAAAATATGCGCTGCTCCACATCATGGTCTAACTATATACCAAGTTTCAGCTTGATCGGATATAAACTGTAAGAGGAGTTAGCCGGAAACGAAAAAGTTTACGGGCAGACAGACGGACGGATGCCAGACCCCGTAACATAATACGTCCCGTTTTTTTAAACGGGTGTATAATGAGTAACACCAGGAGCAAAGTATATGCGGAATATATTTATATATATGCGGAAAGTAAAGATCCAGGTCACCCAAAGATGACCTTTTTTTAGTTTGATCTGGGACTTTCAGATTCTTGGCGTCTGACTATCAATGCCTGTGGTCGGGCCCTTCGTGGCCCTGTTCGCGATTTTGTGTGTGTGTGTGTGTGTGTGTGTGTGTGTGTGTGTGTGTGTGTGTGTGTGTGTGTGTGTGTGTGTGTGTGTTTTCTACTGACCGTTCCAAGGCGGTTCCTCTGTTGCAGTTCTTCTTTGTGAGTTGCTGGTTTCATATGTAGTCATTACGACAATACGCCTATTCAAATATATTGAAAATTTCATCACCAAAAACTGAAAGTTTTTAGATAAAATTTTTGATGTTTTTCATATTTCTGCTCAAAACATAGATTGTGGGTACTCGTTAGAACCGTTTCATCATAGTGTTTTGATTATATGTGTTTCATTATGATGTTTCACAGATGAGAGGATCCCAATGCGCACCCGAACATATATTTGTAATTTGGACCTGCATCAGAATTAAAGATGAGGTTTCGCGCGAGTAAAACTTGTTTAAGCACCACCACCCCGCACCCCCCTTCCAGCCCCACCCCAAATAGTTTTTCTACTGACCGTTCCAAGGCGGTTCCTCTGTTGCAGTTCTTCTTTGTGAGTTGCTGGTTTCATATGTAGTCATTACGACAATACGCCTATTCAAATATATTGAAAATTTCATCACCAAAAACTGAAAGTTTTTAGATAAAATTTTTGATGTTTTTCATATTTCTGCTCAAAACATAGATTGTGGGTACTCGTTAGAACCGCCTCGTCGAGGTGGTTCAAAACATAGATTGTGGGTATCCGTTAGAACCGCCTCGCCGAGTACCCACAATCTATGTTTTTGAGCAGAAATAAGAAACATGATGTTTTACCCAGTAAACCACAGTTTTACTATATAAAAGTTGGGTTTAAGGGGGTCAAAATTATATAGGTATGTTTTCGTGATGGTTTCTTTTGTCATTATTTGTTCCTCATCCCTCCTTCTTTTGGTGCCTCGAGAAGAGCATGCTTAACGACTGTGGTATTTCTTGGGTATGTTCACTATATATCATTATAATAACTCCTCTATGGTGGGCAGTGACAGCTCTTGATAAGATTGCCTGTGTGCGCAGCTGATCTGGGCCTTTACCGTTCGCATATGTCCAAAAAACACCTTTTCTCAAGGCGAGGCTTAAATACAGCCAACCCTCTTTATACCGACACTCGATACAACGACAAAATTCGTTATAATGACAATTTGAATGTCACGAAACATTCGCTCAAGAGGTGACGGTTAATGAGAGATTATGCAAAAACTTTGTATAAAATCTTCAAGCAACATATGTTTTGGATATTTGTTAGAATCGCCTCTCTGAGGCGATTCTAACAAATATCCAAAACATATGTTCTATGGGGAAATAAGAATAAAACAAGGCCTTTCTTACATATCATTATGTCCATTAAGGATTCTTTACAACAGCTACTTCATTATAATGGCAACATTTTTGGGGACAAATGCTGTCGTTGTAACGAGGGTTCACTGTACAAAAGTATTGTATTTCAAATTTATATACAGTCGATTTTTTTTCTTTTTTTTTTTAAAGTTGATATCTTATTAGATATGTATTTTTGAAAACTACCCCCCCCCCCCCCCCCCACCACCCCTTTTTCAACGGTTTTCAGGAGACTCAATAAGGTGTCTACTTGTTGTGTCTGAGTAAAGCTCTAATCTTATGCGAATTTCAGGGAATTCCAGCTGCCTGAAAATATTAGTCTCTATAAGTTCCACATTGATGGACTGTAGCGACAGTTTGTCATCTACTCAACGCGTGGCTGCAGATGAACTATGCCGGTCATTCAAAATATTGCATGTATACATGTATTCTGTGCGGGGAAAATAAAATATAAACAACGATTACCAAGTATTTATATTTTTTCTGTTCCATATAGCAAGAACCCAGACCCAATCTGCACTATTGGGGGAGTCTGGTCTGTGTCCAAACTGTTGACTCATAAAGTTCATTCAAAAGCAACAGACTGAGACACACGTGCAAGAAAATGTTCGTGTAACGACCCCCCATATAACCTGTAACAGTCTTCCAGATATGAACAAGATTTGAAGTAGGTTGTTAATGCATTTACATCTGAATGGCATGATCGACAGAATGGAACTTAGTTTATGCTCAAAAAGTGATAATGAGGGAAATCTTCATCAAATCAGAGCAAAAACTGCAGAAATACGGAAATACATTCATTAAGGAAAAGTCGGCGATCGTTCTCCTGCATAATTTTCATCAGTGACATATGTTTGATAAATTTACATTTCGGGATAAGCGTCTTTCGTAACGAAGCAGATTACTTAAGGAGGAGAATTTGGGAATAATTTCTCCCATAAAATCATTCTTTGTAGGTGCTCATTAGAAGCGAATCGGTTAGGCGTTTGAAATGAGTACCCATAACATACGCCTATGGAAAACTGTAGAAATTTATCCCAGAAATCATCAAATACTTCTCCGTAACAAGTCTTCCGAAGAAGATGTCTTCAATAAAAGAGTGCGCAAAATTAAACCTAAGAGGCATTACGAAAACACGCCTATTCAAATATATAGAAAATTTCCCCTCCAAAAACTGAAAATTTTCAGATAAAAAGCTCTGATATTTTTCATATTTCTGCGGCGAGGCGGTTCTAACGAGTGCCCACATTCTATGTTTTGAGCAGAAATAAGAAAAATAATTATACCCCTCTAAACCCAAGTTTTACTATATAAAAGTGGGGTATAAGGGGGTCAATATTATATAGGCATGTTTTCGTGATGGCTGAAAGTGTAAACGATGTCCAGTATATTCATAAGCGGTCGTACCAAGGTGCAACCTGTTCACTGATCTTGAAATTTATGTCAAAGATATATACCCTGCGGTCTATATCTACATCTCCCATGTGTGTTATAAGGTCATTTTGCTGAACACAATATACAAATTGGGTATACGTGCGCGTTAGGAAGGAGTCACTCTAATTTCTAGTGATTCCTGCTTGATTAGTTAAATTAAACAGAATAACACATTCCGGTCAAATAAACAAGTTCTGAAAAAAAAATCAAAGCGCTGACATCAATGGTGGGTCGACTGTCTCTGAATGTAGGCTGGAAAAATGGTCCTGAACGTGGACTTAAGACCGTTTCATTTAACCCTTAACTTCCTGTAATTTAAGCAAACAATGCAACCCAGAACAGACGCCGCAACACGCGGCGTCTGATCTGGGCCTGTACTGTTTGGCAGTCCCAGCACTAAGCCGAGTCCAGGCCCTGAGGTTATAAAACGTTTTTCATGCTCAACTCAGCTGAGCATGAAATTTTCTCTGCTAATAGATATGAAAATGCCAACAAAAGTTGGCATTTTCATATTTATTATCAGAGAAATTTCATGCTCAGCAATGTTTAGCAAGAAAGAATTTGCAGTTGCTAGTAATTTGAGATTTATTAGAAGGACGAATTTCATGCTCGGCTGAGTTGAGCATGAAAACTTTTTTTATAACCTTAGGGCCTGGTTTTAGAACAGAGTTTGGTTCAGAGACAACAGGTTGTGAGTTTCATATCGTAGACATTTGGTTAATCCGTCTTAAGCGCGGTTTGATTTTATTAGTCAATTATAATCACGTGGACAACAACCTTAAAGAAATTTTGGTGCATGTAATAAAACAATCGACCCAAAATGGGTAAAATGTACGTGGATTATTTAAAGGAACGTGATACACTTGGTAGATTTTCCGCTACTATTTACAAGAGCGACAATTTTTTGACTTCCTGTTTGCTTTCCTACACCCCCCTCCCTTTGGAAAAGAGTTAGTCTAGCGTCCCATAAAAGGGACATTGGCAAACAGTGTAGACCCAGATCAGACGCCGCAGAACGCTGCGTCTGATCTGGGTCTACACTGTTTGTATCATATAAAAGAATTTCTATAAAACATGGTAATAATAATAAAAAAAACTTATGCTTAACATTCTTACCTTTCAATTCATCTTATGCTAACAAGAGGTTGTCCGGCTCCTTTTCTTGCTATCAGCTGTCGAACCAAGCACCTGTCACTTAATTCTCAGTTATGACCTCTGTAGATGCGTTTTAGGGTGTATGCTTTTGTTCACCTATTTTTCTGAAATTAGAAGAAACCGGAACAAACCGTTTTTCAAGACCTTCATATGTAGCTCCTTCTGTGATGCTCTGATAAGCAGTCATACTGCATTAAGACCATTCAGTCAAGCAATGACCTGTTTGTGCAAAAAAAAAAAAAAAAAAAAAAAAAAAAACTGTAAATTTCCGCTATTAAGACCATTCTAAATTTAGACCACTCCACTATTAAGAAAAAGCTTTTGGCCACCCCAAATATTTTCTTATTATGGTAAATCTCCTAAAATAGTACACAAAAGTTTCTGACAAAATGGCATATGCAAACAGTGTAGACCCAGATAAGGCTGCTCCTGAGCAGTCTGATCAGGGTCTACACCATACCGTTTGAAATTCTGCTAAGTACTATATGAGTTTAGGCAAAAAAAGTATAGAATAAAGTGTTCGAAATGTTAAGACATTTACCGTATTCTATATTCAATAATATGAATTTAAAAGGTGCTACCTATATCCGTGCGTCCAAATTATGATCCCATACTTCATAGGTGGGTTGGCCAGATCTAACTGAATTTGATTTCAGACCACCCTTGACTTCTGAATCCACCGCATGAATTGCGATATAACGTCCAAGTCAACAATATTTCAGTAGTTTAGAGACATGCCTCCAAATTTGTGGGACTTTTACCCGACCCGATCACATGAATTCGGGTCCTGTTTTAGTTACTAGCAGCTCTGCCATGGAGGCTTTAGGCAGCCCATCTATTTCGCGGGCCCCGATGGGCCGGGGCCAAGCTTTCCGAATACCGGAAACTAGTCTATGCCGATGGCAGGTACAATGACAATACACTTTCGTGCGCTTACCTGAAATCCATTTTAATGTTTCACTTGTTTTTCTTCTTTTTTTTTTTTTTTTTTTTTTTTTTTTTTTTTTTTGCGAGTCTGCATATTATGAAAAGCAGGAAAAAACCAACATTAAAAATAACAACAATTTACGAACCGGTCGAACAAACACATTATTGTGTCGAAGTTTTTACAGATTATCACGTGACAAGAGCGTAAAGTCTATCTAAAGTGTTATCTAAAAATCCACATCAAAGTGTACCTTATGCACTAAACGAATAATGTTTGGTTTGTAAATAGACGGAGAATGGATAGAAATAAAATTCGAAGTGGACACAAAATTCAAAATGGCGGCGATCGCAAATTTTGTAGGCTGACATCATGTCTCGTGATTCAACCCCTTACAATTGGAATACTTGGCGTTAATGACTGTTATGTTGCTATTATCGGCACGGCCGCCGTGTCAATAGCTTCTGCCAAATCACGGAACGCTTATTGTTTTTTCAGGATAAGCACCGAGCCACCCAAGCTTTTAGATTTTGTTGGACCATCACAGTTTTGGTCACATATATCACTGGTCACCGTCACATAGTTAGTCTATAGTAGTGCGTCTCTACGCCGAACCGCTTCGCGGTTCGAGTTGGACGCACTTATTAAGACCATTCCACTAATAAGACCATCCCGCTTATAAGACCAGTCTGATCAGGGTCAACACTGTTTGCAACCCTACTAAACACTTTATGATTTTAGGCCAAAAAAGTATGGAATAAAGTGTTCGAAATGTTAAAACATTACCGTATTCTATATTCAATATTAAGACCATCCCATTAATAAGACCACGTTTAGACATTCCCAAATGTGGTCTTAATAATGGATTTTTACTGTACATATTTTTATTGTAGTCTGAGCCCGTTTGCCTTTAAACACGACATTAACAAGCTTTCTGGCATCACTTTACGACATTGACCAGTCGGGTTGCGACATCACATATACAAGCTACAATTTGATAGAATGTCGGAGACGCTTAAATGGACTGGGTCACACTATATTCAAAGTGCTTGTTTGTCCTTTCGCTGTTGCATGTATATTCCCTGAGTATAATCTCAACACAAAAAGTAGATAATCTGGTCGGGTGGTCACAAGTGCAGAACATATCCTGCAGATGACATCAACAGGAAGTGTAACAAAAACTATGGCGGACAGCACACACGTTACAAATCAATGTAAAACAAAGCCACCAGCTCCCTTATCACCATCGATGTGATCACAATGCCTAATAGGACCCATCAACACAGCAAACAGGATAAAACATGAAAAAGCCCCGTGGCATCTAGCCACGAGAACTCCCACAAAGAACGAACAATTATACTTTCTTTACAGATATAAGGCATTCTCAATTGAATTGGACAGGTAGCCAAGTCTAAATATGCAGACCCCTAGTGGATTCTTTTGTGTCCTTCCTAAGTTAAGACTTTCTCGTAAATAAACATTTTTTAAAACTTACTATAATACTTCAAAATATTGGGACAGGTACGCCTGAGCAAACAGTTTAGACCCAGATCTCTATGGGAAGTATAGTGTTAAGCCTGTATGAAGGAAAGAAAACTGACACCTAATTTCGAACCTGATGTAGCTAATTTCGAACCTGATGTAGATAAAAAAAAATGCTGATAATGAAAGTTGTCATTCAGTTCTTTTCTGCTGTAGGTCTGATTCTTTTTTAGTCTCTTTGAACTACAAATGTTCATATGTTACACAGTCAAACATGAAAACAACATTACGACCACATTTAAAATACCCTGTGTTCTGCATAAGAGGAGTATCGAGAGAACTCCCATTACGAAAACATGCCTATTCAAATATATTGAAAAATTTACCACCAAAAAAATGAAAATTTTCAGATAAAATTTTTTTATATTTTTCATATTTCTGTTCAAAACATAGAGTGTGGGTACTCGTTAGAACCTCCTCGGCGAGGCGGTTCTAACGAGTTCCCACAATCTATGTTTTGAGCAGAAATAAGAAAAATAATGTATACCCCTGTAAACCCCAGTTTTACTATATAAAAGTGGGGTTTAAGGGGGTCAAAATTATATAGGCATGTTTTCGTGATGCATTTTTTTCCTTCGCGAAAAGACCTGGTTGCGGGTCGTTACAGTGAACCCTCGTTACAACGACATCATTTGTTCCCAAATATGTTGCCATTATAATGAACTTGCTGTTGTAAAGAATCCTTAATGGACAGAATGACATGTAAGAAAGCCCTATTTACTCATAGAACATATGTTTTGGTTATTTGTTAGAATCGCCTCTGTGAGGCGATTCCAACAAATATCCAAAACATATGTTTCTTAAAAGTATTAAATACAATATTCTTGCATAATTTGTGACTAATTGTTACATCTTAAGCAAAGGTTTCGTGATAGTCAACTTGTCATTATAACGAATTTTGTCGTTGCATCGAGTGTCTGTATAAAGAGGGTTGTCTGTATTAATGAGTAATGAATCCCCACAGCACAGCATTATATATCGATTATTTCTGGTAAATAAGGTTTTATCTACGCCTCTGAAAGTATGAGGGCGATTCAATAAGTAAACGTTCATATCCTATGTTATTGGCCTCCAGCATGATACATTTGTGACCCAAAGGTGTTCCATTGTCATCATCCCAGAATCAAAGAACTCGATCGGGGGTCTTAGCGTTAACCCACTCCTCAATCACTCCTTTGATGTCTTCATTGGAATAAAATGTCGTTCACTTTTTGTTCCAGCAAAGAATCTAGTTTGCTTTGTATTTCCTTGCATATTTTTTTCCTTTTAAAAACTCGTAACGAGTCACAGCTCTGTATTCCAAATAAGACCGAAAACAAGCCTTTTTTTTTATCAGTGTCCATGTTTATTTATTCATTTATTTATTTTTATCTTATTTATTTATTTATTTTTGATTTGGGCTTAACGGCCCTTTCAAGAATATTTATTTTATATCGAGCCGATCGTTCATCAAAGGTGGGCGAAAACCGGAGAACCCGGGAAAAAAAACACCTGACCATCCGTAAGCAGAACTTGGCTTTCCCACATGTGGGCCGTACGAGGCTCGATTCACAACGGTTAGAAACCTAATGGATTAAGAGTTAGCTCTCTTATTCACTAGGCTACGGGGGCCCGCATGCTCATGTTTAACATCCAATATCTTATCCATATATTTTTAAACATGGCGAAATCGTATGTTTCAATGACATGTGGAAATTGTTATCTTGTAGGTCGGTTCGAAATCCGTTAGGCTGTTACTAATTGATTAACCCTCCTGTGATACAGCAGAAAAAAATGCTTTATTCTGTGTCGTTGATACGACAGTCAGATTTGAGTTGCCTTTGTCATAATTATTCCATTATCACTCTTACGGAAGTAAAGATGTCCTATCCAATTAAAAGGATGTCTGTTAGACACTGAATTAAGTTTATCGCTCTCTGGGTTAAACCAGCAGACGACAAACTGATGATATTTTTTTTTAGTATTATCCAGAAAATAGAAATTGACTTGTCATTCCAATTGTCTCCTGAGGAGACAATTTGCATGAAATGTCAAATCCTATTTTCTAAACCCCACCTTTCTCTGAATACCTGGGTCTAAGTAGCATCATTTTTCAAAAATAATGTTAAGTTTTTATTTCAAAATTCTAAGCTCTGTAAGGTTAAAACAAAAAAAAAATATTTGTTAAGGGTTATATCACAAAATATAACAAGTAAGGTAGATGCAATTTTATGATATTTTTTCTTAGTTTGTAAATATTTTTACATTGAAAAATCACAAATTTTACCATTAAAACTTGATGTTTTTCTATATTTCTAGAAATGCTGAAGAAAATAGATTTTACACTTCCCCTCCCCCCTTCCCCTCTTCCACCCCCCCCCACCCCACCCCCCCCCACCCCCCCCACCCCCCAAAAAAAAAAAAATTCAAAAAAAAAAAAAAAAAAAAAAAAGTAGGTAGGCTATCTTAAACAAACCATTTCTAGGCTCCATATAGTGGATTTAGCTCATATTTGGTATGATGATAGATATCGGTCGAAGCATTTCCTACGCCCCATCCAGATCCATTCATGTGACCTTGAGGTCAGGGTCACAGTTAAAAGTTTCATGTTGAAGTCAGGATTTTATTAGGCTGATTTTGGTGCCTTTTCCCAATCCGAAAAGCAGGTAACTATATTTTCCCAATTTTGATGCCCTTTCCCAATCCGAAAAGTAGGTAATTATATTTTCCCAATTTTAATACCCTTTCCCAATCCGAAAAGTAGGTAATTATATTTTCCCAATTTAGGCCAAAAGGTTCCTCCGATCTGAGCAAGGGCCCTAATGTTTCACTAAATGCGTAAAGTTTCATTTCAAGAAACAAAATCTTTGTTTGCACATTTAAAATTAATTAAATACACACAGTCTTCTTTTATATACAGTCGAATCTCAATGGCTCGAACGTCTTTGGGACCATGGAAATTCGTTCGAGACATGGGTAGATCGAGTCACTGAGGGTTAATCATGGCACCAGTTCAGGAAGCAAAAAGCGATAATTTAGGGAAATCTTTTCCATTTTCTACACAATGATTGTATGTTGAGTGTACTCATTAGAATCGCCTCGATGAGGCGATTCTAATGAGTACACACAACATACAATTCCATGATGAAATAAGAAAAAAATCCGTAAATATTTGTTTTGTTTGAGCTATTGGAAGAATTTTGTAGGGAATGAAAAAATAGTTCGAATCATCCACGGTAAACGAGCCATCCGTGTTCGAGCCATTGAGGTTATACTGTATATCCTCTTTAAGGCTGTGCAGCTGATTTGATGCATCTATAGGCTGAGAGAGCCAGTAACACTGCTTTTGTGTCAGTCTGTGTAATAAAGGATAAAACAGCATAAATCATAAATTTAGGTAACCTTGTTAATACCACTTGTCATAATTTTGTATGTACATATAAATAGCATAACAAGATACACTGAAAACTCAATAAATTGTATGCTTTTCTTTTACCTTCTTAGGTGATATTGTATTACAGATATGCAAGACAGTATGTGAAATAAAAACGTTGAACTATAATACCCCGCTATTATCCTGTCGCGGTCAGATAACTCTGTCAAACATTGACGAAATTTGCCCATACGCAATCCCAAACCAGATCTCCTTCATACCAATGCATGTACCAAGTTTGGTGAAAATCCCTTGACATTTACTCAAGTTATCGTCCGAAAAACGAAAATATGGGCGTGTCTCGGACATATAACGCCGTCAAAATTTGAAGAAATTTGCCCATTAGCAATCCCAAACCAGACGTTTACAATATCAATGCACATACCAAGTTTGGTGAAAATCCATTGATGTTTACACAAGTTATCATCCGGAAACGAAAATATGGGCGTGTCTCGGGCATATAACTCCGTAAAAATTTGATGAAATTTGCCCATTAGCAATTCCAAACCGGACCTCCATAATATCAATGCACATACCAAGTTTGGTGAAAATCGATGATGTTTACTCAAGTTATCATCCGGAAACGAAAAACGGACGGACGGATGGACGGCCGTCCGTCCGTCCGTTTTTCCCCGGATTGGGAAAGGTTATCAAAATTGGGAAAATATGGCTACGTACTTTTCGGATTGGGAAAAGGCACCAAAATCAGCCTAATAAAATCCCTGACTTCAACTATCGTGTGGTGGGGTATAAAAGCAAGCTATGCACAGCTATTGTGTTAATCTACAGCGCATCTCAGGCACACAACGGTTGAATGCAGTGCAACATAAGTGGACAAAAAGCCGTCATACTGCTATTACAATTAGTCTTGAGAAAAATTAGTTTTATAAGGTTTATATATAAATTTACAAAAAAAAAAAAAAAAAAAAAAAAAGATCCTTGTCCCCAGGGATGGGTGGGGGGGGGGGGGGGGGCGAAGAGCGGTGCTTTCACCTTCCGTTTGTCCCCGCAGTTGAGCTATGATGGAGAGAAAGTCGTTGTCCTTGCTATTCCCCGTAGGTGCGGAGGGTGGGGGTAGCAGTGGTTACAAATGGCTAGTAGTGCAATGTACTAAAAACTGCTTACCTGCAAAGTTGTCAACAGACCGGCCAGCATACCGAACAGCTGGTTCCCCTTTCTTCGTCGTATATTTACTTCTACACCATTCGCCGAAGGCTGACATTGGCAACTGACAATACAGTAAAACCTGTGTAAGACAGCCACCTTTGAATTTGACTTTAGTGGCTGATGTGGAAAGGTGGATGTCTTATAAAAGTACATGTCATGTAATTTTGCTAGCAAAATTACATGACATGTACCTTTATAAGACAGACAACTTTTTCCACATCAACCACTATTTAAAATCAGTCTCGAAGGTGGCTCTCTTACACAGGTTTTACTGTAATGCATTCCTATGAAAATATACATGAGCAACGTCAGAAAACATGTCTTCGAGCATATGCACCAGCGATGATTCAGATCAGCCCGCGCATTCGCGTAATCAGATCGGAATACTCTCTCGGCGCATTTGGATAGTCAAGGATGCAAAGTTTCTTCATGCGGACAACGTAGACTCCGATCAAACTGCGCGGATGCGCAGGCTGATTTGAGTCTTTGTTGCGCGCGCACATGTGAGAAGATATGTTTCTCACGTTGATGTTCAATTGTTCAAAAGGCTTATCATGTGTTTAATGTGACAATCGAGCGTATGAATAAATTATCCACATATTTGCACAAACAGCTGTATTCACTGAGCAAGCATGTATACACGGTCTTGAAATGCACGGACAGTTGTTGTGTTTACCGAAGCGTAAAGTGTTTTTTCGTTCTCACTTTTTACGTTCAAAGCATCAAAGCTTCATATAAACAGATGGGACACTTTAGATTATTGTTGTTTTTTTTCTCGGAAGCTTCGGCTTGACAGTTCATATATATATTCTTCGTTTATATAAAATGCCATATCCCAGAGGGCACACAACGTTAAAACAACGTCGATTCAACGTTGATTCAACGTTTTGACGTTGAATCAACGTTGAATCGACGTTGTTACAACGTTGTTTGTCTGCTGGGATGTCGTACTTACTTAGAAAAAGCAGCAAAATAGTTTTAGAATATCAGTGCTAACATTTAAACCTGGCGTTTTAAGATTGTTTTAATGCAGCTTTTATTTTATTTCTCTAGTGGGAGCAATCGAGTCCATATCGGTATCTTAATAAGTCGAGTTCCTATTAAGCCGGTGCTGGGAATAGGGAAGAGCACGTATGCAGCCATGCAAACGACACAGATGTTTTATGAAGAGTCTCAATAGAATCGCGACGATTTTCGTCCTGTCATGTGTTCTTTGTGTACAAGGGCAACATTTATATATTTTAATTGCATTTTCTAAATGTGAGAGAAAACGATACATTTTCTTTCTTTCTATTTTGAAAAATGGAAGAAACATGCTCTCAGTTGGTTTTATTTCCTGACACCACATTCACACTACGTATTCGGACAGACAGGCCTGAGCAAACAGTGTAGACCCTAATCAGACGCCACAGAACGCGGCGTCTGATTAGGGTCTACACTGTTTGCCGCTCATCCAACAATTTTAGACGTACCAAAAGGTAGTAAATTGAGCTTATTCAAATGTTACGACGACGACGAATGTGATATTGATATAAGATGTCACAATATTTGGGGTAAATTTGGTACGCTATATCTTAAAGAAACGATATTACATAATGTGAAAAGGGAATCCTGTTGTAATATAGAATAAAACAGAAGATAAAATGTACTAGACACGGTTTGAGTGAGCGTTTTCTTTAGGGATAGTAGAAAAAAAATGCAACCCTCACACCAAGCGTCTAACCTTTTTCAGAATCAATGCATAATAAATCCTATTACATTAATGTTTGAGAAATTATAGGTCTCTGAAGAACTGATTGATTGATTGTGTTGGACTTTAACGACAGGTCAGCCCTTGTGGATCATTTTGTGTCGTCTCCCAGAGAAAGGGAGAAAAGAGATAGAAGAGATAGTAGAAGAGATGAAAGAGAGGAACAGGGAAGAAAGAGGAACAGGGATGAAAATGAAGAAACGGAAGAAATAAAAACATTCCCCCCTCAACCTCTGCTACAAGGAAGCAGGCCTTGTCCAACTGTAAGCCAGTATCAGTTGGACGCCCCGATGACGTAAGATACACGCCAATTTCGCCCCCCCCCCCTCCCCCGCTCCCCACCCAGGTCTCTGAAGAACTGCCCGAAAGTTTAAAGGAACAAACTTCTGAATTTCTCTTGAATGTATTATATGTGGATTGTTGCTATTTCTCGTGGGACTGCTTCACAAACACCTCTGCAGTCATAGATGTCTTTTATATTGTACAATGCAAACAGGTCATTATGCCATATGCGGGCAACAAAGACCTAGACCAGCCTGCCCATTCGAACAGTTTGATCCGGGCTTTTGTTATCCTCTTACAGAATCAGTTGGCACTGTAATTATATCGATGAAAGAGAAGGGTTTGACCAGACTGCGCGGAAGTGCAGGACTGATCTGGGCCTCTGCTGCTCGTATATGACATGAAGGCCTTAAGATATCAGCCGTTTACTTGTGTGGATTATGTTATATCTGTCTTTTGTCGAATTAAATTAAATTGATTTGAGCGTTACCCAGTGACAGAGTAAACTGATTCAATAAGACATATTGTACAACTCTCACCAGATACAGGTCTCGGGATAAATAGTATTCTTATTTAACCGCAAAAAAAAACATATGTTGTGGGTACTCATTAGAAGCGCCTCGCCGAGGCGCTTCTAATGAGTACACACAACATATGTTTTCATGGAGAATTGAGAAAAAAAAATCAATATTTATTGGATGGGAAAACTGGCCTACCTTGTGCCTTGATTCTGAATAGTGTTTTTTTCTCTGTGAAATTCCAAGTTTGCATAAAATTTCAATGCGCCCCTCAGACTTTGTCAAGTATACATTAATCAAAATTCCGTCTGTCATTTCTACATTTAATTATTTCAGGCTGTCATTTCTAGGTTTAATTATTCACAAATTAAAAAAACTGAACTTTATATATGAGAAGTTATATATACGCTTTACGCGAGTTAGATTTATTGGTAGAAATGAAGACTTTCAGCAGAAAACAAACGCATTAAACATACTGTATTTAAGCTGTATATTTGAATATTGTCATGTCTTACCATAATTCTTCTATTTTCTTTACTTCAACTGGCGTTAGTGCCGTTTGGAGGCCGTAGGACGTCACCTTTTACTTCGCTATTATTGTGTAGTTTATATTTTCTGGGCCCAGTTGTTCAAAACTAACGATGTTGTTAAAACTTTGATCATTAAATATGGTATATATATGCTAATATTTTTGCTGAAAAAATGTGAGTAGCTTTTGCATTTGCAAATTGACTGTAAATTAGATATTGTACTTACTAGAACAGTTAACATTTTGACCACTAATGAGCTCGTTAAGCTAACGTTGCTTTGAACAACTGGGCCCTGGTTATTTGTGATAACTGAACACATCAGCGCAGTCTCGCCAGAACCCATGCTTTTCGCTCATGTAAGCGGCGGTCAAGGGGAAACTAGAACCAAAGGACTAGACGTGGCCCATTTGACAACTCAGGGATACAACTCATGCTGTATGCGGAGGCCAAGGGGAAACAACAACCAAAGGACTAGGCGTGGCCCATTTGACAACTTGGTGGTGGCCCATTTGACTGCTTGGTGTTACATCTAAAATGCTGGCTGACAGACTTAGAGCAGTCTGATCTCAGTGTTTTCTGAGTAAGTCTCTCTGACTGTTTAGGACAAACACTGTAAAGCACAAAGTCAATTCATGTGAAGCTTAACATGCCTGGTAAACAAATCAGCAAACAACATTTTCAAACATATTTCTTACTTTTCACAGACAATAGGAGTTTTTGCATTTCATGCAAATTGTCTCCTAAGCAGCCCAGTTGCACGAACTATCAAACTATATTTTCTGGGGAAAATAAGAAAATTAACATTTCTTTGCCGCCAGATGGTTTTGCTCAAATAGTGCTAAAGGTTAACATGGCATGGTTGAGTTAAAGAGATTTTAAAATGAACACGACAACCCGCGATTATCAATGTTTTTGTATTGATTTGATTTCCTTATATTGGCAGCGTAATGCGACAAAGGTCCTTGCTACGTATGGAAACGGTGTAGTATAACAGATCTGACCACACTGCCGTGTGATTTTGTCTGTTCCATTGATTTACAGATGTTGTTTTCATAAAACTTCTGCGAAGTTCTTACAATGATATAGAAATGAATTCTATTTGACTTTGCGTTTGTGTTTGTGGATATTATCGACGTGTAAACACCGGTGAATCATTCACAAACTGAATAAAGCCTGAAGAGCTTTATGTTAAGTTTGTGAGTGAGTCGCCGGTATTTACATTAGTGTTGGGAATCGGCCAGAATTTCATAGTCGATCATCGGTTGTATAAAACCGATTGATCATCGATTAATAATCGACT
Source organism: Anodontia alba (assembly GCA_964016985.1). NCBI lineage: Eukaryota > Metazoa > Mollusca > Bivalvia > Lucinida > Lucinidae > Anodontia > Anodontia alba. Next base: position 39,439,532 of record OZ024823.1, read on the forward strand.
TGCAGAAAATATAGTCACTCTTAATTTAGTCCCCTTCCAGGTACTTATTCATTGCTCCAAATCAAAAAGAGAGGCATTTAGATAATATTTTTTCTTATTTCGCCATGAAAACATATGTTGTAGGTGCGAGGCGCTTCTAATGAGTACCCTCAACATATGTTTTCTTGGAGGAATAAGAAAAATATCCGTACTTTTGGGTTGACTTATTTAAGACTATTTTATCATTTTTTTTTTTTTTTTTTTTTTTTTTTTTTTTCACTTTTACTGACCACAAATCTAGAATGACCCAATAGACAGCTTTGAATTTATTTCTAAAAATAGAATTTTTTGATTAGTCGACAAAAACAAAAAAAAATATTTCCGATCATCAGCCGTAAGTAGCAAAAGTGACTGATGAGCGATTATAATCGATCATCAGTGGCAACACTAGTTTACATATCGATAAGATTGTAAGAGCCAGCGCATGGCAAAACCAACAAAATGGCATGTGCGCCTAGCGAAGACTTAGGTCAGCCTGGGCATCCGCCCAGTCTAATCAGAATCTTTGCTGTGCGCTCAGTGGGTAGCTAAGGGCCCAAGCTTTCCCCATGCGGACAGCGAAGACTCTGATCAGACTGGGCGGATGCCCAGGCTGATCTGAGTCTTCGCTGGGCGCACATGTCATTTTGTGGGTTATGTCATGCGCTGGCTCATTTTATCGATGTATGAACACCCGCGAATCACCTGCCCGAGGAACTTTATGATAACTTTGAGGGTGATTCGTCGGGTTTTTACACATTGATAAACCACAAAACAAATGCATTTCTTAAAATTCCAACTTTGTCAAGCCGTAGTTGTAAACCTCATTGAAATATTTCATTTAGAAATCCACGCAAAGAAAATAGTTCCACGGTTCTTGTTCAGTATAAATATCGAAATGTAAATGTCTTTTTGAATTTGCTCTCGATCAGTCAAATTGTATTAAATTAGAGTAAGCCTGTTGAGTTGGAATGATTGCATGATATCTCATAAGTAGAGATAAAATTACCAAATTTTCCAAATCAGTTAGACGAAGTTTTACGTCCCTGACATGTATAAAAGCCATCAGATTTCTGTCCAGATACTCGCAGAAATGAACCGCGACGTCAGAAAACGTACCTTCAGACATATGCGCCCTGCAAAGATTCAGATTAGCCTGCGCGTTCGCGCAGTCTGATCAGAATCTTCACTGGGCACATTTTGGATAGCCCAGGATGTATAGTTTCTTCATGCGGACAACGAAGACTCTGATCAGATTGCGCAGATGCGCAAGCTGATTTGAGTCTTCGTTGGGCGCACATATCAGAAGGTACATTTTCTCACGTTGCGACTGAAATGGTCTTCAAAGTGGTTGCATACGTAATACAGTATATGTCTTCTTGCCACAGTCGAACCCGCGACCTCACAAGTCAGCATTCTACGTAAATCTATATCGGGCCGTCATCGGCCCGTCAGGGTAGCTGACGGGCCGATGACGGCCCGATGTAGATTTACGCAGAATGCTAGCTGGGTCCTGGTCACAAGTCGGACGCGCATCAGAGGCAAGCTCAGTTCCTATGGAGAAATAAGTTCGGCATATTCAGTTTATTACTTAGTACAATGTAAATATTGAGAAATGCTATACATAGTGTGATCACCTACCTTACTACCCGATCTAACTTTCTAATAACTTTCTAGAAAACATAATTGCTATTGGAAATTCACAATCCATAAATCGAGCATTGCTGACATATCTCAGAATGAATGACATGGCGAGGAAGGAAAAGTACAGAAAATGCATCCATTATTGCGAGATTTGGTTTTTCCTCTCAACCATTAGTGCAGATGCTTTGTCATGCTTTTATATGTACATTTGACTCTTATTATCTCGAACACTGATTACTCAAACTAATGCTTGAGGCAAACTAAATAAAGAGCAATAATAGCGGTTCAGGTTGCAAGCAAAAAATCCTGGTCTCTTGGAGTTTGGGATGCTGAGAGTCGACTGTATCTGTATGGACGTCACTATATAGTGTACTTTGTATTTTTCAAGTCCTTTGTGATCATTGAACCCATTCCATGGCCCAGTTGTTCAAAGCATCGTTAGCTTAACGAGCTCGTTAGTGGTCAAAATATTAAATGTTCTAGTACATTTGTAAGTACAGTATCTAATTCACAGGTATTTTACTGAAAAAAAATGTGAGTAGCTTTTGCAAATGCAAAAGCTACACACAATTTTTTCAGCAAAAATATTAGCGTATATGCCATATTTAATTATTAAAGTTTTAACGATACGTTAACTAACGACATCGTTAGTTTTGAACAACTCATTACGAAAACATGCCTATTCAAACATACTGCAAATTTTATCACCAACAAATGAAAATTTTCAGATGAAAAATTCTGATAATTTTCATGTTTCTGCTCAAAACATAGATTGTTGGTACTCGTTAGAACCGCCTCGACGAGGCGGTTCTAACGAGTATCCACAATCTATGTTTTGATCAGAAATAAGAAAAATAATGTATACCCCTGTAAACCCCAGTTTTACTATATAAAAGTGGGGTTTAAGGGGGTCAAAATTATATAGGCATGTTTTCGAGATGTGGGTCCAGGATATTTGAAAAATATGAGGGTCACTGATAAGGCCGAACTGACCGAAACTAGCTAGTATGGACCAGAAAATTTGACGTGGTTTCCTTGCTCTCAAGAGTGATTCCTTTTAGAATATATTCATTACAGGATTTTCGTTTTTGTCTTTGCTTATATTTGTTCACAAATTTCCTCTTGGGTGGCATTTTATCTTGAACAATTGAACAAAACAGTCGTATATTCTATCAAATTCGTGTTCCTTCTAAACCACTCGAGGCTTATAATAGCGGAATTGAATTTTCGTCATTACAAAAATTTTAAGAATATCTCAAACAGTTAAAAGGAATGTCAGTTAAATTATATTTATAGTAAACCATTCTTGATAAAGTTCTGTGCGTTACAGCCAATTTCTACATCAATGCATTTTTAACGTTTAGCATGCTGGGTAAAAATTTCAGCAGACGACATTATGAAATGATTGTCTTAATTTTACCAGGAAACAGGATTTGACTCTTCATGCAAATCGCCTCCATTGGGGACATTTTGCATGAAATGTCAAATGCAGTTTTTCGGTAAAAATAAAAATAAAAAAAATATCAATTTTTCGTCTGCTGAATTTGCTCATACAGTGCTAAAGGTTAAGACGTGCGATAGAATGATTTGGAAATAATTTTCGACTGAACATTGATCCATTAAAAGTATCGCCATACACGTTTTCGAGTCTGATAACTTTGAGTCGAATGGATACACGTGAAGGATTTTGCCGACATTTTGCCATGGGAGATAACTTATACAGACAGGAAGTTGTCTAACTAGTATTTGAAACCGAAAATTTGCTCCCACTAGAGCGCAAAACATTGACGAAGCTACCCAAGGAAGGCCACAATCACGAAACACACAATTCCCGAGGGACGAAAGGTGAAGGGATGAGGAATAACGACACAATGGCAATACCCGATATACAAATAAACAAGAAATATCTTTAACCCATTAAAGACTGAATAAACCCTTCCACACTATATATTCGATGAGTCCATTTTCGATTTTAGATATGTCAGGCCATACGATAAAGAATGTCCTACAGAAAAAATGTTTGAACTATTTGCAAACAGTGAAGACCCTGATCAGACGCCGCGTTCTGCGGCGTCTGATCTGGGTCTACACTGTTTCCCAGTCATCCGTTAAGCGGTGTCCGTTCTTCAATGGGTCAAAAAGATAAACGTCGTATAAATGAAATGGAAGAGTGATTTGTAATGAGGAGGTAAGGTTAGTGATTTATGGACTAAGATTCATAGACTGTGCCCAACTTAACACTGGTTTTCCTTGCACTAATTTCTTTTGTGGTACGCTGAGTATCTTGCTAACTCGGTTCTGAAAGATTTAGTTTTAAGCCATGGGCTTCAACCCCCTCTAGTAAGAATAATTTTACCAATCCATCAAAATTGCCGTGGGCTGATACGAAGTGAAAACTAAAATATGCGTTTGCAAAACCAATGGAACAATAAATGTACCACCGCTTGACAAAACTAATAATTTGGCATGTGCGCCCATCAAAGACTCAGCTCAGCCTGGGCATCCGCCCAGTCTGATTACAATCTTCACTGTGCGCTACAGTGGGTAGCTTATGAAACAAGCTTTTTTCATACGGACGGCGAAGACTCGTCTGATCAATATCGGTGGATGCAAAGGCTGATCTGTCAAATTGTTGGTTTTATCTTGCAGAGGCTCAAATCATAGTCAAAGTTTGACCATGATCTTAAGGAATCAATCGTTATATAAACAGAAAGTATTTTGATGACCGCACCTGAAACCGTTTTCTTCGGCGATTCGATAAAAAATTAACAAATAGTTTTCATCGAAATAGTGTTCATCGCCAAATAATCAGTATATCAACCCTCACTCTATTTTTTGTATCTTATATATCTTACTTCAAACACATAAATCTGCCTTTATTTCTAGCGTCTAAAATACTTCTCCGACACAGGCGCAGATTTTTATTCTTGCACCCTTGTCTACATGTGTAATTATTTTCGATCTACGAGGGATGTTCGAAATGAATTTCTTATTTCTATCTGGAGACTTCAAATTTCAAGTTATCCCAAAAGTACTCATTTCATGCCCTCGAAGTACTCCCCGTGGCTAGAAATGCAAAGTTTCAGCCGATGTATCCACTTCTTGAAGGCGTCACGGTACGCTGATTTGGGCACAGTAATAAGGTACTGATGAATCGCAGATCCAAGTGCCTGTCGGGACTGGTTATTCCGCCCAGCAAGGAATGCTTTCAATTTCGGAAACAAAAAGAAATCACATGGGGCAAGGTCTGGGGAATACGGGGGGTGAGGCAAAACAGTTACTTTTTCTTTCTTCAAAAACGCCGTAACTATTGCGGAGGTATGAGCTGGGGCATTGTCATGTAGAAGACGGACATGTTTAAAACCAGTGGCAGGGCGTCGTTTCTGATAATACTTTTTCAGTTTCTTCAGTACTACGTCTTTGTAGTACTTTCCGGTGATGCTTTTGCCCTTTTTCACTGGCACTTTTATTGCGACTCCTTCACCAGAGAAGAAGATTACATACAAAACCTTCTTTGTACTCAAAGAATGTTGGCAATTATTGGGCGTTTGCTGTGTTTAGTGGCCCAGATCTTATTGCTAACAATTCTGACGGGCTCAAAATAATGGACCCAGGTTTCATCACCTGTGACGACATTGGCAAACTGCTTTTTGTCATATTTTGGAAACATCTGAAGCAGCTTTTTGGCCACTTTAACCCGTTGCCTCTTTTGCTCGTCAGTCAATAGATGTGGCACCCATCTAGCAGAAATCTTTCTGACTTTCAAATGCTTCTTCAAAATAAGGTGAACCGTTGATAGCGATATGCCTACCTTTCGTGCAATATCACGAACTGTAAATCTGGCATCTCCTTCAATGATTTCCTTTATTTTGGAAACGATTTCTTTACGAGATGCAGATTTTGGCCTACCTGATTTCGGTGCATTTTTGATGGACTCTTCACCAGACTCAGATTTCTTTTTCCACCGCCGAACTGTGTCATAAGACACACAAGAAGGTCCAAAAGCAGTAGAAATTTCAGTCGTCAGCTTCTTCAAAGAACAACCAAGTTTTGAGCGAGCTTTGATGTAAGCCCGTATTTCATCTTTTTTGTCGACGCTTCTACAAACCATTTTTACTGCAGTGGTCAATGACTGCGTGTATTCAAATGGCAAATTTTATGTCTTACACTTAGTCTAACATGTACATTTATACACCATTGTGTAGATATTGAATAGCGCTATACAGGTATGTATTGGTTTTTATCGTGCCCCACGTGGATATCGAGCTAGAGGACCATAAGCAATTCTTTTCGAACATCCCTCGTACCAAGCATTTTACCCCAGTTAGCGCAGATTTTCTGAGATACGGTTAATGTACAAATAGTCTCTTCCTTCTTCGCTGGGAGTCTGCTTTTCTGCTTCAACCCGGTTTGAAAAGATTTGTTCAAATCTTTGGCGCCAAGTTTTTTTTTTTTTTTTTTTTTGCTTTTTTTTTTATTCTTTAACCTTCGTCCAGCATTATCTATCATAATACAAATTCAATGCAAACATAAACTATATTATTTTATCATAGGGAGCGAATTCTTTCCTTTAAAAGTAGCCCCAAATGAGATTGAAGTCAGAGCATTAACACCAAAAGTCTTGATGCATTTTTGCATTCGACATCTTTCAGAAAACCGTTGTTTTTTGTTTGTTTGTTTGTTTATCCCTTCTCTTGCTAAACATGGAATGCCCTGTCTTAGCAAACAGTATTAATCCAGATCTGAAGAAGCCAACTGATCTGGATTTGCACTGTTTGCCATTGAGTATATGAATTTATAGCAATAATCCGGATCAAATAATCTGATTGGCTGGAAATTAAATGTGGGCGTGGCATATTAATTTATTCAGCACGACAAGGGTTATTGCCGGAAGCTTTATCGTAAAACATCAATGATTGAAAATCAGAGGAGAAAGCCAGACAATACATGAGTACTTTTCTCTCTCTCTCTCTCTCTCTCTCTCTCTCTCTCTCTCTCTCTCTCTCTCTCTCTCTCAAAAATGTTGTTCACTATAGAGATTGCACAGGTCAGCCAATTTTGGCCATAAAATTAATTTTAGGGTAAATATTTGAGAACAAAGCTCAGAAACAGAAACGACACATGGTTTCTGATTAGAAATTGTCACTCAAAAGTTAAGAATAAAATCCAAGCGAAAAAAACACTTTCCACGTGATGTCGAAAGCACGGTAGATACAAAATCATCTCATTAATCAAAGGCCATTGAATCCATATAAACAAGAAGGGTTTCATTACAGAAATAATTTACTGAAGGCAAACCATTGACGCTTAGCATGCTGGGTAATAATTTCAGCAGACGACATTTTGAAATATTGTTCATATTTACCAAGAAAATAGGTTTTAAAATTTTATGTAGGAGACAATTTGCATGAAATTTCAAAGCGTATTTTCTGGAGAAAAAAAAAATAAATATCACGAGTTTGTCGTCTGCTGAATTGGCACAGAGAGCCCAGAGAGTTGTGAAGGTTAAAAAGACCGGAACATAATTACTTTTTTATCGGTTTCATTTTGTATCCTCTTGATTAGCAGAATGGCATTTGTTTGAATTTCTAAAATAAAACTGTCACTTCAGTTTTCATTTCTGGTTTAGATCGACCTAAAATAAATGTCAAAAGGATTGCCTTTGGAAACAAAGAACACACTACGGATCAGAAAATGGGAGTCTCGGTTTTACTGAGACTCTTCATAAGCAGTTATGAACTTTGCAACACTGCTTACGCCCTCTAAAAGTTTATGTTGGACTGGTGTTGTGTTCTTCATTTATTTATTCCTATAGTACCTGGTGGAACAGGAGGTAAAACGCAACAAAACAAAAAAGACATATTCATGATTATTCATTCTAGTTTGTTTGTTTTTATCGGAAATAAATTCAGTCTCATAATTTTACTTTTGGTTGGTTATAGCGAAATATAATGGGTTGTTTCTGCTGAGACCAGTGATAAAAATCCCATTGAAATTCTCCAGATACTTACTAAGTTATTGAGATTTGAAGTTTATACTCATTTGCATCTCATTAATATTTATGAGGATGATGTCATTGGTTCTTATGAATAATTTTTTGACGTTGCAGCCCAGTTGACTTGTAGCATGACTGGCTATTGTTCGTCTGCAAGCAATTAAGTAGCTTTTACTCCATGCTGTAGTTTATCTTGTTTTGTTTATTTCGCATTTGCTTCGCTTAGAATGGAGGAGAAAAAAACAAACAAACAAAAAACAAAGAGCAGTATGTCATCGAACAACGTACTTTTGCAAACTTTAAACAAACTGACGTCCACACTCGATCTTTTGCATGGATAAAGGTCTTCATGCAGGGCAAAACTTCTAAGGTATGCATAAAGATTCAAAGAACTCTAAATGATATAGCTTAAAGCAATGTTCTTTAACAGTATAATGTGATTTCGTTAAAACAGCGTCGATTCAACGTTGATTCAACGTCAAACATACAACGTTGAAAAAACTAAGGAGCAATTTCTCCTCTTTTCAACATATTATATATATATATATATATATATATATATATATATATATATATATATATATATATATATATATATATATATATATATATATATATATATATATATATATATATATATTTCTAACTTTAGGAGTCAAATTAATATTCTTTTGTTAAATGTGGTTGTTCAATTCATTGTTTTCCTCACTCTCTCAACTCTGATATGTCGAGGTACGGATATCTCGAAGTGTTTCAGTGAGTCCCTTGGAATTCGAGATAACGAGAGTCGACTGTAATTAAAATAAGTCTATTGGACTTCATGTTGCTGTTTCTACAACTTTTGGAATGGAGCAGAGAAATGTGAGTGGCCAGCGATTTGGGAGAGAAAGACGGTTAAAATGTTAGGAGTATACGTAGAGCTAAGTGTGTTAGAGAAATGTGAAGGTAATAGGGTAGGTGTAAGACAAATGGAAGGTTTGGACAGGAAGTAAGGCCTGGGTAATGTAAATTTATGGATGCACATGCTAGTCAGGGTATTCACTTTCCCACACTCCGTTCAGTATACAAAACATACGTGGCTTGACCTGACGGTTACTTGGTCAAGAAATTAAGAAGATCATAATTCCAGAAAAGATACCAGCATTACAGTAAATGTTTATGTTAAAATAGCGTTGAATAGAGCTATGTTGATGGGCATTTCGAAATGGTAGGATTTTGAAGATACATGTTTCTAGTAGGATTCTAAACTTTTTACAGTTCTAGTTTAGAAGGGATCCCAGATAAATGTTTTTCTTATGGCTCCACGAAAGCATACATTGTGAGTACCCATTAGAAGCGCATCACCGAGATATTGAGGGACGTTTGGTAAAGGTTGGATTTGAAGATACATGTCTTCAAGCATGATAGCAAGTTATCACAACTCTTGATAAGAGGGGATCTCTGATAAACATTTATCTTATTTATTTCTCCATAGAAACATATATTGTAAGTACTCATTAGAAGCGCCTCACTGAGGCGCTTCTAATGAGTACCTACAATATATGTATCAATGGAGAAATGAGAAATATAGAGAAAAATATCAATGCCTATTTGTCGAAAAAAAAAACACACACATCTTTTCCAGAGTTATGACTATATAAGACTTAGTTGCAGATACGTTTTGGGCTGGGCAATATTTCTGGTGCCTAATGTTCCAACGTCAACATTTACGAGCAAAAGCGTCATGAATAGTGTCGTTTAACGCTGATTTAGTGCACCATAAAGCAACTTCGAAAATTAAGCACTACAAAAACCGCTGTTTACTAGACATAAAAAGAATTTATTTGGTCCTCTGCAGACTATTTATTTTAGCGTGTTAATGCAGTAGTTTTCGCGGAAAGGATACAAGGACAATCATTAATGTTAATCTTTGCGCTCAGATTAATCGGGCCGCGCCATGAGAAAATGTTTCGTCGGGTATATGGAACAGCGAAGGCCCAGATCAGCCTGCGCATCCGCGCAGTCTGATCAGGACCTTCGCTGTCTGCTAACAGAATCATTGGACACCATATAATGCATAAATAGAGAGCAAATGACCGGATGAGACTTTGCGCATGGGCAGTATGAATCTGAATCTACGCATTTGGCGCATGCTCGAAAGCACTTTTTCGCCAGATATGGCAAAATTTATGGGGCCACTTTGTACTGCTCTTTGCTAAATCTTGTGGTAGAATTCTGCACAGTCATTTAATATTTGTTTGTTTGAGTTAGTGTTCAACGACACGTCAGTCTTTGTTGGTTATTTTGTGTCGTCTCCCAGAGAACGGAAGGAAATGAATAGAAGAGCTAGTAGACGAAAGGAGAGCCAGAAAGAGATGAGGATGAGGGTAAAAGGTGATGACAGTGCAGAAATTACGAATTAACAGACCCGTACGCAGTTGGGGGGGGGGGGGGGAGGGGAGGGGGGTCGGTGGGTGCAAATGCACCCCACCCCACCCCCCACCCCCACCTCCCCCAGCCCCCTTTTTGGGCAGATTACTTCAAAATCATGCAGTTTTTGGCCCGAAACTCACTTTATCCCCTTAATTTTGGCCCCCAAATCGGCATTTTTTTTTAGCATTTGCACCCTCCCCGCATTTTCAGAATAGCTAAAATTTCGCACCCCGCATTTCAGAAACTCTGAGTACGGGCCTCATTACTAAAATGTTTGTTTACGCTTTTTAATGCATGTACTTGAATAGTTACAAGCGTATTAATGCTTTGCAACACTAACAGACGAGTCAACAATTATGTATAATCCCAGCTAGCATTCTTTATAAATCTATAGCGGGCCGTTATCGGCTCGTCAGCTACCCTGACGGGCCGATAACGGCCCACTGTAGATTTATAAAGAATGCTTACTGGGAAGAAATTAAAACACGCTGTCAAAACCCAAAATGGATTCAATTACCCATTTTCATAGGAAATGAAATCAGAACAGCGACGCCCATTTGGAACGAGTGGACTATTCCAGGCAAGATCCCAACGGTTTCCAAGAAAGAAATAAGGAAGATGAAAACTACCTCTACAGTCTCCATATACATACTACAACTACATGTACACGTACAAATAGTAAAATCTCGATGACTCGAACACCGATGGCTTTTTACCCTGGATGATTCGAACTAGTTTTTGAGTCCCTATGAAATTCTTCCGATAGCACACTAAAACAAATATTTATGAAAATTTTCATATTTATCAAGAAATTGTATGTTGTGTGTATTCACTAGAATAGCCTCATCGAGGCGATTCTAATGAGCACACCCAACATACAATTATCGTATAGAAGATCAAGAGGATTTCTCTAAATTATCATCATTTGCTTTCTGAGCTGGCCCTCAATGGGTCGAACTACCCATATCTAGAACAAATTTCCATGGTCCCAAAGATGTTCGAGTCATTGAGGTTCGACTGTATCACATATCGAGGGTTGAGCGCAAGACTAGCGTAAGTCAGATGGTTGTTTTTCCCCAAACCTAATCTCCTCACCATGAAGGTGTTATGAAGATTACAACATTTCTTTCTGTAAACAATGAAAATTTAGGTGCCATTGCTCGTATGAGCAATGGCACCTAAATTTGCATTGTTTACAAAGGGGTCCAAGTTGCCCCTAAACAAGGGTTTCAAAAATATGTTTGAGTTACCATAGTCTTGCGCTCAACCCTCGATATGATGTTTCGCGCGAGAAAAGAGCCCCTATCAGATACGAGGGGTGGAGGGGAGTGGTTGTGTGTCGGAGACCCAGATCAGCCAGTGCAGTATCCTTAACGTTTTCTCTGCAGTTCGCATGCACAGTCTGCGGACCACGACTGAATTGTAGAGAGCACGCGAGCAAAGATTGCTCCAGCTTTAACATCTACCAACAGATAGATTTGGCGATGCATGTCCGTAATATAATCTTTGCTTTGCACCATTTCGTCGTCATCCGATACTGACACACTTTCATGGGAGACAACTCTGTCAAAACTGTTTTTGTCCCCTTCTGAAAAGGGGTCTTCTCTATAAGGAAAGAATTTGCTCACAGAGCAAATTCTTTCCTTATAGAAAAGACCCTTTTCAGAAGGGATTGCATGTGCCGTAAAGCAAACAGGAAGTCACAAAAGTTGCCACCCTTAGACTGAAACGGCGAAAAATCACATGAAGTGTTTTCAGCCCCTTTAACTTCTAAAGAAGTCTGAATAAAAAGTTGAGTGAGAGTACCTTATAAATGTGGTAATGTGCGACAAGCCTGCGCATGCTCGCGGTCTCATCGGTCCGCCAGAAAAAGGCCTAATCGTTGACTGTCCACAGAACGCTCAGTGAAAACTCTGATCAGTCCGGGCGCACAAAACGATAGATTATCTCATATTGTGTTTAAAACGTGCGGTAGAGCAATATAAGAGACCTTGGCCAGACAGCTGGTCAGGCTCTTATCTATTGGCATATGACAAAATGTTGATTTTCCCGCTGGTAAAGGCATTGTGAAAAAAAATTGAGTCTCAGCGTGAGAAAACGTGTAGTAGTGAAATGTACAGTAACCCTCGTTTCAACGACAGCTTTTGTTCCCAAATACATTGCCATTAATATGAATTTGCTGTTATAAAGAATCCTTAATGGACAGAAAGGGAGATCTTGTTTTATTCTTATTTCCTCATAGAACGTATGTTTTGAATACTTGTTAGAATCGCCTCAGAGAGGCGATTCTAACAAATATCCAAAACATATGTCGCTTGAAGGTTTAATGCATATTCTTGCATAATTTCTCATTAACTGTCACTTCTTGAGCGAAGGTTTTGTGACTTTCAAATTTTGATTATAACGAATTTTGTCGTTGTATCGAGTGTCGGTATAAAGAGGATTGACTTTATTATAGCTTTTATAGCGACGTGGTAGAGTGTTGACCTGTCACGCAGGCGGCCCGGGTTCGATTCCCGTCCGCGGCAATGGTGATTAGAATGTTTTCACCTGTTACAAACGTACCTTCTGACATGTGCGCCAACGAGGACAAATCAACCTGCGGATCAGCACAGTCTGATCAGAATGTTAGTTGTCTGCATGAAGAAACGTTGTCTCCTTGGCAATCCAAAAAGCGTCCAATGAAGATTCTGATCAGACTGCGCGAATGCGCAGTCTGATCTGAATCTTCATTGGATGCACATGGCCAGAAAACGTTTTTTGACGTTGCGATTCAATTGTCTTGAATTGCTTTAGGGGCGTATTTTGATGGCTTCTCTTGGAGAGCTCTTATGAAATAATACTGGAGGAAAAGAAAACGACAATCGTGGGCGTTTACAACTGCAGAAATGTTCGATAATTTCCAGTTTGCGTTTTATTCGAAAACAGACTTTAAATCATCTTATTTTGGGCACAATCCAGACAGAGCGGCAAAAGTGTAGTCACACTGCACTGTTTGCACAAATCAATGTTTTGATATGTACGACTGGAATGGTTAAACTTTTACTCGTAGTAGCAGCAAACAACATTGTTGCCTCTGATCTTGGTCTACACTGTTAGCTCTGTCCGAATACTTAGGATAAATACGGTGCGCATTTCCTAATTGGGAGTGATCGTCTTACGTTCGACATGTTTAAATGTCTATCCGTCGCTAAAAGTTCAAAGGTAACGGTACCAGACCCTTTAATAAGTTCAAATGTATTTAATTAATTAATTGTAGGCACGTGTTCCATTAAGTATTACAGTTGGCATTTAAGTACGTTGTAGTACATAGAAGTACAAATGTCTCATTTGCACTTTGAATACACATTTTCTTAGTTTTTCTTATATAAGAAAGCTCTGTATATAATTCAATTAAGGGGAATTGGTGAACTTTCAAGGCGTGGGTCGGTAACTGTCAAATTTTGTTCACCTTCTGAAAAGGGGTCTCTTTTAAAAGGAAAGAATTACAAATTCTTTCCTTTTAGAATATAAACCTTTTCAAAGGAGGCCTGGCCCAGAGGTTATAAAACTTTTTTCATGCTCAACTCAGCTGAGCATGAAAATTTCTCTACTAATAAATATGAAAATGCCAACTTTAGTTGGCATTTTCATCTTCATTAGCAGAGAAATGTTCATGCTCAGCTATGTTTAGCAAGAAAGAATTTGCACTTATTAGTAATTTGAGATTTATTAGCAGGACAAATCTCATGCTCAGGTGAGTTGAGCACGAAAAAAGTTTAATAACCTTGGGGCATTTTTATTTATTTATTTATTTATTTATCTATTTATCTATTTATTTATTCATTTAGAGCATACTTCATTGTGGTACTTTTTGTTAATTTTAATGTAGTGTTTCACTTTCTTTTTCTTTTAACAATTATATAAGTTGATTATATATATTCAGTTTAGTTACTTTTTCGGCGCCAAATTTCAGACTACATTACTACATTTCGAGGGTTGAGCGCAAGACTGGCGTAAGTCAGATGGTTGTTTTTCCCAAACCTAAACTCCTTACCATGAAGGCATTATGAAGATTACAACATTTCTTTCTGTAAACAATGAAAATTTAGGTGCCATTGCTCGTATGAGCAATGGCACCTAAATTTGCATTGTTTACAAAGGGGTCCAAGTTGCCCCTAAACAAGGGTTTCAAAAATATGTTTCAGTTACTATAGTCTTGCGCTCAACCCTCGATTTGTCGCCTGCTTTTTTTTTTTTTTTTTTTTTTTTTTTTTTTTTGTTGTTGTTTTTTTAACACACCAAGAATTGGAAAAAAGTTTATATGTAAAGTTAAAAGACTGAATGTCAAACAGCGTAGATCCAGATGAGACGGCTCATTATGAGCCGTCTCATCTGGATATATGCTGTTTGTAAAAGTCTATTATCATCGCCTATGGCAGTGAAAGAGTTTAAGCGTTGCCAATTCTGCTTGCCGTCCATATTGTGACTGCTTTATTGTATTTTGTCTGTCTTTCCATTTGGTGTTGGGGGGCTTGATGTGGATCTGATTGTATTTGCTTTTCTTATCAGAAGGAACTTGGTGTACATGAGAGCAAAAAAGAGGAAATCTCAAAAGTTGCCTCCCTTGTCAAAAATGGCAAAGATTTCTACCAAGTCTTTCTGCAAAGAGTAGCAAGGTAACTCAGCAAGGGACAACTGAAGGGACAACAAGAAGGGACAGACAGTGTATCTAATCCCCCTGAAATTCTACAGTATTCAATGAAATTGTAAACGGACGGCGAATTCCCTGCGCAGTTTGGTCCGCGCAGTCTGAACTGGAGCTCCTCTGTTCGCAAATGCCTCGTAGACATATTTCGCTTAGCGCGCCACGTTTAACGCTAAGCATGCTGTGTAAAAACAATCAGCAAAAGACAGCTTGAAATATTTTTCTTATTTTTTCCAGAAAATAGGCTTTGGCATTTCATGCAAATTGTCTCCCCAGGAGACAATTTGCATGAAATGGCAAAGCCTATTTTCTGAAAAATTAGAAAATACCATCAATCTGTTATCTGCTGAATTTGCCCGGAGAGTGCTTTAAGTTAATGCCTAGTTTACTTCTGGGTAATGCAAACAAAGTTGCTTTATCCCTCGAAGATTAATAAACTATTAATCTAGTTATGAAATCGTTATTAATATCTCAGTTTCTAAATTTTGCTAGGCTTCTTTAGTATCCATTCTTCTTCTAAAGCAGTTTTAAAATGCAAACTGATTGATAGGAGGCCTCGGAAATTATTTTTAAATTTATCAACTTCGAGATTTTGCCAAATCTGACCTAATGTACTTTATAACATTGGTACAAACGTGCCAAAGAATTATCAGTTGTTTTTTGTTTGATTAAGATCTGCACCGTTTGCGCCATTTCTGTAGAGCGTTCAGGTGGTCGACTGGCATGGAATTGTATGACTGTAAGTCCGGCAAGGAGTTAAGGCGAACAAATACATACTTAGGAAAAATAAATTATAAAAATAAGGTTGACAGCGCAATTTGGGATCGCCGCAAGTGGGCATGCTGTGCACATTTACTCACTCACTCACTTGCATAGAAATAATTGAGCCAGCGCACGACAAAACCTACTATAAGACCTGTGAGACCAGCAAAGTCTCAGATCAGCCGGTACATACACCCAGTATGGCAAGGGTTTTTATTCCATTACGAAAACACGCCTATTCAAATATATAGAAAATTTCATCTCCAAAAACTGAAAATTTTCAGATAAAAAACTCGCCGAGGCGGTTCTAACGAGTACCATAATCTATGTTTTGAGCAGAAATATGAAAAATAATGTGTACCCCTGTAAACCTCAGTTTTACTATATAAAAGTGGGGTTTAAGGGGGTCAAAATTATATAGGTATGTTTTCGTGATGCATCCCAGTTTGGACAGTCTGGAAGCTGTAGACGGTACATGCGATCAGCGGTTTCGGATGTGCAGGCTCCAAAAGTGGTACGGACTTTATAAGCACCTTAATGTCTCAGAAACATCATCAGGAATTTTTAGCATCGCTTACTCGTCATAAACTTAGTTATGTCCCTTTGTGAAAATGCCGCAACGTAAGTTGGTATTTTCATATTTATTAGCAGAGAAATTTTCGTGCTCAGCTATGTTTAGCAAGGAAGAATTTGGTATTGTTAATAATTTGAGATTTATTAGCATAAAAAAATTCATGCTCAGTTGGGTTGAGCATGAAAAAAGTTTTATAACTTCGGGGCCAGATAATCTTTTGTAATTTGCCGTAAAAGGAATTGGAGCCAAACTCCAGTTCAGGTTGAATTCAAGGGTAGGTGGTCGCAAACAACTTGAGTAGTCTAATAAAGGGACATAACTCTTAATGTATAATTAAAATTAATGCAAACACGGCATGGACTTTGGGGTGCTGGCTCCGTCAAGCCACTGAACAGAATTAAATAAAATTCATGTTAATCTTTATCATGAAGTGCAGGATAAGTATAGTGTTTTGGGAGACAAGAGACAAGAGTTTGCCATTTGCCATTAAAACGTTTTTTTTTTTGTTTTTTTTTTTTTGTTTTTTTTTTTTTAAACGATTCGTGTGTCCATAACCTTACTTGTTATTTTGTCCACTGTCCAAAGTACCATATTTTTCTAACAAGTGATAAAGACGATTAAAAAAGAAAATCTGAAAATACAAGTTTTTGTTTGCATATGCGTTAAAAGTGCATTAAAGTCAAATTTTCTTTTTACACCGTTTTCGTGTTTGTTACATCATGGAGAGCTCGCATGCATCACAATCGGAACGAAAATTGGGTGCAAAACTGAGTAGAAAGTTAAATATTATTTTTAAGGATGTAAAACGAAAGAGTTAAATGTGCATTTCTTTTGTTGTCGAGTATATGTGGTGAAATCTGTACCCACTCGCATGATTCTATGTATGGGAGAAGCCTTGTAATATATTTTATGTCAATAAAGCAATAAAGCATTTGTACCTGTATTTGCTGTATTTATTTATATCGTGTATGTTGCTATATTTTATTTTATTTATTTATTCATTATTGACTGATTGTTTTTTTTTTTTCTGAAAGGTCAACGACGTGTCAGTTAGATTGCCAGAACACTTCAATATCATTTCGGTGGAAACGTCGTCTCGCTCTCTATCCTCCAAATCCCTTTACGAAAACAACCGTGCTAATATTCGTGCTAATGAGATTTTTACACGCTGTGTAATCATATTAAACAAAGAATTATTTTATCATACGCATCCGCCAAGGAAACAATTCTTTGAAGCATATTCGGACAGCGAAGGCTCTGATCAGTGTGCGCAGATGCGCACACTGATCAGAGCCTTCGCTTTCCGCGTACAAAATCATTTGAGATTGTCAAACCAAAAATGGAGGACAACAACACTGATGATTGTGCGCATGCGCAGGATGATTTTCATCTGCGCGGGTCGGATATGCCCGAAGACACTTTTTTGCTGACCGCGGTTTGTTCAAAGAGATGGAATTCTCTGAAATGAAAACCTAAGTAGATCTCTAATTCAGTCTTTTTTTAATATGCGAAATTATTCTCTGATGGGACAGGGTCAGGTGGGACAAGGGCGACAGTACAAATAGGTAAGGGGAACGACTCCCTTTTTCAGTCTGTTATGAGGACGATTCAAATGAAAGCCTCATTTTATCTTTTATCAGAATAATTATAATAATAACTCGAAATGACGTCTGTTACATTTGCAATATCTGGTGTGTGTGTGTGTGTGTGTGTGTGCGTGCGTGCGTGCGTGTGTGCGTGCGTGCGTGCGTGCGCGCGCGTACGTGCGTGCGAGAGGGGGAGATCAGACAATAGTTCAAAATTTGATATGTGATGTCAGTCATAATAAACAATGGGAAACTGGTGTCTATGAGGTTCTGACTGCAGACCTTGGTCACTCACTCGTTGAAGGCGTTTGATACGGGTTTGCCTTGTTTGCTGAACTGAAAGCAGCTTGATATGGGTTTAAATTGCATTGTTTACTGAAGAGCATTTTTTGGAAAACATAGGATACTCCAAGAGTGGTTGACTTAGTCTTATGTCCCATCTGTTTGTCAAGACACGGTATGAGTCGAAGAGGAGAGGTTCAGGTCGCGCTATTTCATGAGATGCTGTTATTTTATTTGAGAAAATAATCAGGAAACTGGTCTCAGAATGGTTTCTTAGACACTAGGTAGTAAACCTTGGCTGCCAAATGATTTGTTTCTTTCATCTTTATAGTCAGTTGAATTATGGATAATTGTTGGATCTTATCCGGCTGTCACCGATTTGTTAGGAAGCAATAAAATTAGAAAAAAAAGACACAAGACAACTCATACTTTATAAATGATTATATAAGATAGTGTATTCACAAAGAACTCGTGCATTTTTCTTGTCAAGTTTTGGTTCATTTGTTGTTACTAAGCAGAACTGCGCCGAACTTAGGATATCTAACCACGGTTTCTCAGCTGAATTGATCTGTAGGTTTGACTAAAGGATTTCAACCGCAGTAGAAAAAAAATGATCAGTATTGCCGTTTCCTAGCAACTTACTTTACTTCCATCTTTTGCAGTAAAGGAATTGACGCTGAAATCACACGCATCAAATGAGCCGTGACGTCAGAAAACGTACCTTCCCACATGTGCGTCTAGGGAAGATTCAGATGAGCGTGCGCATTCACGCAGTCTGATCAGAATCTACACTGTGCTGATTTTTGGATAGTCAAGAATGCAAAGTTTCTTAATGCGGACAAAGAAGACTCTGATCAGACTGCGCGGATGCGCAGTCTGATCTGAGTCTTCTTTAGGCGCACATGTCAGAAGGTGCGTTTATTCGCGATACGGCTGCAATTATACCTAAACCAATCAGTTCCAGGGCTTTTTGACGCAATAAAAGCCCGATTAATGGCATTTGTAGATCTTCCATTTAATGCATATATCTTGTACTTAAAATTTAGCTTTCGCTGCATTTATTGATAAAACCCAATCGAACTAATGAATAGGTCTGAAAAAAAAAACTTAGCTATGAACCGTTTCCGTGTAGAAAATGGGCTTATCAAATACCACAATCTGATTAGGGTCTGATTTGTTCTTTAATTTACTTTGCAGTATCTATTTATCCCATAAGCGTGCAACGAAGACCCTGATTAGACTGCGCATGCGCGCAGTCTAATCAGGGCCTTCGTTGCTCGTATGTGCGAAAAGGGGCCTTTTCCCACGTTATACGTAATTTCGTGGAACGACATTTGTAATATTCGATCAGAACTGTCTCCGCATCATAGCCTACACAGTTCCGCTGTGAAAATTTTCAATATACATTAACCATGTAAGCGACCCGTATAGACTGGTCAGATAGCCCCGTTGCGCAGGCTAATTTGAGTCAATGGAGTCCGCAACGCATGTCTTTTTTCGATTTGTTCGGGCTTAATGACAAACTGTTGTATGCGTAAGTAAATTACTAAAATGGGACATTACAAAAGTACATAGTACTTTAAATAAAGTTGGATATTAATTAACAAATTAAAGAAGAAGCTTAAGTATAACTGCTTTCAAATTCGCAGATCGGTTAATTCGCAGATTGGTTGATTCGCTGATTTCCTGATGGTTTTCCTAATCCTAATGAAATACAAATATGCGAACACCTAAAGTCCAGATTAGCCTGCTAATCCGAGCTGTCAGGTATGGGCGGCCTCCATATTTTGAACAGTATCAACTTTCTGCAAGGGGTGGTTGGAGGGGGCGCGTGGGGACGTGGGCGGTGGAGGGGGAGGGGCGTTAGACGAAGGTCCTGAGCTAGACAGTTGTTGCTCTACCTGTGGTAAGGACTTTTTTTTTCCTACGCTACGCACAATATTAACTGTAATCGAAAATAAGTGCGTGTACGTCAAGCTCTTAAACTTACTGTATTGCATACAATTTTAAAATCTTAGTTTCTGGAGAAAAAAAATAAGACGAATTCATAATGTTCTATGCTGATTCTTTGACACAGCATGCTATGCGTTAACCCTGGTCCTGCTGAACCCGGATATGCACTGAATTGATAAACAGTGTAGATCCAGATCAGTTGGCTTCTTCGGAAGCCAACTGACCTGGATCAACACTGTTTGGCATTAAGTATCTGAATTTGTATCAATAGCCTGGATCAAGCAATCTAATTGGCTGAAAATTAGAAGTGGGCGTGGCATCTTACTTTATTCAGCATGACACGCGTTAATGAAGTAAACCCTGTTCAGAATATGCAGTCGAAGCACAAGTGAGTTGCAACTGTGTATGGTAAGTTGCAATTGATAATCTAAAAAGCTTGTCCAGACACTAAACTTCTGTTTTATTATATTGTCCGACGCCGACTAAGTAATTTTATTTTTGCCTGAATGGAGTCATTTGAGACCCAGTGTGAGAAAACCGTCCCTATGGCTCATGTAGACAAAAATACCCAGATCAACCTGTGCATCAGCCCAGTCTGATCACGACTTTCGTTGCCTGTTTAGAGAACCAATGGATACTATAGAATACAAGGACAAACGAAGAAGGCTCTGATCAGACTGCGCGTTGAGCGCAGTCTGATCTGGCCATTCGCTGTTCGCATATAGTCTTGGGGCCTTTTCTAGGGTTGCGCATTGTATTTGCAGCTAAAATAACGTTTTCCTGCACAGTTTAAGACTGAGAAAAATTTACAGACGTTCGTTATTATACGCCCTCCTGATTTTATTCCATATAACTGTAATCAGACTGATATTAGTCGTATCAGGTAAAAAGGGGGATTCAAACATATGCGAAATGCGAAGACCAAGATCAGACTGCGCGGATCATATCCGCGCAGTATGATCTGGGTCTTCGCATTTCCCCAGTGGATTCTACAGTATCAAATCATGCTGTAATCATACCACAAAACCCATGCATGGTAGGACTGCTCGACCGGCAGGCTGATTTGGTCATCCGCAGTGAGCGTGAGAATTAAGCCCTTTTCAGCTCGACGACATTAGTCTAAATAATCTAAAAACAGGAATCCATTGAAAGAACGGGAAACAGTCAAAGCTTGACAAATAAAAGACTCCGTCGGTTTGATTTGACAAGAGATGAAAAATATACGATTATATCGTAATAGGAAATCCACCAGACAAATGAATCTTAACGTCAGATAACGTCGCGCAGTAAGGGCCCAGTTGTTCAAAGCGTCGTTAGCTTAACGAACTCGTTAAGGGTTATTTCGTTATTTGTTATAGTGGATTCAATATACAATTTTCTGATATTTTTTGCTGAAAAACTGTGAGTAGCTTTTGCACTGCAAAAGCTACTCACATTTTTTCAGCAAAAAATTTCAGCATATTTGCGTATCACATGATGTAAATTTTAACGAATCGTTAACTAACGATGTCGTTAGCTTTGAACAACTGGGCTCTGATCAGAATCTTTACTGAGCACATTTTTGATAGCCAAGGGTACAAAATGTCTTCATGGAGACAAGGAAGACTCTGATCACACTGCGCGGATGCTCAGTCTTATTTGCGTCTTCGTTGGGCGCATATGTCAGAAGGTACGTTTTCTCACGTTGTGGCTCAAATGTTTCGTTTGTCTGTCATTTCTGACAATGACCAATCGTGAAATGCGTGAAGAGTTATTATTTATGTATTCTAAGATGGCTAATGAGACCAATCTTAGCTCTAAACTGCCTTTTGAAGATAGAACAAGAGAGGTCTGAGGAAGAAAGCTCTGTTGGCGGTGCCTTAGCTTTGGCTTTCCGCTGTGCACGTTTCTGCTCGGCTTCAGTGATTCTTTTTGCTTCGTATTCACCAGCACCCCTTCTGATGAGACCTCGCCACTTTGCTCGATCATATGCGTCCTTGTATCGATTTTTCTGACCACCATGGAAGCGTTTTCCGACTTGTAGATCTCCATAGAGGATTTTCTTTGACAAACGTTCATCAGGCATTCTGGTAGATAAGGCCATGTCCATCTTAACTGTGCCAATTTCAGAAGAGCATGTACACTCTGCATCCTGCCCTTTTCAGGACTTTTGTGTCTGGAATCCTGTCTTGCCACTTGATCTTTAGAAGTTTTCTAAGACAGCTTGTATGGAAGTGGTTCAGTCTTTTGGCATGCCGTTGGTAAACTATCTAAGTTTCTCATGCGTATAATAGTGTTGGCAGCACCACGGATCTGTAGACTTTCAGTTTGTATGTTTGTGTTGTGGTTTTACGGCCCAGTCAACCCAATGGGGCCATGTCGAACGCGGTCAGTTTACCTAAACACACGTTTACTGGGCAGGCTTAGTCCTCTAAGCGGTTAACCAGTATTGTGCACATTCTTTCGCCAAAAACTGACAACTTCCCTTCTTGAATCAGCGGAAGGGAGAGAATGACCGTAGAAAATACTTCATGATCAATCTCCACGAAAGAATGTTGCCGACCTCGGCGGCGGTTGAACCCGCGACCTCCTGGTCTCCAGTCGGACGGCGCATCCAACTGAGCCACCGAGGCCGGCGTTTGTGGCTCAAATAGTATTGTTTGTTTGGGTGGATGGCAAGATTTCAGGTGACACAAGCAGTTTCTTAAAGGCTCCTTACCGTATTTACCTTAACTCCTTACCATACTTGTCCTAAAAATAACTAAATACATTTTACCACCTGTTGATAAAATCTGCTGGAAAATTGGCAAAGAGCGTAGACCCTGATTAGACGCAGCGATCTGCGGCGTCTGATCAGGGTCTACACTGTTTGCTCAGACATTCTTTCTAAATACTTGATGTAAATACGGTAATTAACATGACTTTCTACAAGGTTGATTGTGATACTTGATTGCTATTTGTTGACCAATCGTTTCATTACTATTAACGCTTAGCACTCTGGGTACAATTTTCAGCAGACGACATTTTAAAACACTTTTATTTTGTCTCCCAAAAAAACAGGATTTGACATTTCATGCAAATTGTCTCCAATCCACTGGAGACAATATGCATGAAATGTCAAATCCTGTTTTTTGGGAAAAATAAGAATTTCTTATCACCAGTTTGTCGCCTACTGAATAAGCCAAGAGAGTAATAAAGTTGAATTATTTATGACTGGGGGGGACAAAGAAACCGATGTCCTTGTAAAAGTCATCTTGAAATGACAAGCATTGACGTGTATGAAGACCATTTTCTTTGTCTCATTTTCCTATTAGTTTATACATTTTCTTTTACTAACTTACATCACCTAATTACTTCTGTGACACCTGATCTGGGTTTTCACTGTATAGTCTTTTCTGTTCTGGGTAATCTTTAAATAGTGACACGCTTAATCAGCTGCAGTAAGCCCGGTTTAAATTTCTTTCATTATATCAAATGGCTCCTAGTTTGCGCCTTCCTGTCAACAGAAAGGCCCTGACATCTTTAGAACAAACACGCAACATCAAAATAAAGCCTTCATATCACTTAGAGCGCCAGTCACAACAGCAGTAGACGATGTTCTTATATATATATATTTAACAAGCGTAGTGGTGCAGTGGTTATGACTCCTGACTCTGAAGGGCTAGGCGCTGCCGTCGTAGCCGGCGTGGGTTCGAAACCTCACTCAGCCCAGTGGTATTTCATATTTCTCTCTATACACTTTTTTCTGAAGTACTTGCATCAGTATTGATCCTGGGCTGGAATTCTTTGTTGAAGTTTGTTTAAATCTTAAATTATAATAATATTTTCAGGCTTCAGTATCCTATGGATCCAGAGAGTTCCTTGTATATAATGAGTGCGCTAGCGCACCAAAAATATACCCTATCCGACGGGTCATTCAGAGAAATCAAGCATAATACTGTTCCATGAAACTTGTTTTTTAACAAGCGTAGTGGTGCAGTGGTTATGACTCCTGACTCTGAAGGGCTAGGCGCTGCCGTCGTAGCCGGCGTGGGTTCGAAACCTCACTCAGCCCAGTGGTATTTCATATTTCTCTCTCTCTCTCTCTCTCTCTCTATATATATATATATATATCTTTTACAGAAAATAACATTCTTGAATTTCCTGTGAATCATAGGTAGACGATGAAATGTTAAGCATTATTTACTCAAAAAAATAAAAAAAAAAGTAATAAGATATTAAAAATGTCGTCTGCTACAATTTTATAAAGTTAAATGATATGAGAACTGCGCGTACCTACACCAGACCGTACATAGTTAGTTCAGTTAGGAGGGCATGTGTTTCTATTACTTACACTTCTTAATGCCCAGCTGTTATCTGATCGAACTGCGCATGACCTGACCAGACAGCGCATGTGCAGTCTGGTCAAGCCATGTGGACGCGAAATCCCTAAGGCTGGTTTGATCCTGACGTTGCTAAGAACACTTGTACTTCATTAATTATTGGATGATTATAGGTAATCAAGAATTCATCCCCAGAATCCTTATTTAGACAAAGATGACCATAAAGTTTTTGCGATGCTTTTAGTGGAATTACATAAAATGAACTTGTTTATTTCTAATGTGGGATAAAGTAGAAGATATGGGCTATTCTTGCTTTTCTTTGTATATGTGTACATTTTTAGCTAGACTCTAAGGTTTTAAAGTCAGACTAGTGATATTCTAAACCTACCTAACTGCACTCCGTGTGACAAATTAAAACAAAACAAGATGTATCTTTGAAGAAAGATTATGGACGAGTGTTTCGAAGTATGTGACACAGATCTATATGTTAAAACGCTTGACATTTAGATGCTCTATAGTCGTAAACATACCGCGAAACTTACTATACGACTATATATAGATCGTTATTCTGTGTTACCAGTGTCTACACAATCGAATCTGTACACATTTTCAGAAAATGTAAAAAATGAATAATTTTACAAAAGTTGTTAAATGCAGTGGGAATTATAAAAAGTTTTTTAGCTGGTCAGCTTACGACATATTAAATCTATTTATCTTCACGTTTGAGCCTCATTGAGAAAATCCGGAACGTACTCATAAGAACAGGTGTAAATACGTACATATGACAGTTCGTCCCTGTTAACACATTTTAATCTAGAGACCCACAAAAGGGCAATTGGCAAACAGTGCAGTCCCAGATCAGACGCCGCAGAATATGGCGCCTGATCAGGGTTTCCATTGTTTGTAAATAGTTTAGCATTTTTCTCTAGGGATATCTAAATCAAATCACATAGTCTGGCATACCTAAAATCGAAAGTGGACACTTCCAATATATTGTGTGTGGAGAGTTTATTCAGTCTGAAATGGGTTAATCAAAGCGAAACAGATCAAATTGCACCGTCTGTTCAAAGCCTTCATGTTCACGATTAAATGCTCAAGTTTCAATGAGTCTTTGGTCAAGGAAGACCATAATCAGACTTCGAGAACGTTGAGGCTAATCTGAGTTTCTCTACTTACTATATTTTTTTCTCTGGGCGCCAAATGGAATTTTAGCAGAACTAAAAGCACATTGACGTAAACTGTGAAAGAGCCATTTAAGTCACAATTAAATTTATTAAATGTTGTGCTGAAATATGCTTTTTGCCATCAATATATATTTATCTTATATATCTTAAATGGACTAGAAAATGGGTTGGGCTGTAGGCAATTAAGTAATAATTGAGATCCCTCCATGAAAAAAGGTGTCTTTTGGACATATGCGGACAGCGAAGTCTCAGATCAGACTGCGCGAACGCGCAGTCTGATCTGAGACGTCGCTGTCCGCTTGCAGAAAAATTGGGCACTGTACGGCAAATCCCAGATCAGACTATATGTATGACTTAGATGTGTAATCTGGATTTTTGCTGTGGCCAAACTTTTTTTATGATACGGTCCAATTTAACGTTTATAATGCTGAGCAAGACATTCAGCAGACGACATTTTGAAATATTTTTTCTTATTTTTTCAAGAAAATAGGCTTTGACATTTCATTAGGAGACAGTTTGCATGAAAAGTTAAAGCCTATTTGCTGGGGAAAATAAGAAACAATATCGTCTATCTGTCGTCTGCTGAATTTGCCTGTAGAGTAGTAAACGCCAAAAAATAAGAAGAGACTGAATTAACTTATAAACAACTAACTTGAGGCGTGATAAACAGCAAAATGCTAAAACAACAACAACAACAAAAACAACAAAACTCGATTTATTTGACATATTACTGTTCAGCATACCGAGTTAAAACGTTTTAAATTTCTAATTAGCGGTTCTACTCACTAAGAGAATTAAGAAGAATTAATCACTGGGTAGAACTTCGATAACTAGAACACTAATAAGTTTCCCTTCGCATCAGTAAATAGCACTTCGATACCTAGAACACTGATCATTCAAATATCCGGTTAACTGGAACTAAATTTAAATCCTTACCATTTATTTTCTATAGAAACTAACCCGGATACAACACGCCTATTCAAATGTATAGAAAATTTCACCTCCAAAAACTGAAAATTTTCAGATAAAAAAAAACACTGATATTTTTCACATTTCTGCTCAAAACATAGATTGTAGGTACACGTTAGAACCGCCTCGCTGAGGCAGTTCTAACGAGTACCAACAATCTATGTTTTTGAGCAGAAATAAGAAAAATAATGTATACCCCTGTAAACCCCAGTATGGGACAATTGTACGCATTATGAAAAAGAAGAACTAGAGAAAATACAGAATGAGGCAGCAAGAATTGTTACAGGCACTACCAAACTTGTTTCTATACACGCTCTTTATGAAGAAATCGGTTGGGATACTCTGGACTCGAGACGCAGAAAGCACAAACTCACAGTATTTTATAAGATGTATTCCAACCAAACACCTCCTTATCTATCAACACTAGTTCCCCCTTCTGTTAATACTTCCTCTGAGTATAGTTTACGGAATTCGAACGATACTCAAACAGTTCATGCGCGTACGACTCTGTACTACAATTCTTTTTTACCTTCAACTGTCAGAGAATGGAATAATTTACCATTAGAATGCAGAAATAGCGAGTCTGTTAATTCTTTTAAACGCTCTATTAATGAAAGTTCAGTTATTGTGCCAAAATATTATAACTCCGGAAAAAGACGTTTCCAGATCCTCCATACCCGTTTGAGAAAAAATTGTAGTGCTTTGAACAATGATTTATTTCTGAACCGCATATGTGACTCTCCATATTGCCGGTGTGGTGCCATCGAAAATGCCTTTTATTTCTTCTTAAATTGTCCGCAGTACGTCAACGTGCAGATCTCATACACAATGTCTCTCAACATATCACAATAAGCCTTCGCTTATTTGGGGAGAGTACACTCTCCACCGAAACAAACACAACCATATTTGAGACAGTACATAAATATATTCGGGACTCAAAGAGATTTTAAGTCATTACTATGATATTTAGCAACTTTTCCTTCTTGCATTTTCAAACTTGGAGAGAAATCATAGACATACACTCTTTATTTACACATAGTCTTTATCCAGAAACGAAACGATTGCTCTCTCTCTCTCTCTCTCTCTCTCTCTCTCTCTCTCTCTCTCTCTCTCTCTCTCCTTATTGTTTCGATTATGTATATTGCTTTCTTTCGACTACCATTTCAATTGGACAACCATAACATATATTATAAGTCATTTCAATGCTTGATCATACATTTGTTTTTCCGCCATACTTTACACTGAATATTGTTATCAAGGAGAGGAACCAAACAAGCAGATTGCTTTCGTTCCAATCCTATAAAGTGCGTTATGTGTTTTATGTACTAATGAAAGTATTTAAATAAAATATGTTTAAACCAAACCCCAGTTTTACTATATAAAAGTGAGGTTTAAGGGGGTCAAAATTATATTGGCATGTTTTCGTGATGAACTGGAACAACCCATAACAGGAACTTAATACGTCCCACGCCCTGTTGTAGTTACTGAGGTTTCACTATGTATAAATGTACATCAAAAAAAGGGCAATCTATCTGGATGCTTTTACCTCCCTTTCCAACGCAAGACCACTCCAACAGAATATACAAGTAATTTGCTGTCCTTTTAACCGAATCCCTTCTCAAATGGGATGAAGGAAAGAATTTGCTCCCTTCTGGGAGCAAAATCTTTCCATTAAGAGTATTCTGTTTGAGGAAGGAGACAAACATATTTTTACGTTTAGAGTGATTACGGAGCGCCAGATTGGGTGCATAAACCAGATCGGCAAATCTAAGACATCAGAGCAGTCTGATCGGGACCTTTACTTTTTGTTTATCTTACTGCAAAATCCCTAAATATTTGAACACCTTAGAGGCGCCATATTCCTCAAAAATAGACATTTTTTATCAAAGAAAGGTTTAATAAATTGATATATGGTATTAATACGATCATACGAGAAACGTGGCATTTGACAGCTTGTAAACTTTCAGCTAGTCTCGCATTTTTGAACAGGATCAAAACAGAAATGATTTTTTTTATTGTTTCTCTGAATTAATGTTGGCAACATTAATTCAGAATTCAGAGATACGATAAAAAATCATTTCACTTTTGATCCAGTTCAACAACGAGAGACTTACTGAAATTTTACAGGCTGTCAGGTGCCACATTTTTATTAAACCTTTCTTGGATAATAAAATGTCTATTTTTCGAGAAATATGGAGCCTTTAACTCCTGAAATTTGAATAATTTAACTTCACTACCTATTGAAGTGCTTAGAAGATTTTAAGATGCATGGCAACCACTGGAGACGCTGATTTGACGCCTAGTTCTGCAGCGTCTGATTTGGGTCTATAGTTTGCTCAGGTTGTCAATCCCATACTTAGGGTAAATACTGAAGAGAGTGGACACAAATACACAGACCAGGCTGTTTTTGTTGTTTTTTTCTGTCCGTGTTCGGAATATAGCTGATGTGTAACGTAAGAAAAATGCCCTTATATCAAATGCGAACAATGACGGTCCGGATCAGTCTGCGTTTATTCTGATCAGAGCAATCTCTGTTCTTGTATATACCGTATCAAATAAATTTGTAAGCGGGCAACAAAGGCCCTGATCAGACTGCGCAAATGCGCAGTCTGATCAGGGCCTTTGTTGTCCGCATATGGCATATGGACTCGTTTTTGCATTGCGAATCAGATGGTTCCCCGTCAAGACAGTTCGCTGATGAACGTTTTGAGTTAACATAATTACATGTTTGTTTCCTATCATTTCAGATATTTGAGTGGCACGGCGATAAAGGACCTTCATGCAAATGCATTTAAGCCATACCCATTTTTGACGGAGTTGTAAGTATTATGTTATAAATTTATGGTATTTATTTCTATGACGTTAGTTATAATGGCTACGATGTAATAATTAAGAATAATCTTGAAATCTAAATTAAAGTCAAACCTGAGTAAAACAAGCACCTTCGGGAAAGCAGAAAAAACGATGGTTGCTAATGACAGTTAAATTTATATTTATTTGCCTTTCAAGGGACCAAAAATTGACCTCCAAACAGAGATGGTTACTTAAAACAGTCGGCCTTTAGGAAAGGTTTGACAATAATCAGTTTTCATATCAGTGTCTACTTAATTTTTGTTTAAAATGTAATTATTCAATTTATTCATTCTTTTGCGATGAGATTTGTTCGCAGTTTCTACTAAAAAGAACATAATACATGAAGTCTACACGCGTTTGGAAGCAAACCGCAGATAAAGGTTTAAAGGTTCATGTTATTTAAATCAGTAAAAAATCAGATTTCAAATTAACCTGTTCAGTTTCAGACGTTTAAAGAATTCCATGTACATTTTCGTTGTTCAAAATCATTATTGATAATGAAAATGTATCGCTCTGAAATCGTCATTTTTGTAGGTTTTTCCGAGATACGGCAGCGTCTGAACCTTGTCGACGGGACACGTTGACATCGGAACCTTGCCAACTGGAGACCATAGAACCAGGAGTATTTGATGATCTGATACATCTGGAAGCTCTGTGAGTATTCTGGCTTTTAAGGGGAATTGATACACATTCAGGGGAGACAAATGTCAAAATTGGTTTTGTACCATTCTCAAAAAGGATCTTCTCTTTAAGGAAAGAATTTGCTCCCAGAGGGAGCAAATTCTTTCCTTAAAGAGTAGATCCCTTTCCAGAAAGGCCTCGGTGCGGATCCCTTTTCAGAAGGGGATTGAAGTGCAGTACAACAAACAGTAAGGCACAAAAGTTGTCTCCCTTTGCGAAAATGGTGAAAAATCTACCAAGTGTATCCAATCCCCTAAATTGGCATTATACATTATTTCAAGGTCTGACTATCACAAAGCATTTGAAGTATTTTGGATTAAATGGACCATCATGTATAGTTCATGGCATGGTCATCTGAAAGTATTATATTGTAACACATCTGGGCCCAGTTGTTCAAAGCATCGTTAGCTTAACGAGAGCTCTTTGTATCTAAGGTATTATAAACCCATTGACATTTTTGCTGCAGAAATGTGAGTAGCTTTTATGCTACTCACATTTTTTCTGCAAATCAATATCAATGTATTTGCTAACAACTACGTTAAGTTTTGAACAATTGGGCCCTGGTAGCATTGTAAGTACTGATATTTCACTGTAGTCATGATGCATTATTTCATGACATGACAATTTGATAGCATTGGAAGAACTTTGGTTTTAATGTGACCATGATGTATTACTCCAAGGTTTGAGCATCTGACGGCATTACTACACAAAACCATGAGTATTTGATGATCTTACAAACCTGTATGTATTGTAAACACTCTATTAATTGTTGTTATGATGCATTTTTTCAAGGTACAGCTATTTGAAAGCATTGCAAGAACTTTGGTTTAAATGTGATCATCATGTTTTAGTTCATGCCAGACCATCTGAAAGCATTGTACGAGTGTCGTGCAAAAAGTTCTGTCACTAATAGGCTTCCTAAGTTTTATCCCAAGTATATTTTAAAATGCTTCACTGCACTTGAATGGTGTGTTGAATAGATAACGATACCGTTTATTTCGTGCAAATTGCTTTCCAACTGACCGAGTTATTTCAAATTGAAATAGATGCAGTCATATACACTGACCAATTTACTTGTTACATTGGGACATGGACCAAGCAAAGGATGGTCAGGAGTCCACCTTTTTACATGACAACGCCTCCTCTCATAAGTGTGAGGATGTTAAGTCTTTTTTGGCTTCTGAAGAGGTGAAATTTTTAAACCATCTACCTTATTCACCTGACCTGAGTCCCTGTGACTTCTTTTTATTTCCAAGGCTTAAGAATATTCTTTCTGGAAATAAGTATACGTCTAGAAGTTCTCTTGGCAGCGCTATTTATCAGTGTCTCAAACAGATACCAAAAGAAGACTATTTATCTGCTTTTCGCGACTGGGTAAAATGGTTACAAACATGTGTTTCAGTAAAGGGGGAATACTTTGAAGGTTTATAAAAAAATATGTTTGAATACTTTGAAGGTTTATAAAAAAAATATGTTTGATAAAACGTAGCACTGACGTAATCCGAACCCAGTGACAAAACTTTTTGCAGGACCCTCGTATTGTAACACAAAACAGAAGTAGTTGACGATTTGTTCACTCGAGTCATAGTGTTACCGGGGGGCTTGCCCGAGGGTAACATTAACTGTCAGGGTGAACAAATCGTCATATTTCCCTAGTGAGAGTGCATATGTCACACATACGAATACGTAACAAATGTGTTACATATGCGTACAGTTGAACACGTGGCAACGTTAATGTGTTACGTTTGAGCACAACTTTATGCATAAGTAACATGTGGACAAGTTAGTGTGAAGCGTTCGTATGATATGTACGAACCATACACATACGTAAAACCTGTTCAATATATGAAGTAGAGATCACTATTTCGGGAACAATTACTGTGACTGAGTTGTTTCTTTGTATGCATGTTTTTATTTGATACACGGCCCTACTTAAAAACAAATGTTTGGCATCTACTTTTTATATTCAACAGAATATGTTACGTGTATAATTATGAAAATTTCTAATTATTCGTGTTTGTTATATGTATATTAACCCTTGTCCTGCTGAACCCAGATATATCCTGTTTTGCAAACAGTGTAGATCCAGATCAGTTGGCTTCTGAGGAAGCCTGGCTTCTGAGGAAGCCAACTGATCTGGATCTGCACTGTTTGCCATTAAGTATGCAAATTTATAACAACAATCTGGATCAAGTAACCTGATTGGCTGAAAATTAGAAGTGGGCGTGGCATCTTAATTTATTCAGCAGGACAAGGGTTAAGCATTGTTACACCGTAAAATAAAAGATATTGCAAAGATATTGCAACCACTTGATATGCGTGGTTTCCCAGGTAGAACACGTCCATGTTGCTAAAAGCCTATAACTGAAACTTCTAGTTGCAAAAATCATTTAATGTGTGGTAATATTCTTTTTACCCCCCTTGCAAGGATATAATAGGACCCTCACGCGAAATGCAGCTGTAGCATTTAAGGATCAGTGTCCGTGTTTGGTGTACATGTAAATGTTGTTACTAGTAACCGACAGTACAATTTAACCGCAATACTAAGTCACAGTGTGACTTTGTGACTACAACGTGCAACTGTACTTCTAGGCAGTGACGTCACTGAGAGGGTATCATTACTTGCGAGGGTAATATTACAGTGTAACATTGCAGAAATTGCCCTGCAAGTGATGTGCTCCCGACCAATGATATTTCTAATATAGCTTATGAATATTAGTGAGGTATGATAAATATTATTGCTACATTATCGAGGAAATAATGTGTTAAGTTTTATGGGAATCGATTGCTAGGAATGAAATACAATAAACAAAAGCAATATTAGACTAACTAAGTAGAATTTTTTGTCGTTAGGATAACATCGAGTTTTATCGAACCCCGCGCTTTAAATATTTCTGTTTATACGTGTTTCATCTTTGCAAAGCATTGTCATTGTCGTTGTTGTTATTGTTGATGATAATGTTGTTGTTGTTGTTGCCAAACCATCACTTACTCACCATTTGTTTTACAGGGGTATGGTGGGCTGTGGACGACTCGAAACTATCGGAAAAGGAGTGCTTGGAGCTTTCCAAAATCTTGAGACATTGTAAGCATTCTTTGTTTATGTTTTTCGCACTGGTTCCAAAATCTTGAGACATTGTAAGCCTTCTTTGTTTATTTTATTTTATTTTTTTTATTTTTTTTATTTTTTTTTTTTTTTTTTTTTTTTTTTATTTTTTTTTTTTTTAATTATTTTTTTTCATGCTGGTTCAAAAATCTTGAGAAATTGTAAACCTTCTTTGTTTGTATTTTAACATATTGTTTCCAAAATCTTGAGACATTTTCAGCATTCTTTATTTCTGTTTTTCATACTGGTTCCAAAATCTTGAGACATTGTAAGCTTTCTTTGTTTTTGTTTTTATACTGGTTCGAAAATCTTGGGAGATGGTAAGCAGTTTCTGTTTTTCATACTGTTCCAAAATCTTGAGACATTGTAAGCAGTCCTTCTTTTTGTGGTCTATCATACTGGTCTAACGTTCGTCTGATGAACTTTTTTTTCGACGAAGTCATATTACTATCACAGTGGGCTTAACGACTGAAAAAATTGTATGAATATAAATATACGTCGAAGATTTCAGGCCTACAATAACTTTAATCTGTAATTACAGACTATTGATTCACGAACAAATCTTTACTATAATTCTTTTCTACCCTCTACTGTGAGGGCTTGGAATAGCCTACCGGCCGAAGTGAAACAATCTCAAACAATACACTCTTTTAAATACTACTTTAACAAAAACAAAACACCTGTCCCCAAATATTATTATTATAAAAATAGAAAAGCCCAAATTCTCCATATAGATTACGAACGAACTGTAGCTCATTGAACCTGGACCTATTTTTAAAAGGTATAACTGACTCACCTATGTGCAGATGTGGTAGTATTGAGAACTCACAACACTTCTTTTTCCACTGTCCTTACTATCAGCAGCAGAGAAACGCGCTTCTAAATGTGGTTTCTACCTATCATAGACCTACTCTTGATCTTCTTCTGTACGGGGAATTCTCTTTATCATATGATGTAAATATGTTAATTTTTGAAAACATTCATCGGTTTATATTGAATTGTAAACGTTTTTCATGGGATGTTTTAAATACTGATATGGTCATGCGTTTGCTTTACAACATTTATCTGTTGCAAACGGTATTATATTCCATGTTGGATGCCGGGTGCCCCGACCCCTCAATCCCAATTTCCCACCTACCCCCTTCCCATCTCCCCCTTCTACCCCTCCGCCCCCACCGTCCCTTGTTTTGTCCGTTTAAATTTTCTTAACCTTTGCTAACCTCAAAATGCTTTATATGAAATGATTACTATTTGGTGTAAAACTTTACATCAGATTTTCATCATTTTTATCACCCAACATGTAAAAACAACACTTATTGTTAATTATCACTACATAATTCGAAATTCGCCATTATGTATACATGTTGATTGTTTGTGGGAGAAGAACTATATAAGTACTTGTGCTTTCGTTCTAATCCCAATTTGTATAATGACTTGCATCATGTTGTAATGATAATTATGCTACAATAAAATATGTTTAAACCAATCTGTAAGTTTCTTGATAGCGTGTTATGAATGAATTAAGAAATGGTAGAAATATGTGATTGTTAAATTAAAAAAAAATGAAAAAAAAAAAAAAAAAAAAAAAAAAAATGGTAAAGCGAAAGACGCAAAAAAAGTAAAACCGAGCAAGTCGTTTTTATTGGTAAAAATAGCTCATTACTCGTCAGCCATTCCATAGATTTATATTGCGGTATGTCTAAATGACAAAAAAGAAGCTGTCGTGCAAAGAAAGACGCGTTTGGCGTGAATTTAGATATCACCCACGTACCCAGAGTGTGGTATTAACTTTGACTAGGAAACTGTCGATGTTTTGGTGGTGCAAAATGAACTTCGTTAGAACCTCTCTATTAGAATATTGAAAAATTGCAATATCTTAGTTTTTGAAGACGCTTCGTATTTTAACTAACGCTTTTCCTGCTGAGTAATTTTGCATGCTTTTTTGTCGTCTGTGGATTTTTTTTTATTTAACTTTTTTCAAAAAAAAAAATCTTTCAGGAATACCATCAGAGTGTCAAACAGTTTGGATCTATATCACGCCATCTGGGTCCAAACTGTTTGCAAAAGTTATCAGCAGACGATAAAAGTCGCCACTATCTGGGAAAGAGTTAAAGTAAATGATATAATATCCAAGATAAATCACTCTGATTTGAAAATATTTGTCTCCCTTCTCAAAGTAGTACCCTT
The DNA here is from genome assembly GCA_964016985.1 of Anodontia alba. Taxonomy (NCBI): domain Eukaryota; kingdom Metazoa; phylum Mollusca; class Bivalvia; order Lucinida; family Lucinidae; genus Anodontia; species Anodontia alba. The sequence goes on from OZ024823.1 coordinate 39,474,726, forward strand.
AACGGAGCGCAAATGGGGTTTGACAAGTCATGTGCCACGTCTGCCTAGCAGGTGATTCCCATGGCATATTAAGCCTCCTTTTCTCTGAACATTAACAAACATATTTTAGAATGCCGTGTGTTACATTTTTTATTCAACTTTATGTTAACCCTTGTCCTGCTGAAAAAATTATGATGCCACGCCCACTTCTAATTTTCAGCCAATCAGATTACTTGATCCCGATTGTTGCTATAAATTTGCATACCTGATGGCAAACAATGCAGATCCAGATCAGTTGGCTATCTGGATCTACACTGTTTGCAAAACATGGTATATCCGGGTTCAGCAGGACAAGGGTTAAGGAAAAAAGTCTTAACATTTTTTGACGAATTTTTATCTCCCACCTCGTTCTTGGGCATAGCACACACCTTTGGAGACACACCGTTACCATTAAACAGGGCATTGACCTCATAGTTACTATGGTAACGGAGCTATGACGCAATCCATATATGCAACGGTATTTTATGCGTACGTAACGGGCTGGGCATTTCAGATGCATGTATTCAAAATAAAAAATCTTTTAATCAAGAACACACAAAAGAAACAAAATCGGAGACTCGGTTATGAAGAAATTGTAAGACAGCATTCGTGCTTCAAAAAACAAAAAAAAACTAACGTTTTCTCTCTCAAAAGTAAAAAAAAAAAAAAAAAAAATACTGAAATCGGTCAGTTCCATGGTTTCTATTTTTGCGAGTCATGCCAACATGACACGCTTACATCTATATCCAAAAAATAAAAATAAATAAAAGTTGTTCGATGTAAACAGGACGTAAGTGTTTGTTTTTTTTTTTTCAAAGCAGTGCAAGACAAAATCTGTCCAACCCATTTAATTTTTGCTATTTCTTGCACTAAATATATTCAAATAATGATGTTTAGAAGCGGTAACGACTTACATAATTATTCTAAATATGTCTATATTTATTCTGTTTACTTAAAAGTGCTGTTTAGCTTTTAAATATTACATCAAGATGTCCATTAACCGCTTTAACTCTCTGGGCAAAATCAGCAGACGGCTATTTCGGGATATTTGTTGTTCTCTTTTTCGGGAAAATAGGTTTGGATATTTCCCTACCCATCCTTTTTTTACTACATAATCTCGTGAAACAGGGGGTTTGCCAAAATTCTGAATAATGAAACATTTCTTTTTATGACTGTGCTTAAACCTCAGAAACAATTTAGATTTAGGAAAATCATTGTGTTTATTAACTCTTTCACTGCCACAGGCGATAAAAATATGCTTTTGCAAACAGCATAGATCCAGATGAGACGGCTCATCATGAGCCGTCTCATCTGGATCTACGCTGTTTGACATTCAGTCTTTCAACTTTACATATAAACTTCTTTCCAAGCGATAGTTCGTTAAAAAAAAAAAATAAAAAAAAAATAAAAGAAAACGAAAAAGCAGACGACAAATGTCGTCTGAAATTTGCGAAGAGTTTAGAACGCCCGCTGAAAAGGGAGAAAGGCCTAACTTGCGCATGTACGTTAGATTGGTTCAAATAATGAAAGATTAGATTTAACCTGATGACTATAAATATACATAAGCAGACAACATTTTAAAATATTTTTGTTATTTATCTTTTGAGATAATTCGAATAAAATATCTAGCCTTGTTTTCTGTGAAAAATGTCACCAGTATTCATCGGATGGTTTAGCCTACAGACTGCTTAAGGTAACCTTTACCACTCTCTTGGCAAATTCAAACAGAAGATAATTTTGCTTATTTTTCCTAGAATATAGGATCTGACACTTCAAAGTACCAAAGTGTCAAATCCGTCTTTCTAGGGGAAAAAATGAGAAAAATATTTTAATATGTCGTCTGCCATTTTTTTTTTACCCAACATGCAAAGTGTTAAATTGTGTATGAGACAGAAAGCTTAATAATCACAAATTGTTTCAGAAAGTTCAACACGAGATTGAATTTTATTAATTCCGAATTCAAGTATGATTGAGTTGAAGCTTTATCTCTACAGAAATGCAAATGTCTAGTATGAATACAAGTGGATTGCATCTGCAAGCATGCACAAAAAGTGGAATGGTATTTGCACTTTTTTGAATAACCCACAAAATGTTAACCTCTAAAGGGTGAAAATATTTGGGCCCGCAGTACAACGTTCATAAGAAAATGTATAACGGGTTGTTTTGATTGTTGTAAAATTTTACCGATTTCTTCAGAGGTATGTCTTTTTGTGTGCGCGAGCGCTTACAAGTGCTTGCATGCGTACACATGCATGGGGCGGGTCCAGGATGATTTCTGGTTCGATTTGACCAAATTACCGTACTTTCTCTACGTATTAGGATAATCAGGCCTGAGTAAATTGTGAAGACCCAGATCAGCGTGAGCGCTTACAAGTGCTTGCATGCGTACACATGCATGGGGCGGGTCCAGAATGAGTTCTGGTGGGGGTTCGATTTGACCAAATTACCGTACTTTCTCTACGTATTAGGATAATCAGGCCTGAGTAAATTGTGAAGACCCAGATCAGACGCCACAGGACGCGGCGTCTGATCTGGGTCTACACTGTTTCCCACTCATCCGGCAATTTACACACATTCTTAGGTAGTAATATGGACTTCTAGAAGAGAAGTATAAGGTAAAGATTGTGAATATTTAGGGTAAATAATTTATCCAGAATTTCACATGAAAATGAAATTTTGAGTCAAAGATGGGTTCGACTTAACCTAAATCTGCCTCAGATGCGTGCGTGCGTGCGTGCGTGCGTGAGTGTGTGTGCGTGTGTGTGATTTTCGGACGTCACATTGTTATACACTATAAAAGAGAAGTTATGTGAACAAGTCTATTTGATTTATTTATTGAGTTGAGGTTTTACGGCCTAGTCAACTTATAAGGGTCATGTCGAGCCGGTCAGTTTACCTATTCACTCTTTTACTGGTTAACCAGTACTTTGTGCACGTGCTTTCGCTAGAAACTGACAACTGCCCTTCTTGGATCAGCGGAAGGGAAGCAAGTCGGTTTGAATACGAAAGGTAAGATGGGGGTTGACTCATATATTGAGAGAGTGTTTGAGAACGTTTTTTTTTGCAAACCATTTCGCATCTTTTGAACGGTAATTGCAAACCGTCTCAGATGACCTCAACTTATTCTAGTTTGTGAGACTTGATGTTTCATCAAGTGAATTGTATCCATAATAATCAAATCTGTTTTGGATCGAATAAATAATACTCTTCATATTTTCTTGTATAAACAAACACACATAAACTTCATTCGTATTTTTGGTTGTGTCTGTGTCAAAGAAAACTCAGGTAAAAATATAAAGATTGCGGACACTCGCTACTGTCCGCTAAAAACGGAGTTTGGAGTAGTTCGCGAATGTCCGCGAACGCTTTGCTTTTCTGACTGCAACCCAGTAATTCATTTATGGATTTAGAAGCGAATTGCCTTTGAAATAAAACCCGATATAAACTGACAAGGCCCTGTTATCCTTTTACTGAATTTTACTGCGCAAAATTCTAAAAGCAGTCAAATGACCCATAATACGGTAATTGCATGTCTGACGGTCGAACGTCGGTGAAAACGCGTCACAGGAAATTTAGACTCGCATGAAAGTGGGTTATTTCTAAAATTAAGAATTTGGATTATATAAAAACAACCGCATCTATCAATCTTACAGTGTAAGTGGAATAGCCACAATTTCAGGGGAGACAACTCTGACAAAATTGTTCAGCTTCCCTCCTGAAACGGGAAGGGGGTGGTGGGGGCTACTCTTAAAGGAAAGAATTTGCTCCCCTTGGGAGCAAATTCTTTCCTTTTAGAGTGAACCCCTTTTTAAGCATGGAATAGATGTTTAGAAAAAATCCAAACAGGAAATCACAAAAGTTATCTCCGTTGTTAAAATGGCGGCAAATCTGCCAGGTGTGCCCCGTCTCTTTAATAAGGTACAAATTGCCATGTGCATAATGCAAGGTTTGTGCGCGAACAACGAAGACATAGGCCAAACTGCACAGGTGCACCGGTTTGTCTGAGTCTAACAGTTACGTATAGTCGTCTTTACAGCCATATCAATTATTCATCATTTTCACCAAAATACATTAGAGATATTAACAATGAATTTTGTCAATTTCAGTTACTATTTATGGCTCCAGGTCATTCTATTAAAATACGACTTGACATGAAACAGAAAATGAATGAGTTGTCTGTGCAGTTGTTAAAATCGATTGTCTTTACTTTAAAGGAATTACATGAAAATGGGTTACTTTCAAAAGTTTAGAAATTAAAGTGCCAAAGAGTAACCAGACACATCAATCTTACACTTTAATGTGACCAAACTTTATCAACCCTTTCATCCCTGCGTTTCTGCAATGCATTCTTCCGCCTTTGAATTTGGACACATACATTGTTGCAAACAGGGTATCAATCAAGAACATAAAACCAAATGGCAAAGAATATTGATCCTGATGGGAAGTTCTCGTTACGACCTGCCTCATCTGGATCTACACTGTTTGAATAAGTATTTGTTTGGGTCTGCCAGGATGAAAGAGTTAATAAAAATCTTTAAATCTATAAAGTATAGAAAATATATGTATTTACACTCTCTATCAGATTTACTTGAGGAGAGTCAATACACTTTAAGGGAGACAAGTCTCTCAAAATTGTTTTGTCTCACTTCTGACAAGGGGTCAACTCTACAACGAAAGAATTTTCTATGAAAGACAAGGGGATCTACTCTAAAGGGGAAAAATTGCTCCCATAGGGAGCTATGGGAGCAAATTCTTTCCTTTTAGAGTAGATCCCTTTTTAGAAGGGAAAGCTTGGAAGCCACAATATTGCATTACGAAAACACGCCTATTCAAATATATTGAAAATTTTACAACCAAAAAAAGAAAATTATCAGATAAAAAATTCAGTTTTTTTTTCATATTTCTGCTCAAAACATAGATTGTGGGTACTCGTTAGAACCGCCTCGCCGAGGCGGTTCTAACGAGTACCCACAATCTATGTTTTGAGCAGAAATAAGAAAAATAATGTATACCCCTGTAAACCCCAGTTTTACTATATAAAAGTTGGGTTTAAGGGGGTCAAAATTATATAGGCGTGTTTTCGTGATGGAATAATTATCTGCCTTGTAAAATGACAGAAAGCTAGTCCTCTTAATGTCAGAAAGTGATCATGAGACGCGGGATATATATAGATCTAAAATTAAGGAAAAATGACTGGTTGCTTTTGATTTTGTTTGTTTGTAACAAGTGTGCTGTTTATATACTCTTCCTGTTAATGTAATGGGAATGCTATGCTATTCCTGGACTATATTCCCTAGTAGTTTTATATGGAAATGATACCTGTCTTCAAATCTGACAGCCTAACCGTACCGTACGCCACACATCAATATCTATCTCGAAGATCTGTATCAAACGCGTCCGACTGGTAATCAGGAAGTTGCGGGTTCGACCTCCGCCAAGTCGGCAACATTTTTTTTTTTTTTTTTTTTTTTCTGTAGATTTGATCATGAAATATTTTCTCCGGTCATTCTCTCCCTTCCACTGATTCAAGAAGGGCAGTTGTCAGTTTCTGGCGAAATAATCCGCTTATATGGCTTAGAGAACTAAGCCTGCCCAGTAAAAGTGTGGTTAGACAAACAGACCGCGCTTGACATGACCCCGTTGGGTTGAGTGGGCCGTAAAACCTCAACACAAACAAAAAACAAACATGCAATTTACAAAGTAGAAATAATTCTGCAAGAATTTATTTTGTAAAAACACTATATATTGTTTGTTTAACCTACGTAATCCTGGGGTACCATGAAAGGGACAGTTGCAAACAGTATAGACCCTGATCAGACGCCGCAGAACGCGGCTTCTGATCAGGATCTACACTGTTTACATTAAATATAGAAATTTCTAGAAAATGGTAACACTGAAAACTAACCAGGCACTCCTAATATAGAAAATGAACATGCCCAAAGAGGTTAGGTAAAACAGTACACTTGGCATAAATGGGTTAACTTCGAATTCTATTATTTGTAGGCAAATCTACCGGAGCGGTCTGACGTCGGTTCCAGATTTATCCATGTTCTCCACCGTCAACCCGTATATGGAGGGACTAATGAAAGAAATGTGAGTGTCTCATTGAGTGAATACCCAATTTGGGGGAACCAGCCTTTTACAGGATCCTCAGTCTGGAAAGTATCTATGTTTTCTGTCGTGTGCATTTCGATGTGACTATGCATTTCGTTTACCCTTATAACTCCACCCCACAGACCAGAAAAAGGTTTTTGCGAACAGTGTAGATCCAGATGAGACAGCTCGTACGAGGATCACATCAGGATCTGTACTATTTGCTTTTTTTTTTTTCTATTTTGTCACTACTCTGTTTGACATATTGCTTCCAATTTGTGTCTACGCAACATCCCTTATTGATATATTGGACACATTCGATATCATAGAAGGAAGAGTCCAGATCAGGAACTCAGTGGTGAAAAGGTTAAATTCTTGCAATGAGAATCGTGCTGAGGCAAAGGGAACCAGTGCTGAAAGAGAATGGATAAATTTTCAAGGGAGAAATTGATTCGTTCCCTTCTGAAAAGGGATCTACCCTAAAAGCAAAGAATATGATCCCAATGGGAGCAAATTCTTTTCTTTTAGAGTAGACCCCTTTTTCAGAAGGGGGCTGGTGTGCAGAATAGCAAAAAAGGAAGTCAAACAAAAAATCTACCTTGTAACAAATGGTGGGAAAAGTACTAAGCATATCCGGTCCCTTTAACGTAAGTTGAGTGGAGTGGGATTTCGTTTGAGATGAATTTTATACATTATACACGTACAATTTAACTACTGCGCTAGTGAAAAATCCAGAATAACCCAGGCATTCAGCGGTCCTAATGGCTGAGAATGTAAACTATGTTAAGCCCTTGGACTGAGGGGTGGTTGCTCCGTGCGAGATTTTTAGATAAATAGTATTGGTCCAAGTAAATAGAGACAGACAGGCAGACAGACAGACAGACAGACAAAGAGAAATTGCTGTTATTGCTAAATACAATATTTGAATCGTTATGTCATTCGCACAGCCTGATCTGCCATCACTGATTCAGTATCTAATGATTCTGTTGGCGGACATGGAAGGTCATGACAATACAACGCAGACGTACAGACGGGTAGATGAGACGGGCGGATCTGGGCATGTAGTCGCTGTCCACATAACGGTCCTTTTCTCATACTCATCCATTTGAATAAATCGAAAGGTGGACACCACCGATCAGACTTCTAGTGTAGGTTGATCAGAGTCCGGGTCAGAGGTTTCACTATTCGAATATGGCATACCGAACCGTGACAAAAAGACAAGCATTTGTTCAACCAGATTAGCATATTCATTCGATCGCAGTATGAATCAGGATCCTTATTGTACGTCGATTTATTCTGCAGTAGTCATTTTTTTACATAAACGGGGCAGCGAAGACCTTGATCAGACTGCGCAGATGCGCAGTCTGATCAAGGTCTTCACTGTCCGCATACGAGACAAGTTACTGTATACATGTATATCTCGATGCATATTATTATGATAAATCTCCACAGTACATATCCGTTATTGTCTCTTTTACTGTTATTATTACTGTTACTATTCGTGATATATTGTCATTTCTTAAATTTATTGCATTTTTCGTTTCTTTCCAGAGATTTCCATAACAACAAGATAGAAATTATAAAATCGAATTCATTCCTCGGAGTAAAGACAGATACTTTGTAAGTTTTCCAAGAAAAGTTCCCCAAAATGCTTTTAAATGGTCCGCGCCCTGCTGCAGCCCCATTAACCCATTGTAGACTGAATGAACTCCCCCCCCACACTATATATTGGAATAGTCCAATTTCAATTTTGGGTAGTTCAGGCTATGAGATTTAGATACTCCTAGAGAAAAATGTTTGAACTATTTGCAAACAGTGAAGACCCTGATCAGACGTTGCGTTCTGCAGCGTCTGATCTGTGTCTGCATTGTTTGCCAACTACCGTTTTAGGGGTCTCCAGACTACAATGGGTTAAGGAAACTGTACATTTCAAGGGCGGTAACACTATCAAAATTATTTTTGCTATTTTTTTTTGCTCCCATTCGGAGCAAATTCTTTCCTTTTAGAATAGACTCTTATCAGAAGAAGTTTGGTGAGCAGCAACCAAACTGAAAGTCACAAAAGTTGTCTCACTTGTGAAACATAAAAGCTAACAAGTTACCTTTATTAAGGCAGTGTAGTTTTATACCTCTCTCCATATCCTGCACGCGCCCATAGTTGTGAGTGAGATCGTAGATGCAATCATGTTATTGCTATAGAATGCTTTCACCTTAAGTTTGTTTCAGTTGAGGTTTTACGACCCAGACAACCCATTACCCAGCTAACATTCTTTATAAATCTATAGCGGGCCGTTATCGGCCCGACGGGCCGATAACGGCCCGCTATAGATTTATAAAGAATGCTTACTGGGTAGGCATTACTGGGTAGGTCCATGTCGAGTATGGTTATCCTACTCACACTGTTCCTGGATAGGCTTAGTCCTGTATTATTTGTGTTGAGGTTTTACGGCCCAGTCAACCCAGTGGGGTCATGTCGAGTGTGGTCAGTTTACCTAACCACACGTTTACTGGGCAGGCTTAGTCCTCTAAGCGGTTAACCAGTATTGTGCACATTCTTTCGCCAGAAACTGACAACTGCCCTTCTTGAAGGGAGAGACTGGCCGTAGAAAATATTTCATGATCAATCTCCACGAAAGAATGTTGCTGACCTCGGCGGGGGTTGAACCCGCGACCTCCTGGTCCCCAGTCGGACGGCGCATCTAACTGAGCCACCGAGGCCGGCACCTAGTCCTGTAAGCGCCAGTATAGTGCACATTCTTCCGTCAGAAACTGACAACTGCCCTTCTTGAATCAGCGGAAGAGGGAGAATGGCCGTATAAATTATTTCATGATCAATCTCCACGAAAGTTCTGTGGCCAAGCTGGGGTTCGAACTTGTGACCCCTGCATCTGCAGTCAGATGCGCCACCTGCTGCTCTATGGAACCCGGCTTCACATACAGAATAGGCCCTGATCAGACTGAATCTGAATTCGAGGAATTGATTACAGTGATATGTCGAATAACATTCATTTATGAAGGGTGTACAACAGTGAGATTAACCCTTTTATCCCTACAGACCAATACAGATTCTTTTGGAAACAATGTAGATCCAGATGAGACGGCTCGAAATGAGCCGTCTCAATCAGGAGCTACACTGTTTGCCATGCAGTTATTGCCTTTTGACTCAAACCCCCATTTGCAACTATAAATGTGTCCCAATTCAGAGACAGATCGAGGGTTGAGCGCAAGACTATGGTAACTCAAACATATTTTTGAAACCCTTGTTTAGGGGCAACTTGGACCCCTTTGTAAACAATGCAAATTTAGGTGCCATTGCTCATACGAGCAATGGCACCTAAATTTTCATTGTTTACAGAAAGAAATGTTGTAATCTTCATAACGCCTTCATGGTGAGGAGATTAGGTTTGGGGAAAAACAACCATCTGACTTACGCCAGTCTTGCGCTCAACCCTCGAGATATGTCCATTTCAGAAACTCAGGGATGAAAGGATTAATCTCTAGACCTGACTAATGTCGGCCAGAAATCTTAAGTATTTTTTTTTCTTTTATTCGGGTTTACGCCACTTTCAACAATCTTTCAGTCATAACGAGACGGTGTCTGGATGTGAGAGGGAGCTCAATGCTCACGTTTAGGATGCTGCCTTACTCAGCACGTCCCAGACACATGACATAATATTTCACCCAGTAAACGTTAACCCATTTATACTGACATCGGGCTGGCCAGTTCTAGCCCAACTTTATAATGCTGTGCGCCAAGCGAAAAAGCAGTTAGTACTATTTTAAAGTCTTTGGCCGGGGATCGAACCCACAACCTTCCGTTCACAAAGCGGAAGCTCTACCAACTAAGCCTTTGTGGCGGTACAAATCTTGAGACACTTTAACCCATTTAAGCCTAGCGTCCCATAAAAAGGACACTGGCAAACAGTATAGACCCAGATCAGACGCTGCGGAACGCAGCGTCTGATCAGGGTCTACACTGTTTGCATTAAATGCAGGAATTACTATAAAACATGGTAATAATAAAAACTAAACAGACATCCCTTATACTGGAAATAGACCGGTCCAAAGAATGAAGGTAGAATAGTCTATTCGGCATAAATGGGTTAATAAAAGTTTCATCCGAAGATACTGGGAAATTTGGAGGTGCATTTCAATCTATAACTGTAGCTGGTAGGAAGCTAGACTGGCTCCAGTCTCCAGTGACTAAATATTTGTTTCTTATAATCCTGTTTGATAATCCATCAAAATAAAACTAAAATAATCATGACTATAGAGGTTGGTCACGTGACACTAGTGGGCAGCCTTAATAGTCATGATATTATTTTGGTTGTATTTAAGTGGATTATCAAACAGGATTGTAAGAAAAAATGTTTAGTCACTGGAGACTGGAGCCAGTCTAGTAGGAAGCTGGAATTCATGATGTCCGTTCTTATGAAGGGTAATTGAAAAGGAAGAGGGTGGTGCTACTCACCCAATTTGTTTTGACTGTTCAGATCAGTAGTGGGTGTTTTGCTTGTTCCTTAAGTGGCATAGACACACTTTCAGGAGAGGTAGCTGTCAAATCTGGATTGACCCCTTCTGAAGAGGGGTCTACCCTAAAAGGAAAATATTTTTCCTTTTAGAGTAGATCCCTTTTTAGAAGTGGTTTAGTGCACAGAAGGCAAAGCGGTGCAGTTAGAGAAAATGTTTGCACTTTAACCACTGTCCTGCTGAACCGGATAAATCCTGCCTTTACAAAAAGTGTAGATCCAGATCAGTTGGCTTCTGGAGAAGCCAACTGATCTGGATCTGCACTGTTTGTCATGCAGTATGTGAATTTATAGCAACAATTCGGGTCAAGCAATCTGATTGGCTGAAAAATAGAAGTGGGCGTAGCATCTTAATCTATTCAGCATGACAAGGGGTAACGACATTGTAAAATAAAACAAAATCACTTATGGGAACGCACATTCAATATTTTTCAAATGGCTGCTTATTTCCTCATGCATATTTATAAGCAGTGTACTGGGAAACTTACATTTATAGTTTTTTTTTCTTTTTCTCCAGAAAAGGAACATAAAGAGAGCTTCTAAGAATTTCATTAAAGGGCAATGGGTTCACTGACAGGGGAGGCAAATCTATCCAATTCTTTTTGCTTCCTTTCTGAAAAGGAATTTACTCTAGAAGGAAAGATTTTGCTTTCCTTTTGGGCAAAATAATAGGGAGCAAATTCTTTCTGTTAAGAGTAGATTCATCTTTAGAATAGACTTGGTGTGACTTGGTTTCGTCCGCCCTCCTAAAAAGGACATACTCTAAAAGGAAAGAATTTACTCTCAAGTACTCTAAAAGGAAAGAATTAGCTCCCCTTAGGAGCATATTTTTTTCCTTTTAGAGTAGACCCCTTTTCAGAAGGGGGTTGGTATGCAGACTACCCAAATAGAAAGTTATAAAAGTTGCTTCTCTTATAAAAATGGCGGAAATTCTACCAAATAGATATATGTATAGATAGATAGATAGATAGATAGACAGATAGACAGATAGATAGGCAGGCAGGCAGACAGACAGACAGACAATCAGACAGACAGATAGATAGATAGATAGATAGACAATCTTTTATTACAGTGACTTGTGTAGCATGTTCAACAAAATGATAAATATATAATTATTTCAAGTACACCCTTTTTCCTTAACGCTTACAACAGTATGTGCAGATATTTATTTCCGTAGAAAATAGCATCTGACACTTCATGCAAATTGTCCCCTTACGAGACAATTTGCATGAAGTTTCAAATCCAATTTTCTAGGTAAAATAAGAAAAATATTTCAAAATGTTGTCTGCTGGGTTTTTTTACCCAGCATGCAAAGTGTTACTATATGCTACTGACTACATCTTTAGTCACTAATAGTGAGCACTGTTTTCGTTTGTAGGAAGCTAGAAGAGAATAAGATTTCTTCCATAGAGCAGACAGCCTTTAAAAACGCTACCATTGTCAACCTGTGAGTATCATTCTTGAAATAGGCGAGGCCCAAAATTAATCCATTTATGCCTAGCGGCCCTTAAAAGGTACATTGGCAAACAGTGTAGACCCAGATCAGACGCCGCAATTTTGCATTAAATACAGGAGTTTCTATAAAGTATGGTTATGATAAAAATTAACCAGACACCCCATTTACTGGAAATGGACTAGTACAAATAGTGCAGATAGAAGAGCCCACACGGAATAAATGGGTTAAACAAAACGTACTCATAATCAAACAGGCATACCTGAGCAAAAAAAAAAAAAAAAAAAAAATGCATTCAAAGACCTAGGGAGCAATTGATAAGGGTCTGCAATGTTTGTCACTCAGCAAGCACTTTTTTGATACATCACTAGGTAGTCAAGCGGACATGCTTAAATTTTACGATAAATATAGTAAGGAATTTCGAAGTCCGAATATTTAAACTAATTATGATGCTTTGTGCTATGTGAAGACAAGACCTGTTTTCGGATATACGCTTAACCGAGCTGCGGACATGCTCAGAGATCCGGACATGATGTTTAGCGTTTTAACTCTTAAAGCGTCAATCGTAACAGCAGCAAACGACATTAGTAAAAAGTTGTTTGTTTGTTTTTTTTTTGTTTTTTTTTGTTTTTTTTTTGTTGTTTTTTTTTTTGGGGGGGGGGGTGGGGGGGGGGTGGGGTTTGTTGTTTTTTTGGGTTTTTTTTTTTAGAAAAACGTTTTGCATCTAAAATGCGAATCTCCTTGCAGAGAGTAAACGGAAATTTATTCCTACGTTTGTAGGGAACGGAATAGTCAGTTTCACTATGAAAAGTTAAAATCAGTGACTGTTTTCGGAAGGAAATTCCATGATAACGATAAAGACGAATCAAATGCGGGCGAAAATTAAGATGGCGGCACCCGTAAAACATCAATAAAACAGGAATATAAACTCATAAAATATCATCTAACTGTATTGTTTAAGGTGGCCAATCGTATGCAAACGACAGTGATGTTGTGCATTTTCATCCTCTTTTCATGGAGGGACGAAAATATCTGTAAACAATGGCTAACCTGTGCATGGATGACGAAAAAATAAAACGAGCGAGTGCCATAGATTATCGGTCATGTGATCGAAGTCCACGTGACTTTACTGACCGCCGCGCGAATCGCGCCGGTTTTGGATTTTTACATATAGAAAACTATTCGATTAGCTCATTAAGCTTTAATATTTGCCGGGACGTCGGTTTGTGATGATCCCGGAAAATATAAAAAAAAAATCTTAAAACAAACTGTGTTACAAGCAGATTAATGTCTATTTTATTTTCATTTCAATCAAGACAGTTCATAAAGCTTTATAAAAGCAAACATTAACTCTTTCGGTGCCAAATTTCAGACTACATTTTTGTCCTCTGCTTTTCTTTTTTAACAAATTATCCCTTGAAAAGAAGTTTATACGAAAGGTTGAAAGACTGAATGTCAAACAGCGTAGATCCAGATGATGAGACGTCTCATCTGGATCTATGCTTTGCAAAAGCCTTTTATTATCGCCTATGGCAGTGAAAGTCAAAGAATCACATTGCTGTTCGATTTTACCTGTTACATGTACTTTGAAAATTCATTAAACTTTAGTATATCTTTGTCCCATATATCTCTAAGTAATCAAGAACAAAATTTGCGCCGGTACTTAAACGTTTACGGCGAAATAGTTTGTCTTGTTCCGTTCTTATGGAACGGCTATGAAATTGACTGTCAACCCTTGCCATGCTGTATGAATTAAGATGCCACGCCCACTTCTAATTTTCAGCTAATCAAACTACTTGATCCAGGTTGTTGATATAAATTTACATACTTAATGACAAACAGTGCAGATCCAGATCAGTTGGCTTCTTCAGAAGCCAACTGATCTGCATCTACACTGTTTGCAAAGGCAAGGCATATCCGAGTTCAACAGGACCAAGGTTAACACAGAATATTGTCAAGGATGATTTTCACCTCTGTATCATTATTCATTATTTTCAGGCGCTTGAGTAAGAACAGTCACCTCACAGACATTCATGAAAGGGCGTTTGAAGGAGTTCATTTTCTGCAGAAACTGTAAGTTTATTTAGTCATTTGATTTCAAAGCACAGAGCTTGTGCCCTTCAGTGTCTCTGTTTTCGCCCTGTATTAACCTTTATCTTTCTGGGCTAATTCAGCAGACGACAGACAAAGACGACATTTTTTTTATTTTTCTTACTTTCCCAGAAAACAGGTTTTGACATTATTGGAGACAATTGGTATGGAATGTCAAATCCTGTTTTCTGGGAAAAAATAAGAAAAAATATTTCGGTATGTCGTCTGCTGAAAATTTTACCCAGTGCTAAACGTTAGATTATTGTTGATTAAACTATTTTTGTAGTTGTATATAATCAGCTGTTCATGAACACAATTATCGTGCATGCTCGTTGCAAGACCAAATTGGGCATTCCTAGGTCAGTAAGTTTGAAAAGGAAATTCCTTAACACTTAGCATGCTGGGTAAAAAATTCAGCAGACACCTTTTTTTTATTTTTATGCCCACGCCACAAGTGGACAAGAGCATATAGTTCTACCCACTGTCATACGTACGTCATACGTACGTCCGCCCGTCCGTGTGGTCGTCTGTCACACTTTATAGTATTGTTCGTGTCTGCTTATGACAGAAAAATGAATTGAATACTAATGGCTTTATAAGAACTCATGTAAGTCGCCCTCTGAAACATATGTCTTGCCCACTTTGTCTATGCCATCTAGGGTTATCCTTGGGCGACATATCTTTTTGTTACTCGGATCGGACACAAACCAGTAGAGCACAACCACCCAGCAGGCACACAAAGTTGAAAAAAAAACGTCAATTAAACGTTGATTCAACGCCCAGACGTTGAATCGATGTTGTTTCAGCGTTGTGTGCCCACTGGGCAGGGCCCAAATAGTTGTATCAATGCATCTGAGCACGTTTAAGTCCGATATCGCTCTGTTGAATTGAACAAGCTAATGGGCAAGTCACGAAAATATGTGCCATTTTCAGTGAAACTAATGGGCCCTTAAATTTAGAAAACCATGTTATTGAAATGATAATTGGACATAAATCATAAAGCAAGGCAATTGAATTGATATATGGTTTATACAAGCCTTGCATCGATCACTTTGTCGCCACATTTTTTGCTTGGCGTTTTTATGACTGAGTGCCGACGTGACAATTTGTTCCGAGAACGACCGGAGTTTGATGTTTTTGCTGTTTATGCGATGATCCTGTTCTCTTTTGTTAGCTCACCTGCGCCGAAGCCCCTACACCCCCCCCCCCCACACACACACACACACTCACCACACACACACACACACCAACACAAATGGACGCGCTTATAGGATGGTAGTCCATCCGTCGTCCGTCAGCACATTTGACCAGTTATATCTCTGCAGTCTGCAGACTGATCTCAATCATTACTCATCTGTAGCATGCCTCTGGTGGGGCATTGATGACATAGGCTTTTCATGGAAATCCAGTTAAAACCCTGGTTACTGTCCCATGGACTTACAATGGGAAAATGCTTGTCATCAGTATAACTCCTCCAATCTTAATCGGATCTTCCTGAAACTTGCAGGTGGACATGGATAAAATCTCGGATGAGTTACAAAATTGGCCAGATCGGATTATCAATCTTAGAGTTACGTCCCTCTTGATTATTTGAAAACCTCTGTTTGACTTTGTCATCAGCATAAATCGGTCAGTTTTGATTGGATCTTGCTGAAACTTGCAGATAAGGTAGCCACAGATGAAATCTCGGAGGAGTTTGAAGTCTGTCTTAAAGTCATGTCCCCTGATTGCTGAAAAAAACAGAGTTTTGACTTTGTCATCAGCACAACTCGTTCAGTTTCGATGCAGATAAGGTGGCCACAGATGAGTTCGAATTCTGACTAGATATTTTCTTTTGTCTTAGTTACGTCCCCTTGATTGCTGAAAAAAACCTCTGTTTGACTTTGTCATCAGTACAACTTGTTCGGTTTTGATCGGATCTTCCTGAAGTTTGCTGGTGGACATGGATGAAATCTCAGATTGGTTCGAAGCCTGGCCAGATCGGATCATTTGTCTTAGAGCTACGCCCCCTTGATTGCGGAAAAAGCCTCTGTTTGATTTTGTCATCAGCATAACTAGTTCAGGTTTGATTGGATCTTCCTGAAACTTGCAGATAAGGTGGACATAGGTGAAATTTCGGATGAGCTGAACCCGGCGAGATCGGATCATTTGTCTTAGAGTTGCGTCTCCTTGATTGCTGAAAAAGCCTCTGTTTGATTTTGTCATCAGCATAACTCGTTCAGTTTTAATTGGATCTTCCTGAAACTTACATATAAGGTGGACATGGATAAAATCTCGGGTGAGTTCGAAAACTGGCCAGATGTAATCATTAATCTTAGAGTTATGTCCCCTTGATTGCGGAAAAGCCTCTGTTTGACCTTGTCATCAACATAACTCGTTCAGTTTTGTTGGATCTTCTGAAACTTGCAGACTCGTAAGGTTGACATGGATGAAATCTCAGATGAGTTCGAAACTTGTCGGGATTACATGTTTAATCTTAGTATTACATCCCCGTGATTGCTGAAAAAGCCTCTTTCAGTTTTGATCGGATCTTCTGAAACTTGCAGATAAGGTGGACATGGATGAAGCCTTGAACGAATTTGAAACCTACCTAGATCGAATTACTCCCCCTTGATTGCTGAAAATGCCCTTTTCAACCTTGTTATCAGCACAACCCCTTCAGTTTTGATCGGATCTTCCTGAAACGCATATATAAGTAGACGGGATAATATCTCTGATTGTTTCAAAAACTGGCCAGGTTGGCCTTTGGATTATAGAGTTATGTCCCTTTTGTTGCTGAAAAATGCCTTTTTGACCTTGTCATCAGCATGTCCTTTAGTTTTGATTGGCCCTAAATAATTTTGCAGATAAGATGGACATGTATAAAAGCTTTAGCAAGTTCAAAAACTGGCCAGATCAGATTATAAGTCATAGGGTTATGTGCCGTCGATTGCTGAATTAGCCTTTCATTCACCTTGTCATCAGCCTTACTTCTTTAATTTTGATCAGTTCCTCATCAAACTTGCAGAGAAAGTGGACATTGGCAAAATCATTAGGGATGTCGTAAACTGTCCAGAACATGGTTGTCGGCCATCTGTCCGTCTGTCTGTCCGTCCGTCACACTTCCCAGCAGGCACATGACGTTTATACAACGTCGGATCAACGTCGACGCAACGTCATGACGTTGCGTCGACGTTGAGGCGACGTTGTATTTACGTCATGTGCCTGCTGGGTTTGCTTTACATGGTCCTTGACTGCTAAAAGCCCTTAAGGATACAGCTCCTTCGATGATTAGGACATAGATGAACGTTCAAAAAAGTTTGATTTCGAAAAAAGTTTAAAACCTTCACAATCTGATACATAGTGTTAGGTCCCTTGATTGCTAAAGATGTCAGTAATTAATCTTGTTTGCTGCATAGCTCCATCGGTTTGAATCTTCCTTAAATTTGTAGATGAGGGGTCATGGATATATAAAGAATTAAGTCCTCCAGATTAATGAATATTGTAGACATTGAGTGACCCTGATCTACTTTTCAGCACAGGTGAGCGTTAAGGACCACCATGGTCCTCTTGTTTTTAAATCTAACAGCTAACGTAACCTCGTTATTCAGCAATACCATCCACAAATTCACTAACATACTATTCCTCCCAATTTCAGAGATCTCTCAGACTCCAGAATTACAACTCTTCCAACGATCGGTTTGGGAAAGCTCACAGATCTCGTCCTAAAACAAACGCCATCGTTGAAGCATTTTCCATCGGTTTTGGAATTTACCAAAATAGAAAAGGCGGAACTGTATTATCCACATCATTGTTGTGCGTTCAAAAATCCTGAAAAGCAAGACCCCGAAGCCTGGAGAACAAAACAAGCCCAGGAGCGCATTAACCGGCAATGCGCTCATACAACCCCCATTGTCCCAACACCAGCACCATATTGGGACCCTGTCATACCAGCATTGGCCTCAACTGTACGACCAATCCTTGACGTGCTTTCAACATTAAGAAACAATTATCCGTTTAATCTAAGAGCAAAGCGCAGCAGATTCGGTGACACTGTGGAATCACCTCCTCTAAATAGATCAAAGACAAACCATGGAGATAACACAGGGTTCGGACCTCTAGTGACGCTCGAAAATGGGCATCGGAATTCAAAGCATAAAATAATTGACGGTATTTTCCATCGTTCTACTGTTTCAGTGGATGAGAATCTAACGCAAAATGTGCTTTGTGGTGAAATATACATTTATAATAGAAATATACATTGTACACCTGAGCCGGATGCCTTCAACCCGTGCGAGGACGTAATGGGATATTTTTGGCTGCGCGTGACAGTCTGGTTCGTCCTTCTAGCAGCGTTGCTAGGCAACAGTGTAGTGCTACTGGTATTAATAACGAGCCGCAGTAAGTTCACCGTTCCAAAGTTTCTCATGTGTAATTTAGCATTTGCTGACTTTTTCATGGGAGTTTATCTACTGCTGCTGGCCTCAATAGACGTTCGCACTCTGGGCGAATATTTTAATTATGCTGTTCAATGGCAAAATGAAGGTGGTTGTCAGGCTGCTGGATTTTTATCAGTATTTTCAAGTGAACTGTCAATATTTACGTTAACTATAATAACGCTAGAGCGCTGGTACGCTATAAGCCATGCTATACATCTGAACAAACGTCTCAAACTTCGCCAGTCACTGTTTTTGATGCTGTTTGGTTTTATTTTTGCCACTGTTCTGGCCATTCTTCCTCTTGCCGGTATCAGCGGATATGGAAACGTTAGCATCTGTTTGCCGATGAAAGCTGACAATGTTATTGACGTTGGATATATTATTTCACTTTTGATTATGAATGGTTTAATGTTCCTGGCAATCTGCTTCTGTTATGTTAATATGTACTGGAAAGTGAAGAGTGGCAGCGACTGTACCGCCAGGAGTAATGACGCCACTATCGCTAAACGTATGGCTCTTTTAGTGTTCACAAACTTTGCCTGCTGGGCGCCAATAGCTTTCTTTGGACTAACTGCATCTGCAGGAATTCCACTTATTGACATAACAAATTCAAAAATTTTGTTAGTGTTCTTCTACCCTTTAAACTCATGTGCCAATCCGTTTCTGTACGCTATTTTGACGAAACAGTTTCGGAAGGATGTGTTTATTTTTCTTGGAAGATATGGTATTTGTGTTGACAAGGCAAATATGTATCGTGGGACTCACACTTCACGCTCTATGTCTCATTCTAAAGGTGGAAAAGACATGATACTTCATAGCATAGCCCATCCCAATGAATCTCTGTTTTCACAAGTTATGGACAGTAATCACAGTTCCAAACACTCGGTCAACAGCACCCCAAAGATCCATCCGAAATCTTCCCCACATTCGCTGGACGTAATCCAATCATCTTTCACAGAAAAGAACCATCTCCAGAGAGCGGCGGATTTTGCCAACAAAGATCAGAACCTAACAGGAGATGACTCGAGCCCAAGCGAGATAAAATCCCAAAGTGCTCCCGCTAAACGAGAACACAAAAAGGAAGGCCCTCCTTATATGAGAGTAAGAAGTGTCAGTGATTATATGACATTAAACAAGAATGGTTTTGGAAATGGATTTAGATCAGCTCCCCGACAACAAGTCAGTATTGATACTTACGTCAGCAGTAGCACGGACACGACATACTTGAGTGAATCTTCGCACGGGAACATCGAGGACATCTGGCAGATTAGGGAAGACGTGGACGAGAGCGAATTTAATCCTGATCACGAGTCGGACCAGTGCTTACAATCGCTTCTGAAAAATCAACAAAACGCTAACTGTGTGAATAGTGTGTCTTCGGACGAAATCAAACTATCCCAGAAAAACTGTTACATGGCAGGTCATGAATCAGATTTCGATGATGACGAAAACGTATTCCAACAGCTTCTCCAGAATGAACCACGACCCGGAATCCAGTGTAAAGCTTCCGCGGAGAACAATAAAAGCCCTATCAAAGTGGTTTTTAATTCTAAATATAGGTTTGCTAGAAGCCCTTCGTTGAGCAGCTTGGAGGAGACAGCAGAAAATAACCTTCTCTGTTTTCGCCATTCTTCGTCCAGTAGTTATGGTAAAGAGTTAGACCCCTTACAAAACGACGCGGCGTTGAAAGCTGATAAATCCAAAGAAAGTGGGTTCCACAGTTCAACATCATTACACGATGACATTTTTTCATGATGTAATGGGATTTAATGAGGTACAAGTATATCGTGTGTGCCACGTGCAATGGTGAATTATCGTATTTCCCATTTTTGGGGACAGACAGGCCTTTGCTAACAGTGTAGACCCAGATCAGACGCCGCAGAATGCGGCGTCTGATCAGGGTCTACAATGTTTGCCACTCATCCAACAGCTTTTGATATATCAACAAGTAGTATAAAAATGGACTTGTTTATATTTTAAGACAAGAATGGTAAATAGTTCAGGTGTCCCAATATATATATCATATACGGTACCTGTCAATTGTGACATACATATGCTGTAACTATGAAACATGACATTCTCTCCCTTCCGCTGATGCAAGAAGAGCAGTCGTCAGTTTCTTGCAAAACGATGGCCACAAGCACTGGTTAACTGCTTAGAGGACTGAATCTGTCCAGGAAAAGTGCGGTTAGGTATAAAATGATCGGCTCGACATGACCTTAATAGTGTTGACAAGGCCGTTAAACTCCTAACCAACCACCAACTGTGGAAGTATATTCTTTAGATCTTATTAATTTATGGTATTTTGTTACAGTCTGATATAATTCAAACGTGTCTAACATGAAAGCGGTCCAGCGGAAAAGAGTTCTTACGAGTAAATTGTGTCTGATGACTGATTGTCAGACAGGATAATATTTATTCAGTAAAAATCAATTTTAAAGAGGTATTATGAATGGGTGAAATCGGTGAAATGTACGTAATCTCAATCTACCTAATAATGTAGAAGCAGACTTGTGCGAAAGCGGAGTAGAAGTTTCGGGACATATATTGTTGAACCTACGAACCGTTGAAGTTGCATTACGAAAACATGCCTATTCAAATATATAGAAGATTTTACCACTAAAAACATAAAATTTTCAGATAAAAAAAAATCTGATATTTTTCATATTTCTGCTCAAAACATAGTCTATGTTTTTGAGCAGAAATAAGAAAAATAATGCATACCCCTGTAAACCCCAGTTTTACTATATAAAAGTGGGGTTTAAGGAGGTCTAAATTATATAGGCATGATTTCGTAATGGACCAGTTGAAGAATCCATTTCAAAAGTTTCACAAACACGCACAGAGAGAGAGAGAGAGAGAGAGAGAGAGAGAGAGAGAGAGAGAGAGTTGTTTTATTGGGGTTATCTTTAACACTTAGCATGCTTGATAAAAACTTCAGCAGACGACATTTTGAAATATGGTTTATTTTTCCCAGACAATCGGCTTTGATATTTCATGCAAATTAGCTCCTAAAAAAAGCAATGAAATGTCAAAGCCTATGTTTTTGGAAAAATATATAATCAGTTTGTCGTCTGCTGATTTAACCCATAGAGTGGTTAAGATTAAATATCTCCTGATTCGTTTGTCTGCTGCTGAGTTTTATCTGTAAATTTGGTATGCGCGTACCTGAGCTTTTTTGTTTAGATAAACAATCTGTTTATTTGTAAATACATGTACAATGTTCATTTTCTGAAACGATTGCATCGTTCAAAATATATATTTGTGTGACCTCCTTCCGAGATCAAATAGGTTGTATTGTTTTGCAATCCCCCGTCTGTCTGCCTATCCCTGTGCGCATTGCAATTGAGCCAGTGCACGACAAAATCTACAATAAGACTTGTGCGACAAGCGAAGATTCAGATCATCTACCCAGTCTGATCAGAGTCTTCGCTGTCCGCATGAAGAAAGTTTGGGTCCTTAGCTACCCACTGAGCGCAAGCGAACACTGATCAGACTGGGTGGATGCCCAGGCTGATCTGAGTCTTCACTGGTCGCACATGCCATTTTGTTAATTTTGTCATGAGGAGGTTCAATTTATAAGCATGATTACTTCAGTTTTCCTCCGATTAAGGCCTGTTTCAGAATCGCAGGAAAACAAACCGGATATCACAAAAGTTATATCCCTTGCAAATGACGTGAAACGTACCAAGTGTACCAAATGCATTGTTACGACCTTGGCAGTTTTTGCATAGCTTTTAGGTATACATTCAATCTCTGACAACTGCGTCAGTGAGTCGACTCTTTGACTCAGTAGTTAGAGCATTGGGTTTTTATCCGGAAAGACCGGATTCGAAACCCACGAAAGGCGAGAATTTTTTTTTCAGCTATGCTTCATTCCTTTGTTACGACTTTCATGTCGTAAGAGTATGTAGACCCCTTAATTAAACGTATCGGTATAATTCACTCAAGAGTTTTCATTTAATTACAGTCGACTCTCGTTATCTCGAAGTCCAAGGGACTCTGAAATACTTCGAGATATCCGTACCTCGACATATCAGATTTGCAGAACTGAGGACAAAATAAATCGAACAACCACATTTCACATATGAATATGTAATTTGACTCCTGAATTTAGAGATATATTGAAAATATTGTGGAAAAGAGGAGAAATTGCTCCTCAGGAGCAATTTCTCCTCTTTTTCACAATATTTTGTTACCTGTTGTTGGATTTCCATGTTAAAACAGCCTCAGGGACCAGATTTTCACTTCGAGATAAGCAGTTATTCGAGACAGGCGATTAATATTGGTTGTGTCGTTGAAAAACAGATTGTATGTGAAAGCGCCATATATGTTTTGGAAATCTGACCTTTAATTTAAGGTAGACATTAACTTGAGGAATAAATGTGAAACTGGACCCAGATAGCCATATTGACTTGTTGAAAATTTAGAAGTACAGTTAGTTGTTGGGTCCCAGTATTTAGCATAAATAGATTACAGCATATTTGAGGTATAAAACATTTTGAGGTGTGTATGTAAATTCATGGCTTTTGTACAGATTGTTGTTGTTAGAAAATGTGCTTCTGTCGTCGTGTTTCCGTACGAAAATATCTCCGTAATATTCCGTAAAATACAAGTATCATTTTAGTTATGAGCAGCGCCATGTTCACCCTTAACGCTTAGCACTTTGGGTGAAAAAAATCAGCAGACGACTTATTGAAATATTTTTTTTTCTTATTTTTCCCAGAAAACAGGATTTGACATTCAAATCCTGTTTTCTGGGAAAAACAGAAAAATATCATCCATTTGACATCTGCTAAATTAGCCCAGAGCCGGGGTATTCTTTTCTACTGTAGTGGTTTCCTTTTGTAAGAGGAAGGCAGGTGTTTTCAACTCAGTGTGCCCTTTCGTTGAGGTTTAGGCTATAACCTTAAACCTGGTCCTGCTGAACCCGGATGTGCCCTGTCTTTAAAAATAGTGTAGATCCAGATGAAGAAGCCAACTGATCTGGATCTGCACTGTTTGTTATCTAGTATGTGAATTTGTATCAAGAACCTAGATCATATAACCTGATTGGCTGACAATTAGAAGTGGGCGTGGCATCTTCATTTATTCAGCATGACAGGTTAAGGGAATTGATACACTTGGCATTTTTATGCCATTTTGGTTTTACAAGGGAGACATTTGTGACTTCCTGTTGCATTTCCTGCACACCAAGCCCCTTCTGAAAAGGGTTCTACTCTAAAAGGAAAGAATTTGCAGGGGCGGAACCAGGATGATTTCTGAGGGGGGTCGATTTGATCAAATTACCGTACTTGATCTACGTATTCGGACAGAAAAGCCTGAGCAGTGTAGACCCAGGACGCGGCGTCTGACCAGGATCTAAACTGTTTGCCTCTCACTCAGCAATTTTACATACATTCACAGGTAGTATAATGGACTTGTTGAAGAGAAGTATAAGGTAAAGAGTAGGGGTTGTGAATATTTAGGGTAAATACGGTATCTCAAACTTATCCAAAATTTCCCATGAAAATGTTTTTTTTTTTTTTTTTTTCTTTTAATCAAGGCGCGTGTGTATGAGGGGTGGGGTGTGGGGATTTGACTGAATCCGAACCCCTTCTGAAACCGCCCCTGATTTGCTCCTTTGGGAGCACAATCTTTCATTTTAGAGAAGCATTTTCAGAAGGGAGATAAAACAAGTTTGACATTTGCCTCCCCAGAAAATGTGTCATTTTCTCTTAAATGCCGGATTTTACTGTAAAATAGATGAAAACTCAGATAATATTTCTTACGGAGATGTTTTCGTGATGTTCTTTGTAAACATTGGTCAGACTGTCTCATCAAATAAATATATATTTGAACTATTTTTTTCAACTTATTTTCCTGCCCAGTGAAATCCCATCTCTTCTATAAGGCACACATATACAAGAATGGATTTTGATCCAAAATCATGGTGGGTGATCACGTGATTTATAACGCACAGAGGCTGATAATCACTTAATTGTAGATTTTTTTTAGGTTTTACGGCCCAGTCAACCCAATGGGATCATGTCGAGCGCGGTCAGTTTACCTAACCACACTTTTACTGGGCAGGATTAGTCCTCTAAGCCGTTAACCAGTATTGTGCACATTCTTTGACCAGAAACTGACAACTGCCCTTCTTGAATCAGCGGAAGGGAGAGAATGTCCGTAGAAAATACACTCAATCCCCACGAAAGAATGTTGCCGACCCGGCGGGTGTCGAACCCGCAACCTCCTGATCACCAGTTGGACGCACATCCAGCTGAGCCACCGTGGCCGGCACTTAATTGTAAAGTTCCTGTTTCTGAATCATTACGAAAACACGCCTATTCAAATATATAGAAAATTTTATCTCCAAAACTGAAAATTTTCAGATAAAAAAACTCAGATATTTTTCATATTTCTGCACAAAACATAGATTGTGGGTACTCGTTAGAACCGCCTCGCCGAGGCGGTTCTAACGAGTATCCACAATCTATGTTTTGAGCAGAAATAAGAAAAATAATGTATACCCCTGTAAACCCCAGTTTTACTATATAAAAGTGGGGTTTAAGGGGGTCTAAATTATATAGGTATGTTTTCGTGATGGATTTCATTATATATTTATGAATTTTCATAAGACACAGCAGTGAATGCATAATCATTAGTAATTTACTACAGTATCCTTGATTTTTAGTACGTAGGTGCGACATAAACTTAAACGAATGTCTTTCTATTTTTGTTGTTGTTGTTGCTGTTGATGTTGATGATGACGATGATGATTAATACTCCCCGCGTTACAAAAAAAAAATAAATGCAAGGGGCAGGATTAAATAGGAAGAGCAATGATATAGAAAAGTTCAAAAAATAAATCGCACTCTGTGCTCTGTTTTAAAAATATGCATACAGAAATAATGAAATTATTATTTGCTCTGTTTTAAAAATATGCATACAGAAATAATGAAATTATTATTATAATTATTATTTTGAAAGGCTGTGTGGGGGCATGGGGTGGGGCGTACGATTTAATAGTTACGAGTCTTTTATGACGTATTTTGCGGCGCGATCACCCACCCTGATAATGCAGTAGCTTAGCCAGAACTCGGACCCATCAATATTGATGGGTCCGAGGCCAGAACGGAATTATTTTTACGCACATTCAAGAAAAATCTGGAAATATTCTCCCCTAGCATCGTTTCCAAAATGGGGGCTACTCTTAAAGAAAAATATTTTCTCCCAGAGGGTGCAAATTCTTTCCTTTTAGAGTAGCGCCATTGATAAGGAAAATATATTTTGTGTCGTACTCTGCGTAATGAGCGTTACGCATGATTGAATGGTACACCAAACAATTCGAAAGATCTTTTCAAATATCCGATTTTCTTTAGTAAAGAGCTCTGCGCTCAAATGTACAATCAACTAAAAGGCTCCGCCTAAATATACAGACAACTAAAAAGCTCCGCCCATATATTCAATAAATGTCAGCTAAAAAGCTCCGCCCAAAACAATGAAGATTGAGCAACAACATGAGAAACTGTACCTGCTGACATGCGCGTACAACACATACTCCAATCAGCCTGTGCAGTCTGGACAGTCTTCCCTGTCCGCCTAAAGAAACCTTAGATCCTTGGCTATCAAGTGAGTTTGTTTGTGTTGAGGTTTTACGGCCCAGTCAACCCAATGGGGTCATGTCGAGCGCGGTCAGTTTACCTAACCACACGTTTACTGGGCAGGCTTAGTCCTCTAAGCGGTTAACCAGTACTGTGCACATTCTTTCGCCAGAAACTGACAACTGCCCTTCTTGAATCAGCGGAAGGGAGAGAATGACCGTAGAAAATATTTCAAGATCAATCTCCACGAAAGAATGTTGCCGACCTCGGCGGGGGTTGAACCCGCGACCTCCTGGTCTCCAGTCGGACGGCGCATCCAACTGAGCCACCGAGGCCGGCTAAGTGAGTGACAAGCGCAGATTCTTATCAGACTGTTCAGATGCACAGGCTCATGATCTGAGTTGTACGCAAGTCACACGGTACATCTCAAATGTGGCTCATTTGTGACGTAACCGTTTGTAATTTCGACTCAGTATTCTATACTTATGCTTAAGCTAAGTTCGAACAATTTGATTGGTCATGACTGGATCAAAACGACCCTTGTTCTTTGATAACCCCAATGGACTGGACCCTTGCCACTATTTCCTTTGCGTAAATTTCTAACTTTAATGCTCAAGTGTTCTACGTAAATATGACCTAGTATGACCTAGCTGGAACTACTTTTGATTTCATTTTTGTGGAGTTAATCAATGTGTAAACAGGGTCGGAATCACTAACAAACTTAACAGAGCCCAAAGTGCTTTATTTGAGTCGCAGGCATTTACACCCTAGTGAGCACGCAACGTTGAAGCAACGTCCCATTAACGTCGATGCAACGTCATGACGTTGCATCGACGTTAATTCGACGTTGTATATACGTCATGTGCCCACTGGGGCATCTCGGCTGTGCGATTTGACAGCTTTCTTCTGGTCGTTCGATTTATGCTCTTCTCTCCTAAGGTCTTCTGTCTCTTCCAAATATCCTGTGGAGACGGAACAGTGTCGGATCCCGGATTATTTAATAGGGGGTGGGGGGGTGGTAAAATTTCTGAATGGTGGGTGTTACTTTGATCAAATTACTGAACTTACTTGCTCTTGCTCTGCGTATTCCGACAGACAGGCCTGAGCAAACAGTGTAGACCCAGATCAGACGCACAGAACGCGGCCTCTGATCAGGGTCTACAATGTTTGCCACTCACCCAGCAATTTTACACATATTCACAGGTAGTATTAAAATGGACCTGTTGAAGAGACGTATAAGGTAAATGAAAGGGATGTAAATATTTAGGGTAAATTAGGTATCCCCAATTTATCAAATTTATCCAAACTTTCTCATGAAAATGAAATTCTAAGTCAAAGGGGGTTTGCCTGAAACCCCACGAACCCCCTCCGAATCCGCCCCTGCGAAAAGAAGAGATGTCACAATCGAACTCAGCAGAAATGGACAGAAAAGGCACACACAGTGAACCCTCGTTACGATGACAGCATTTGTTCCCAAAAACGTTGCCATTAAAATGAATTTGCTGTTGTACAGAATACTTCATGAGCAGATTGATGTGTAAGAAAGGTCTTGTTTTGTTCTTATTTTCTCATAGAACATGTTTTGGATATGTTAGAATCGCCTCACTGAGGCAAATATCAAAACATATGTTTCTTTAAAGTATTAAATACAATATTCTTGCATAATTTATGACTAACTGCTACCTCTTAAGCGAAGTTTCGTGACAGTCACATTGTCATTATATCGAATTTTATCTTTGTATCGAGTGTCGATATAAAGAGAGTTGTCTGTATTCAGAGATACAGTAAAACTCCAATAACTCGAACACCGATGGCTCGTTTACCATGGCTGATTTGAACGCGTTTTTGAGTCACTAGGAAATTCTTCCGGGAGCTCAAGAAAACAAATATCTAGGGATATTTTAGGAAAACTTTCTTATTATTTTACGGAATTGTATGTTGCATGTACTCTATAGAATCGCCCCATCGAGACGAGACGATTCTAATGAGTATACTCAACATACCATTATTTTATAGACGATTGAAAAGGCATCCCTTAAATCTCCATTTGCCTCTTCCCTGGCGCTTTGATTAGCCTCATTGGCTCGAACTACCCATATCCAAAGCAAATTTCTATGGTCTCAAAGATGCTTGAGCCTTTGAAGTTCGAATGTAGAATTACCAAGTAGTTGCAACAGAAAAACTAAATGAAAATGATGTTTTTATGCCCCCGCCATTTTCAATGGGGTAGGGGCCATATAGTATCACCGCTGTCCGTACGGAAACCATTTTTCGTACGTATGGACGGGACGTCCATACGTACGAAAAATGGTTTCCGTTCGATATCTTTTGAAAAGATTAGTGTATTGGATTCATATTATATACACAAGTTTATAATCATAAAATGTAGTCCAAGTTTGATTAAGGGTAAAATCCACCAATTATTATGGAAGTTATGGCCCTTTTTCAACTTCGAAAAATGGTTTCCGTTCGAATAAGTGTATTGAATTCATATTTTATACACAGGTATATAATCATAAAATATAGGTCAAGTTCGATTAAGGGTAAAATCTACCTATTATTATAGGAGCTATGGCCCTTTTGTAACTTCAAAAAAATGGTTTCCGTTCGATATCTTTTGAAAAGATTAGTGTATTGGATTCATATTTTATACACAGGTATATAATCATAAATATAGGACAAGTTCGATTTAGGGTAAAATGCACCAATAATTATGGGAGTTATGGCCCCTTTTTTCAACTTCATTTTGTGCAAAATGTTTGTTTCCGGGAAAGGATGGCCCGTGAGCGGGGCATCTGTATCATATTGACACATTTCTAGTGTAATCATGACTTGATTTGTTTAGAACTGCCAATCCTTGTGCATCTTTCATGGAAGTCGCCATATTGTTTTTTCTCCGTGTTTTGAAGAACGCACGAGTTCGTTCGATTTGCATATTCGTTCTTCTATCACTTGACTGCCCTCGCATATTCGTTCTTCTATCACTTGACTGCCCTCTCTTGTCACATGGTTTTCCCTGCCTTGAACATGGACGGATCCAGGATGATTTCTAAGGTGGGGGTGTCAATTTAATTAACGGACCGTGACCATTTTTATCAATCATACATACTCTACGTGTTCGGACAGACCGGTCTGAGCAAACAGTGTAGACCTAGAACAGATGTCGCAGAACGCGGCATCTGATCAGGGTTTATAGTTTGCCACTTACCCAGAAATTTACACTCACAGGTAGTAAAGTGGACTTGTTTAAGGACAGTTAAACGTAAATAGTATGCGGGACCGAGTGCGTGAATATTTAGAATAAATAGGGTATCCCAATTTTATCCAATGTTTCTCAGGAACATGATTTTTAGTCATAGAGCGGTTTAGTCGTGGGGTTCGACTGAACACCCTCTAAATCCGCCCCTGCTGGAAGACGTAAATCGCTCCAGGTCTATCGATAAAATCCAGTCTTGTCTGAAGAAGAGCATTCTTTTCCGTCTTAGCACGCTGGGTAAAAAAAAAAATAAAAATAAAAAAAAAATTAAAAAAAAAGGAGTTGTCAGAAGACAACGCAGCTCGCCGGAAAGGGCTGATCAGATAAGAAAACAATCTTTAAATATTAAAGATTAAATGCAGAACTTAAACATAGCAGTAAATGACAGAGTATGATCTGACTTTGATGTCGGAAGAATGTCAAACTGAGGGATGGGGTATATGCCATTGGGACATCTTCCCTTAGGCTAGTGTGGAGGAAATATGAAAGCTATATCTTACATACTTCAGCAGCCATGTACACTTTTCAAAACTTAAACACGGCTATAAATGACAAAGTATGACTTGATCTTGACCTAGGCAGAAGGTCAAACTGAGGAAGGGGTGTGTACTATTGAAAGGTCTTAACCTAAGGTAGGTGTGGGCGAAATATTAAAGCAGCATCTTGAATACTTAAGCAGTTACGAACACTTTTCAAAACTTAAACGCAAACTTAAACATGGGTTTAAAGTATAACCTGACCTTGACCTAGGCAGAAGGTAAAATTGAGGAAAAGGTCTGAGCTATTGAAAGGTCATACCCAAATATTGGTGTGGGCCAAATATTAAAGCAGTATCTTGAATACTTCAGCAGTTACAAACACTTTTCAAAACTTAAACGCAGAACTCGAACATGGGTTCAAATGACAAAAGTATGATCTGATCTTGACCTAGGCAGAAGGTCAAACTGAGGAAGAGGTGTGTGCTGTTGAAAGGTCTAACCATAAGGCTGGTGTGGGCCAAATATTAGAGCTCTACCTTGAATATTTCAGCTGTTATGTACACTTTTCAAAACTTAATCGCAAAACTTAAACATGGGTGTAAAAGACAAAGTAAGAACTGACCTTGACCTACATAAAGAGTCTATTTTGGGGGTGGTGTGTATGCTATTGAAAGATCTTACCCTATAGTAGGTGTAGGCCAAATATAAAGGCAGTACCTTAAACAGTTAAAACACTATGCACATACGTTGACGCCGACGCCGACAGACGCCGACGCCAACGCCTGGGTGACAACATAAGCTCTCCAGGGACATAGTCCCGGCGAGCTAAAACTTGAAGACATTATGAAATATTTTTCTTTTTCTTATTTTTTTTTCCAGAAACAAGTTTGAAATTTCATGCATGTGGAGACAATCTGCATGAAATGTCAAAGCCAGTTCCTCTGGGAAAATTCAGAAAAAAATGTCATCAATTTGTCGTCTGCTGAACTATCCCGGGAGTGGTAAAAGTTAAACACTCATTTAACAAAACCATATTTTGATCAACTGCTTGTTTCAAGCCTAGGTCTGAAAACATTTAAAACTAGCAGAAGAGTTGAATGACAAATTTGACCACTATTTCACTCAATCACATTTGAATTTAGGTGCCATTTTCCATGCATTAGGTTTTACATTGCATTTCCCTAAGAGATTTCAGTGCCATTTTTCTTTAACCGCTAAATGCTTTTAAGATGTCCTTTTATGAATTTCAGTGACAGAAATACTGAGTAATGCAGACTAAACAAAAAACGCCAGAGAAATTAGATTGACTAATGAGCCGGGCGCTGCATTTCCTACATGACTGCATGTGCGCCCAGCGAAACTCATATCAACCAGCGCATGCGCATCCGCGCAGGTTAATTAGTCTTCGCTGTCCGCTTGAAGACACTGGATCCTTGGCTGCCCACATAGCGCCTTGCGAAGACTCAGATCAGACTGCGCGGATGCGCAGTCTGATCTGAGTCTTCGCTGGGCGCACATGCAACCTTGTAGAGAATGCTGTGCCTCGACTCAAATGGTTTTAACTTTCTACCAGTCTACTTTATGCTTTAATGGGGTTTGATACACTTGGAAGACTTTCCACCATTTCTACAAGGGAGATAACTTTTGTGACTGGTTGCATTCCTAAGTGACTGGTTGCATTCCTAAACATAAAGCCCCCACCCCGCACCCCCGTTACATTTTTTCAAACTTCTAAAATATTTGCCGACATCAGCTTGCATTGCATAGAACCCTGTAAGTGATGTAATCAGAAAATATACTAAATTTGGAATAAACATTAACTTTAATGAAACAATTCAACTATTTTATTACAATTTATAACAAGAACAAAATACTGGGCATATGTAACACTTTGCACTGAGCTTTGGGGCAAAGTGTTACGTTCTCCGGGGCAAAGTGTTACACAACAAAATGCAAGAGGAATAAATGGTACCTGCGTGAAATGCCGGTTGAGAATTACAGGATGGACGGAAACGAAACCGGAAGCGAGCACTGACAGTAATGGGAAACTGTCAAATTACTTCAGGATCCACAGAATAAGTGATGCTAAAGATCTAAATTCATGCTTAAGTTTACTCTAGTCGGAATTATAATCTGATTCATAATTTTGACAAACAAACATTTGGCCTTTAGCAACAGCAGTACATTCTTCATGTGCTAAATCCTTACATGCAACACACTGGATCCATTTTTCCCTTGATTTACTGTTAGAATAGGGTTCCACACATATCAAACAATACCATTCTTCATCTTCTGATGAATCGGAACTTTCAGCTTTCCTTTTCTTTGGCGCTGACTTTTTTAATCGTTATGGTTTCGGTTTCATTTGTTTTGCCTGCTTTGTTGATTTTTCTTTCTTCTTTTTCTATTGACGTCTGCGATATTCTTCTTCAATTGAATTTTTCTCGGGTGTCTATTAAAATAGCTGCCCTACGCTTTTTTACGTTCTGTTGTGCTTTTTCTAGGAGCTTTAGGATGGGACCTTATATGCTCTGGTACGAACCGCGGCAACCCTTCGCTTGATATTTCTGTTGTTTCTGTACTGGTTTCAGTAGTTGCCTCGTTGACATAACTTGCTTGATCAATACATCTACCAATGCAATTGTAATGAGCGTTTCCGTCCTGGCCGTTCTTAGCTATATGTTCTCTTCCTGGTGCGTGTGCATATATCTGAACATCATTCTGTAGGCCTATGCACTGATACAGTATTGCTGAAACACCTAAACTATTGCAGAGGGCTACGAGAACTAAATCAATGATTTCATTACTGAAGTCCATTTTAGTGATATAGTTTTCAATGTCATTTACAATGTCGCGGTCACCAGCAAAGTCAGCGTAATAGCCCCTATTCACAATAGTTTCATTTCTCAGTTTGAAACAATCTGATCATGCGAAAGGTCCTCGATATTTTTTTTACAGCCAGGCTCCTTCTCACAGCATGTAGGAGGCAATGTCCATCGCCTGGGACACGTATTACCAATCGGTTCAAGTTTCGAGCATACGCATCCAATTTATCCCACGCTTTGAAAAATGTGCATTTATTCCCTGCATTCTCTGATTCTGTGCTGATTTCACCAGTATTATTAGTTTGAATTACCGTATTCGACCTAATTACCGCACATACCCCTATAAGCGCAGTCAAGAAATTCCGTAGTCTTCAGATTACAACCAGTGTACTTTTTTCTTTACTTCTTTACAAAGGCATATGTTGTGGGTACTCATTTGAATTGCATCGACAAGTCGATGCAATTCAAATGAGTACCCACAACATATGCCTTTGTAAAGAAAGTCAGAAAAAATCGCACAGTCATCATTAAATAAGTCCTTTTCTGATCTTTTTTATAGTGTATCCTTAGTAGACAGATACATATTTGACCACAAATGAGTGTGTCCTGTAAGTTTGAAAAATCTAAGCGCACAGTGCGGTAATTAGGTCGAATACGGTATTAGTTTAAATTTGGTTATCCCCATGATTGTTTATATTAAGTGCATCTGATCCCGTAGGCTCGCTGGGTGTCTCAGTTGCAGTTTTATCCGGTCGATCAGTAACACTGCTCGGAGCAAATTTATCGTCGTGAATAACGTCCCTGTTGAAAGGATGCACACCGGAGACCTTGAACCCGTGAACGATATTTACACGAGTAGCTACTTTTGGCCAATATTCTTTCACGATACAGTGTAAGTCATAAACTGTCAACGTTTTTCCTGAATGGCTGCGCATCCAACTATCTTGAGCGCTTGCTAATTGCTTTTTGAACGAATCAAACACTGACCTATCTAAAGGCTGCAACTTGTGGGAACAGTGTGGCGGAAATGACAACAACCTGACCACCCCATTATCTCGTGCGTAGTTTAAGATATCAATGTGCAGGTGCGATTCGCGGTTGTCCAACAATAGCAACACCTTTTCTCTTTCGATGCTCTCGTGTGTTTAACAAAGTGTTCCAAAAAGTTCAGAAAATTATCATTTGTCATCCACTCTGAAGGATGCGTGGTCCCTATATAGTCGACTGGCCCATCTCGAATAAAGTGATCATGGTACTTCACACGAGGGAAAACGAACATTGGCGGCACTGTGTTGCCGTTACATCACGTGAACTTACCTATACAATTTTGATCCCCTTAAACCCCCACTTCTATATAGTAGAACTGGGGTTTACAGGGGTACATATAATTTTTCATATTCTTGCAAAAAACATAGATTGTGGGTACTCGTTAGAACCGCCTCGGCGAGGCGGTTCTAACGAGTACCCACAATCTATGTTTTGAGCAGAAATATGGAAAATATCAGAATTTTTTATCTGAAAATCTCCATTTTTTGGTTGTAAAATTTTCAGTATATTTGAATGGCATGTTTTCGTAATGAGCACTAGCAGCTACACACATAGTAATAAGCTCCCCACGCTCAGAGAAAGTTATCAATCCAATTTGTTTCAAACCTTTTGTGGCTACTACACGTCTTGGGTTTTTGTACAGTGGTTACTCCTGTTTCGTCCAAGTTCCACACATCACCAGCTTGAACAGATGGCCCAACTTGTCCATAATAGTTGCCAACTTGTTGAAGAACATATTGACATTTGCCCTATTAAAACAAAATACTCGTAACATGCGTGTGGCTTCCGGCGTTCTTATTGCTAGGTCAGCATTTCGCTTCATGAAGGCAGAGAACCAGTCGGGTCCAGCACATTTATTCTGTATCCACGAATCAGGCATTGTATCTGCAAATGCGTCGGCACATTCGTAAGCCAAGACACAAACTTCTTTGGGACTTAGTCCAAAATAGACATTGCTTGCTGTTTATAAATAAGTTTTTGATATGTTCTCCTGTGTGGCTGAAAAAAAAACTGGTTTGTACGTACGCTCTCTGAATCTTTTAACGTTTTCAGTTCTGACTTCTTTTGCCTTTTTAATATATCTGCATAGCATCATAGGATTGATCTTTATTTCATTAGCCACAGATCGAATACTTCGTCCACATCCAATCACATCGCTGATGCCTTTTTCAATGACATCGATAGGTACCTTGGATGGCTGTCATTCGTCTGTAGTTTCTAACCATTCTATAAAGAAAAAAAATACACAATTAGCCTAATTAATTAGAAAAATCTAGAATATCGAGGTCATTACATATCACGTGTCACGTTACTAGGCATATCGGCCCATGTATCTCCATATTGGCCCGAGGGCATAAGGCCCTCGGGCCAATATGGAGATACACGGGCCGATATACCTAGTAACGCGACATTTAACGTCATAATCTTTTTATTACATGGATTTTGCATTTTCCTTACGTCATTCACGCGCATATGACGTAAGCTAGCTCGCCAATATGGGTACACGCGAGGGCCATTATGGATAAGCGGGCCAATATGGGGAATGGAATCATGAGCCATTTTGGACTGCGTAATCAAGAAAACTGTTACTATTTATAGTAATACATTTAATAATTAGGTTACTACACGTCACGCGTCGCGTTACTAGGCATATCGGCCTGTGTAACTCCATATTGGCCCAAGGGCTAATATGGAGCTAGCAGGTCGATATGCCTAGTAACGTAACGTATCGGCCCGTGTAGCTCCATATTGGCCCGAGGGCTATTATGGAGCTAGCAGGCCGATATGCCTAGTAACGCGACATCTAACATGTCGTAACCTTTTTATTACACGTATTTTGCACTTTTTTCTGTAAATCATTTATTGGGTATTCGCAATGAATTTGAATTTTCTTTCATCGGTTGCAAGTTAGAAGTAATTAAGCATCTCCGGACCCCGTCATATTGGTAAAAGCGTTAAGCATGATGTTTCGCGCTGAAACCGTTGCATCATTCGCGTGCATAATGACGCGGTTATTATGGATAAGCAAGCGGGCCAATATGGGTAATGGAATCACGAGCCATACTGGACCGCGTATCTAAGAAAAAATGTTACTATCTATAGTAATACATAATAATAATCATCATCATTGAAGCGGTTATGGAAGTTCTAAAAAAGTAAATATATTTTTTTCTGTTTCATTAGTGCCGATATTATTGTGCTAGGTGTGATAGAATGGGCACGGGGCAAAGTGTTACAGTGTAACAGTTTGCCCCACGTACCATATAACACATTGCCCCGATCGCAGTCCTTTAGACACATTTGATTTACAATAATATCAAAGGTAGGCCAAATAACATTTCATATTGCAATCATCCCTTGGATGTATACTATCTTTTAATCATAACCTGACTCATCCACCAACCTCCGAGTATAAAACAATCCGACATTTAGACAAACATAGAAAATTTACTTACTTGTCGCATTAAGCACTGACTCCTCTTCTAAAATTAACGGTCGGCGGGAACTGCCCACAACCTATGGGATAAAATGGCGTCTCCGAAAATTTACAGCGCAGTGGTAATGACGTCATAGATGACGTCATCGAGTCGACACTTCAAACGTAACACTTTACCCTTGGTAACATTTTGCCCCGGTCTCCCCTAGACTTCCTAGCATTCCTACAAGGGAGATAACTTTTGTGACTGTTTGCATTCCTAAGTGACTGGTTGAATTCCTAAACATAAAGCCCCCACCCCACACCCTTAGCCCATGAACAGGGATCTGCACTAAAAGGAGAGAACTTGCCAAATGCTCCCACATGGTGCAAATTCTTTCCTTTTTGAGTAGACCTTATCAGAAGGTAACAAAACGAGTTTTAGTTACCTCCCCTAGCAGCGTATCCATCCCCCTTTATCATTTACAGACTTTATGGGTCGATTGTTTACAATCGGGCCATAGTATACACAACCAAAATTTCCTTAAATGTCCAGGGCCCAGTTGTTCAAAGCGTCGTTAGCTTAACAAGCTCGTTAAGGGTCATTTCGTTAACTATTTTAACGGATTCAATATACAATATTCTGATATTTTTTGCTGAAAAAATGTGAGTAGCTTTTGCACTGCAAAAGCTACTCACATTTTTTCAGCAAAAAATTTTGGCATATTTGCGTATCACTCGATCTACGTTTTGGGCCCAAGTAATTATCATAAACCAATGAAATCAAACCGCGCGTTTATTAGAAATCCTGGTAACGTGCTGTTCTTGTACGTCAGTGCAGTGCAAAGCGGGTTATCAGTAAAACCTCGACTGGGACTTCGGCAAACAGTGCAGACCCAGATCAGACCCCGATCTGATCAGGGTCTGCACTGTTTGCTTAATTACAGGAAGTTAAGGATTAAATGAAACTAAGTCTCCGTTCAGGACTATTTTCCCAGCCTACGCTCAGAGACAATCAACCCACCAGGGCTGTTAGTGCTTTGATTTAAGCAGCTATCCTGTACGTCTCTCTTGACTTGGCTAAACAGATTTTGGCCAGCCAGGTACTTGAAGCACATGCGTATTACGACAGAAAAAAAATCTGGGCCCGGTTGTTCAAAGCGTCGTTAGCTTAACGAGCTCGTTAAGGGTCATTTCGTTAACTGTTTTAGCAGATTCAATATACAATTTTCTGAAATTTTTTGCTGAAAAAATGTGAGTAGCTTTTGCACTGCAAAAGCTACTCACATTTTTTCAGCAAAAAATTTCAGCATATTTGCATAACACTTGATGTAAATTTTAACCGACATCGTTAGCTTTGAACAACTGGCCCTGGATCGATTTTACTCATTGCCATGGCCCGAAACGATATTTGTACACAAATGTATAAACATCTCACCAATTTCAAAGCTCTAGCTCACTTTTCAAACACTTGCTGACAAGATAAGCGTGACGTCCGGACCAACAAATGACTAGAGTAATATGCCCATCCACTGTTTTTGAAGTTGGGGGTATAATTACCTTGACACCTAGGAACCATAGCTACAGATAAGATGCATCTTTCAACCAAAATGTATTGATTTTTTTTTCTCTTATTTCACCACGAAAGTATGTTGCTACTCATTAGACCAGCAAATGGCCCGGATCAGCCAGGGTAGCAGCCTGTCATCAAGATCTAACCAGCGAGACTCAAAAGGTTTAGCAACCGAGTTGCAATAACAGCAGATGCAAACAAAGCTCCGAATAAAGGGGGTAATGGCAAGCTTTTCTTACTTTTGCATACAAAAAGAAAAACGCGTCTTGTGGTTACTCAATGAGATATGATAATTTAAGGTGCAATAATAATTTTTGCAAAATTATATTGAAATCGGTCCAGTGGTTTCGGACAAGAAGATTTTTTAAGTTTTTAGTTAAAAAATCTATTTTTAGCTCCTGTGACCTAGACATGCAATGGAGCGGAACCATTTGAACAACTTTGAAAGAGGACCAACCAAGGATCATTCCTGTGAAGTTTGGTCAAATTCCTATCAGTGGTTTAGGAGGAGATGTTGTTTAAGGATTGTGGACGGACGGACAACGACGACGGACAGTGAGTGATCACAATACCTCGCCTTGAGCCTTCGGCTCAGGTGAGCTAATAAATTAAAACAACGAATCGCTCATCTGAGTAAAACAGCCAATGCAGATGCCATGCAATATTCTTCCAGTATTGCCACAGCAACTAGGTCACAAATTTGATAGTGCTGTAAAAAAGGTCAAAGGTCGACCTAGGATCATTATTTGAACAAACTTGGTAGACCTGATGGTATATACCAAAATTCAGCTTCAAAGCTTTCTTGGTTCTGGCGAAGATTTTAGGTGGATTTTTTTTTTCTTTTTTGCAATATATGGGTATGGCAGCCATTTTGTTCAATGGTGTAGAACCATTTGACCACATTGTCAATACCCTTGACAGAAGGCCCCATGTGAAATCTATTGAAAATTGGTCAAGTGGTTTCAGAGAAGAATTCTTTAAAGATTACACGATTTTATACACGTATATAGCCATGGGACAAGGGCAGATAATCCCCGGGGACAAAATTTTATTTGTAACTGAAAGGTTTTACTATTTTAATCATACATTGTAAGTTTCAGCCGTAAGTCTTCAATACATTTTGATAAAATTTTTCAACAGTTTCTCCATACAAATGTAAGGGGACGCAAATTTGACCTTGCCCTAAACAGGTCAAAGGTCATCCTAGGATCATCATTTGAACAAACTTGGTAGACCTTGAGTCCACTATGCTATATAACAAAATTCAGCCTCAATGCTTCTTGGTTCTGGAGAAGAGGTTTAAGTGTTTTTACCATATATGGCCATGGCGGCAATCTTGTTCAATGGTGCGGAACCGTTTATCAATATGCCCAATGTGAAATCTGGTGACAGCGACTGACAGCCAGTGATCACAAAAGCTCATTCTGGGTGCTTGGCTCAGGTGAGCTAAAAACCTATAAATAATCACCTGGGCCCGGTTGTTCAAAGCGTCGTTAGCTTAACGAGTTCGTTAAGGGTCATTTCGTTAACTGTTTTAGCAGATTCAATATACAATATTCTGATATTTTTTGCTGAAAAATGTGAGTAGCTTTTGCACTGCAAAAGCTACTCACATTTTTTCAACAAAAAATTTCAGCATATCTGCGTATCACTTGATGTAAATTTTAACGAATCGTTAACTAACGACATCGTTAGCTTTGAACAACCGGGCCCTGATCTGTAGATAAAAATATCCATGATAACAATAATTATCTCATCTGGATGTCCCTCGAGCCGTTGCCATGATGCACTTACTTCTTTTAAGGCATCAGACTTTTTAGGTATTAGTAGCAAAAACAGAGAACACTGGTGTTGTAACATACGTGTGGACAGAAAAACAACAACAAAAGAGTGCTGTTTAATGTGCTTGTTCTCTTCCACATGTCTCAAAAACAATACAGCCATAGCTCTAGACAATAACTTAAGATTTTTTCTAATTTCTCCACATTGTTGTGGTACTCATTAGAACTGCCTTACTGTGACAATTCTAATGTAACTGAGCACCTGCAACACTTTTTTGTTTTTATTCTGCAATATGCACAGCTCCAAGAAAGAGGGGTATTCCGACATCACGAAAACATACCTATATAATTTTGACCCCCTTAAACCCTACTTTTATATATAGTTAAACTGGGGTTTACAGGGATATACATTATTTTTCTCATTTCTGCTCAAAAACATAGATTGTGGGTACTTGTTACAACTGCCTCTGCGACAGAATGTGGGTTCTCATTAGAACCGCCTCGGCGAGGCGGTTCTAATGAGTACCCACCATCTAGGTTTTTTGCAGAAATTTGAAAAATATCAGAATTTTTTTTTTCTGAAAACTTTCATTTTTTTTGTGGTGAAATATTCAATATATTTGAATAGGCATGTTTTTGTAATGTAAATATTTTTCCTATATCACCATGACAAAATATATTGCTGCTTCTCATTAGAAGTATTTTCGTGAGGCACTTCTAATGAGTACCCACAGCAAATGCTTTGTGGAGAAATATGGAAAATATCAATACCTTTTGACTGATAAATTCATGATGATTTGGTGTTTTACGTCCCTTTCAACATTTTTTAAGGAGACGATGGAAGGATGATAATGAAAGGCTCTGTGCAATGAAGCATCATACAGTCATGTTGAATTCAGCCGCTATGGAGACCCGAACCCGAGACCTCGTAATCCAAAGAAGTCAG
The DNA here is from genome assembly GCA_964016985.1 of Anodontia alba. Lineage (NCBI taxonomy): Eukaryota > Metazoa > Mollusca > Bivalvia > Lucinida > Lucinidae > Anodontia > Anodontia alba. Next base: position 39,515,236 of record OZ024823.1, read on the forward strand.
AAGCACTTACCACTCAGCCACCCTGAAGCTGCTTTGATTGATAAAAACACCTTATCTAAAGCTATGATATATGTTATGGGTACTCATTAGAAATACCTCCATAATGTCATTCTGTTAAGTATCTCCAACATAAACTCTTTTGGACAAATAATATATCAAAACTTTTAAGCCGAATACCGTAATTACTCTAAATACTGGCCTGAGACAGGCCTGAGCAAACAGTGTAGACCCAGATCAGATGCCGCAGAATGCAGCATCTGATCAGGGTCTACACTGTTTGCCGCTCATCCAGCACTATTTTAGACACATTAACAGGTAGTAAAATAGACTTTTTCAAATTTTAGGACAATTTTTTTTATTTGGGTTTTACGGCCCTTTCAAGAATATTTCACTTATATCGAGCCGATCATTCATCAAAGGTGGGCGAAAACCGAAGAACCCAGAGAAAAACACCTGACCATCCATAAGAAGAACTTGGCTTTCCCACATGCTTACGACAAGTATGATAAGGAGTTATGGTGTCCCAATACTTGAGGTAAATACGATAGTAAAGTTTTTATCTAGCGCTATGAAATTTACAACATGATATAATGGAATGTACTCATGCACACAGTTCAGAAAATAAATATGTCTGCTGTTACTACAGACTATTTATCTTTCTTAATGCTTAGCACTCTGGGTAAGAATTTCAGCAGACGACAAATTTATGATATTTTTCTTATTTTTCCCAGAAAACAAGATCTGACATTTCATGCAAATTGTCTCAATTTGCATAAAAAGTCAAATTCTGTTTTCCGGGAGAAGTAAGAAAAATATTTCAAAATGTCTTCTGCTGAAATTTTTACCCAGCATGTTTAAACACAGCACCTAAGACAAACCTTTAATAAACGAAGCAGTTCAGTGAACCATTTCTAAGCTTTATTTGGCCACCACTGCCTTTCATACAACAGACATCTGGGTCCGGTTGTTCAAAGCATCGTTAGCTTAACAAGCTCATTAAGGGTCATTTCGTTAACTGTTTTAGCGGATTCAATACACAATATTCTGATATTTTTTGCTGAAAAAATGTGAGTAGCTTTTGCATACTCACATTTTTTCAGCAAAAAATTTCAGCGTATTTGCGTATCACCCAATGTAAATTTTAAGGAACTGTTAACTAACGACGTCGTTAGCTTTGAACAACTGGGCCCTGATTTCTGTATGAAAGATGGTGAACTATTTTAAATTCTTTTGAATGGATTCAGTCATAGCTCCAAAAAAGGTACTTCTTTCAACCTAAAATTGCTGATATTTTTCTTATTTCTTCACAAAAAACATATATTGTGGTACTCATTAGAAGCGCCTCAGTAAGGCGCTTCTAATGAGTACCCACAACATATGTTTTCATCGAGAAATAAGAAAAATATTTCCTGATACCTCTCTTATCTGGAGAAATGGATTCTGATGGAGCATAAGGACAGGAAACTCAGTTTTTGAACAATAAGTACAATCTGTCTGTGACATAAATTTCAACTTTATTTACGCTGTAATGTTAAAAATTCACATATCATACAAAGATCAAGAGAAAAGAGATACTCAGGAAAGAGTTTTAGTTGTCTTTGTCTTAAAAACAAGTTGTGGATACTCATTAAAACTGTCTGATGCAGTTCTAGTGAGCATCACCACATTTTCTTTTTATTTTGTTGTTATTTTTTTTCAAACAAATTCCTAAAATTAGCAATGTGAGGAAATGTACCTTATGATATGTGCCCAGCCTTATTTATTACTTTTCCTTTGTGTGTGGGTCGGTCAAAACGTTTCAAATAACAACATCTTCTCCTAAACTGCTGAAGCAATTTCACCAGAATTTGGGGGAAATGATGCTTTGGTATTGTGAATTTAAAATAGCTAAAAATATCCTGGTAAGGTATCAAAATCTTGGTTCTCAATTCTTTCATTTTATTTGTTTGTTGGCTGAACAGGTAACATATACCGGCAGGGAAATTTGTATAGCCTTGCAATACCTCGACTATTCAGCATCAGGTATAGTGGGCTTTTCTACCATGCAATACCCTCCCCCGGGCTTTTCTACCATGCAATACCCTCCCCCCCCCCCCACCCCAACCCCTCAAGTATCCATCATAGGGTTGAGGGGGCTCTTGTAACACAACTCTTTGGTAGGACTAGTCTATTTCCAATAGCAGAGTGTCTGGTTAGTTTTTATTATTACTATGCTTTATAGAAATTCCTTTATTTAATGCAAACAGTGTAGACCCTGATCAGATGCTGCATCCTGCTGTGTCTGATCTGGATCTGCACTTTTTGCCAATGAACCTTTTGGGGGTTTCCACGAATAAAATGGTTTAAGTGAAATGGATAACTAGGGTATTTTGATTTTCTGTCATGTTTTTACATGAAAGACAACTTCTGAAACTTCCTGATTGCTTTGCTGAACACCAACCCTTTCTGAAAAGGAAAGCCCCGCTCCTAGATGAAATGAATCTCAAGTATTGCGAAGTAATATAATATCCCCTGCCAATCTGTTACCATAGGAATTTTAATGGATCAAAAAGTCATTATAACATACAATATGATTTCAGCATCTTCAAATCACCTCCAGTTTCATGAGTCTCATTTGAGTACTTTTTCAAGTTATGACAGGATCCAGGGCCCAAGGCCCAGTTGTTCAAAGCTAACGACATCGTTAGTTAATGATTCATTAAAAATTACTTCGAGTGATAGGCAAATATGCTGAAATTTTTTGCTGAAAAAATGTGAGTAGCTTTTGCAGTGCAAAAGCTACTCACATTTTTTTAGCAAAAAATATCAGAATATTGCGTATTGAATCCTCTAAAACAGTTAACAAAATGAACCTTAACAAGCTCGTTAAGCTAACGACGCTTTGAACAACTGGGCCCAGTTTTTCAAAACTTAACGAGGTTGTAAACTAACTTGACGTTATAAGTTCTACCTTGAAATATGGCAAATACATTGATATGTTTTGCTGAAAAAATGTGAGAAGCTTCAGCATTGCAAAAGCTACCCACATTTGTGCAGCAAAAATATCAATGTATGAAAAAACCTTAGCTACAACAGTTAACGAGTTTGTCATTTAGGATCTCTTTAAGCTAACAATGTTTTGAACAACTGAGCCCTGATTTTCAAACAGAACTGAGCAGACAAACATGGTAAATATACCTGAAGTTCCTTTTGTTGACTTGTCAGTAAAGCAGAAAACTTGTGTTCAGTATTTGATGCTAATTCTGGGATATTTTTTATTTCTTCATAAGAACATATTCTGTGGGTACTCATTATAAGCACCTCAGTGAGATGTTTCTAATGAGTACCCACAACATATTTTTTATGGAGGAATAAGATAGATTAGATTGTGTAGTCGATGGCAAACCATTGCAAAATCCCCACGCTTGGTGCTAATGTTGCTAATAACATGATGGATGGACGGAAAAATAATGTTGCTCTGGCACACCCTTACCACTTGGGCATTTGGTTAAATTCTGCCCTGTGGTTTAGAAGGACAGTGTGATGGATGGACACACAGACAGACAGTGACCTTTTGACCCCACCAGGTCACATGGGGCAGAGTGAAAAATGTTGCTCTCGCACTCCCTTACCACGCAGTGAAGTCATGTAACAAATTTGGTTAAATTCTGCCCAGTCATTTAGGAGGAGATAGCGTGACGGACAGACAGAGGTGTTCACAATATCCCCATTGCTAAAGTGTGGGGATAATTTTCCCAGAATTATCACTGACTCCTTTACAAGTCCTCTGAGTAAGGGACAAATAACCATAACGCAGATACTGCTCAGGATCTTTGGGAAAATGTTACTTTTACACCAGGGCCCAGTTGTTCAAAGCATCGTTAGTTTAACGAGCTCGTTAAGGGTCATTTCATTAACTGTTTTAGCGGATTCAATATACAATATTCTGATATCTTTTGCTGAAAAAATGTAACTTTTGCACTGCAAAAGCTATTCACATTTTTTCAGCAAAAAATTTCAGTATATTTGCATATCACTCGATGTAAATTTTAACGAATCGTTAACTAACGACGTCGTTAGTTTTGAACAACTGGGCCCAGGACAATGCATGTTGATTTTGTTCCTCACACCACTAAGAAGACATGCACCACCTTCTAGGTTTTTCAATGATTCAAAGACTCGAAGTACACTTACTAAATCATGTTTTACAACATCAGCACCATAATCAAGCACAAGAGCTTTTATAAATACACATTTACCATTACCTTAGTTACCTTATTCTGCCAGAACTGATTTTTTAAACTTGAGTTTTTTTCTGGTGAAAGAATATGCACAAGAACTGGTTAGCTGCTTAGAGGACTAAGCCTGCCCAGGAAAAGTGTGGTTAGGTAAACTGACTGGCTTGACATGACCTTAATAGTGTTCACTGGGCCGTTAAACTCCAAACCAACCAACATAACTTGAAAATTTTACAGCCCAGTCAACACTGACAAGGTCATCTCGAGCTGTTCAGTTAATCAACCCCCACTTTTCCTAGGCAGGCTTACCATGTTCAATCTATTACCGCACTGTTCGCTTAGGATTTTCAAAATTCCTAGAAAAAATTGTAGCAAAATATTGACCTGATAAGGACAATAAAGAAAGATAAGAAGATGTCTTCATGAGACAATTATTTAATGATACTTATGCGATATCTTTTTTCTAATTTTTCTTCTTAAAAGCCTATGTTGTTGGTACTGATTTGAATTGCCTCGACTTGTCGAGGCAATTCAAATAAGTACCAACAACATATGCGTTTATATAGAAGCAGATCAAAGTACACAAGCTGTAATTTGAAGACTACCAAATGGTTTGGTTGTGCACTTATAAGGGTATGTGCAGTAATTAGGTGGAATACAGTAGTCCTCTAAGCAGGTAATTAGTACTTTGTGCACATACTTTTGTCAGTAAACGTCCTGCCCTTCCTGAATCAGCAGAATGGGGACAATACAGGCATTATTTCATGATCAATTTTCACAAAAGTCTTATCTGGGGCAATGAATCTTATTAAAACACTATTTACAAACCCAGACCAGTACCTACAAATATACACCACAACCTCTTTATAACACTATTGCTGGGATCCAAAGCAAAAACTGCGTAGGCTAAACAACCATGTTGTATCCAAACAAAAATATATAGATTAAATAGAATAAAAATGTTAAACTATAATACCCTGCCATTATCGTGTCACGGGCAGATAACTCTGTCAAACATTGACGAATTTTGCCAATTAGCAATCCCAAACTAGATCTCCCTTATGTCAATGCATGTACCAAGTTTGGTTAAAATCCCTTGACATATACTCAAGTTATCTTGCGGAAACGAAAATATGGGCATGTCTCGGGCAGATAATCCTGTCAAAATTTGACGAAATTTGCCATTTAGCAATCCTCAACCAGATCTCCACAATATCAATGCAAATACCAAGTTTGGTGAAAATCCACTGATGTTTACTCAAGTTATCATCTGGAAACGAACTATGGATGGACGGATGTACTACTGATGGACTGATGGACAGACACACAGACGTCCAACGTGAAACCATAATACCCCACCACTATCATGTGGCAGGGTATAAAGAGGACCATAAATGGTAATTTTTTTTATATTATCTATACATTTTTGTTTCGATAAACCATCTTGTAGCAGAAGGAACATTTTCTTAAGAGTGAACAATAACAACTTTGCTCGGCATGTACACCAAAGTTCAGGCCAAAGATTTTTTTCCTTTCATCTGTTAGTTCATCTGTAGTGTATTTAATCTAAATATTAGGACAACTTAACTTCCACATTTTCAGTCTGAATTTGTTGATGCTCATACCAAGCAGTCCTTACTGTTGGTTGCGAAAAAATTCCTTTTCCAACAATGCAACTCAATGATTTATTGCCATCAGGTATTATTGAAGAAGCATTTCCTTGTTGAACTGAAAACATATGGACTGGTCTGGGACATGAATAATCTACAATGTCAAAAACTTTTTCCATAAAGCTCAATATGTACATTAAAGCACTAAACATTATCATTCAGCATGCTGAAAGGGAAATCAGCTGACAAAGAATGAGAGAATATTTATCTGGGCCCAGTTGTTCAAAACTAACGATGTCGTTAGTTAACGATTCATTAAAATTTACATCGAGTGATACGCAAATATGCTGAAGTTTTTTGCTGAAAAAACGCGAGTAGTTTAAAAGCTACTCACATTTTTTTCAGCAAAAAAAAATCAGAATATTGTGTATTAAATCCGCTAAAACAGTTAACGAAATGACCCTTAATGAGCTTGTTAAGCTAATGACACGATGAACAACTGGGCTCTGATTTTATTCTTCAAACCATCAGGGCTTGACACTACATTCAAACAGTCACTTCTGGATACATTTTTATTGAAATGTCAAATGGCATTTTCATAACTCCAGATAATTCTTATTTCTCCATGAAAACACATTCATGGGTACTCACTGGAAGCATCTCTGTGAGGCACTTCTCATGAGTAGCCACAATATATATTTTTGTGGAGAAATATGAAAAATATTTGACAGCCCCTCTTATCTGGAGATATGGCATTTTTATAAAAGACAAAGAAGAATCAGAATGAAGATCAAGCCCAATTCTCACACTCAACAAAAAGAAAAATATCTTTGTCTGCAATTAATAAATTCAGCATGCTTAAAGTTAAAACAATTTATCACAAGACACATGAAAGCATGGAGACTAGTTACACAAAAAATAATGCATAAAAATATTTGTATTCATACCGTGATCTTTAAGGGGACTTGATATACATGATAGATTTTCAGTCCTTTTTACAAGGGAGAAAAAAAACTTTTGTACCTTCCTGTTCACTTTCTGCTTATTATGCTTCTTCTAAAAAGAGGTCTACTTTGAAAGAACATTGGAGCAAATTCTTTCTTTTCAAAGTAGATCTCTTTTCAGAAGGGAAGCAAACTCTTTCCACTTAAAGTAGATCCCTCCACAGAAGGGAGGAAAAAAACATAATGACAGAGTTGCCTCCCCTAAAAGTGTATATGTATCAATTCCCCTTAACATTTACAAACCCATCAGAACTACGAAGCCAGCAGGGGAAAAAAGTCACCTGTTTGCCATAAGCAAACAGCAACAACTCACCCGAGACTGTACATTTGGTCAGTCTGGTCCAAGTTTTCAAGTCTATATACTACAAAGGGAAATAACTCCGACATGGAATAACCTTGCCTCTTTTCTCACTGGGGGCTACTCTAAAAGGAAAGAATTTGCTCCCTCTGAGGGAGCAAATTCTTTCCTTTAAGAGTAGCACCCATTTTTTTGAAAGGTTTCAAATACTAGGAAAGCAACTTGCAGTCCACAAAATTTGTCTCCCTTTGCAAAATGGTGGTAAAATCTTTTAGATGTATCCATTCATCTTAAGAATCTGACCAGAACAAAGATACACAGACTTGTCTAACAATTTTACTGTTTACATACAGCTCAAAGCGTTTTCCCAGGGCTTCCGTTAAGCGGACGTACGGCGTATATTACGCCCTGAGATTGCCACCGGACGTCCAAATTGAACTTCAAAGACGTACCGCGGACTTCCGAAATTTCTTTTATCCGTCCAAAATCGATACCCGAGACGTCCAAAACTGTCAAAAACCCCGCCCACTTTTAACGAGTTGTATTATGTTTGCCCCGCCTATTTATCGGAAATTCACTACCTGTGTTCACTTAGCTTCTAAGGACGTCCCACTTTCCGCTTGCGGGAGTTTTATTGACAGCCGTCTCACGTGTCGCGGCACCCTTTTGATAGCTGTGTGATCACTGCATGTATTTGTCAAGCGTGATGAGTTGATTAATTGATGTTTGTATAATTTAACTTTCTCCTGCGACACCCGAAATATTCGTTCACGCGCGTTCAAAACGTTGACCAATGAACCCGAAAATTTTCGGTCGGGAGGAATTTTCCAGGTTGCGTTTTTATATTCTAAAACTTCCTGGCAACCTTATCAGTTCCAAAACCTAACAAATACACAAAGAATGCATGAGAAATAAATAAATCTTTCCAGCGCACCAGTTTAGCAGGAAGACGCGTTCAACAGATTATGCAAGTTAAACAAAGACAAGAAGCACTAATAAATTGAATTTAGACGAGCGGATTTTCCTTGTCTGGAAATAGATAAATTCAGAACCAGAAATAAACATCAAAAATGCGTTGACACAAATGATCTTTGGAAGAAAATAATGAAATTATATGAAGACATTAATTGTTTTAATATTCAGGTCTTAAAATCTTAAATTATTATTTTGCTAAGAAGGTGTGTCGTCTGAAAACACCTCAACACTTCCGGGAGTTACCGAGGGAAATTCTATAAATAAATAATTATGCGCAAAACGCAAATTGAAATCTATTCAAATTTAGAAGCTTATGCTTGTCTTTCCTACAATGCTATGACAATAAAAGCAATTTTTCAAATGAAAATAAAACATATTTTTCGTCAACGTTTTCGGAAAACCCGTTTCAAAATGCGTAGCCTCGTTCCGGTTGCGCTGTTTACCAGCGCGAAAAAGACACAAAGTAAGTCTAAATTTAGGAGATTTGTGATGGTTTTGCTTGCTTTTCTCCGCGAACGAACGTTATTGCTGTTGGTATTTCATCAAGAGCTGCATTTTATTTGTTTGTTGTTACACACGAGTCGGCGCCGTTTTCCCGCAAATTTGTGAAGGACGCGACTCGTTCGCTCGTGTTGATCAGCTTCTGTCCGAACAAATATTTCATTATAAACATGTCTGCGAAGTAATTTCAGCATACCGGGTAGTTTATTTTTAAGAAAACATGTTTTGGGGCTTTTCTCTCACGTATTTTATTTTATTTTTTCCCTTCTCTGGGCTTTGAAACGAATGCGAAGTTTTACCAATGTTGATGCTTTCTCTAAGGTCCGACATACAAGTTCAGGCTTTCCAAAAAGATGCGATCGAATTTTAAGCGATAAGGACGTTTTTAAGACACACCTGAAAGAATTATAGATCATGATGATTCTGTGTGACACTGAAATAAGAACCTATGTTTTGCAAAACAAACGGCAGCCTGTTGCAGCACGGAAAAAGTGGGACTTCCTAGATTTTCCTGTGGGACTTCCAAATCTGAGGTGTAGGAAGTCTGGGACTTCCTGAGTCTGAAAGTTAATGGAAGCCCTGTTTTCCCCAAAGTGGCCTCTTGTACAAGATACATCCAAGACATATCAATAATAATTACCCATTTATAAAACAACACAACAAAATAAGACTAATCAAGAAAGACATGTTTTACATGCACAGCTATCAACAATGATCCACAGACTGAAATTCACCCTCATTAGGCCAAAATAAAATGTATATGTGTTTCTGGTTTCAGCCTAAAAAAAGTTGGGTATGGTAATCCGGCATTAACATTTTATTTTATTCAAATGTTTTATATAAGTGTTCTATATATTTTTGTCATTTTTTCAGTATTTTAGAGAATTTTGCCGGTGGATTTCTTTATAAAATGTTTAGGGCTGGAGCAAATATCTTATGGTTGGGAAACTGGCAGTATGATGTGAATCTTACATTTCACATATGCCTGAAGCAAAGTTTCATTCACACCTACAGATAAGAAGGGGAGTTGCCACATATTTTATTCTTATTTCTGGACAAAAACATATGTTGTGGGTACTCCTTAGAAGAGCCTCACTGAGGCACTTCTAATAAGTACAGGTCAACCAGCAACCTCCAGAACTCCAGTCGGACGTGCATCCAACTGAGCCTTAAGATAATTATGGTTTGTTTCATCTTAACCCTTGTCCTGCTGAATAAATTAAGATGCCACTCCCACCTCTAATTTCCAGCCAACAGATTACCTGATCCAGGTTTTTGATAGAAATTCACATATTTAATGATGAACAGTGCAGATCCAGATCAGTTGGCTTCTTCAGAAGCCAACTGATCTGGATCTACACTGTTTGCTAAGACAGGGCATGACGTGTTCAGCAAGAGAAGGGTTTAATATTTTGCTGGCTAGGCTAAGCAGCTGTACAGGTTGATCTAAGCCTTCATGATTCACAGATAAAATAAGATCAGCCTTCCATCTTCACATTAAAATTTTAAAGTTGGTTTAACTTAGCCCTAGATAAGTAATTATTTTGGCAAAAATTTATTACCTTTTTTGTTAAGTTTTGCACCAAAATGTATATGTTATAGGTATTCATAAATACTAGGTATTTCAGGCAGTCATAACTTTTCACCTACAGAATATAGGGACATTGCAGATATATATCACTCACACACAGATGAACAAAACACACCACATATGATTCACTCACGAACAAGTACAATCCATTTGTTGCCCAAGAGACCCGCAATGTCCAAATATATCTACTTAAATATATACTTAGTTGAGCTGCTAAGGAGGAAGATTTGGTAATAGTTGAAAATTCTGGGATAATTTTTTCTAGTTCTTTATAAAAACAAATGTTGTGGGTACTCATTAGAAGTGCCTCAGTGAGGTGCTTCTAATGAGTACCCACAACATATACTTTTATGGAGAAATAAGAAGAGTTATCCCAGAATTATCACCAAGTACTCTAACTTAACAACTCCTCTAATACTTAGTGTGGTCTGGAAACCTAACACAGCTCCTGATAAGAAAGCTATTTGGGTAAATATTTTGTGGGTATACATTAGAAGCACCTCAGCAAGGAACTATTTAACCCATTAAAGACTGAATAAACTCTACCACACTATATAATATGAAAATAGGCTTAGCCTAAATGCGAGCACAGCACAGACCTATATCTGCACTCTTCAAAAGCCCTTCACAGCATCATTAAAGAATGAATATCAGTATATCAAAATAATATGTAAATCAATTATAAATAATAACAATAATCAACAAAATATGTTCGTGACACTTACAGACTCTTGTTTGGTCACTTCGTGACGCTTATTAGTGAGACCCATAATCAAGTCCTCCAATTTCCGCTGTAACTTCCGGGAAGAAAAAACCAGAAGAAAATTGGTCAGAGCGATTACTGCTGAAAGTATATATCGTTGTATGTTACTTTTCCTTGATCATATTCTCTACCGTAGAGCTCACTTCGTTCGCGACGCGCTAGCTGTGCTCGCTATTAAAAGAGTCCATTTTCGACTTAAGGTATGTCGGGCTATGATAGAGATATTCCTAAAGAAAAATGGATGAACTATTCGCAAACAGTGGAGACCCTGATCAGACCCCACATTCTGCAGTGTATGATCTGGGTCTGCACTGTTTGCCAGTTACCCGTTTAGGGGTCTCCAGTCTTCAATGGGTTAATGAGTACCCTCAGTTTTCATAGATAAAAATATTGCTATTTTTGGATGAAAATAAGAGTCTTATCAAGAGCTCTGAAGATCCACATCATGATCGCTCTAATCACTAAAATTGTTAACACTGGTTAGTGGTTACCAGATTTAGCCTAAATATTAGGATAGCAGCCCTAAGCAAACAGTGTGGACCGAGATCAAATTGCTTGGATCTGCATGAAAATTATATTCAGAAGATAACCTTTTTGCTAGTTTTGCATGTGAACATATTATGGGTACCACAGCTCTAGATGAGGGGTATCCATACAAAGATTTTTATTACGTCTCCACAAAAAACGTATGTTGCAGGTACTCATTAGAAGTGCCTTAGTGAGGCACTTCTAATGAGTACCCACAACTTATGTTTTTGCAGAGAAATAATATCAATATTTTACAGCTGAAAACAACTTATCTAGAGCAATGGGTACTAATAACTAAAATCACCTCTTCCTAATGCGTGTACTCACAATATATCACATATCTAGTACTCTGCAATAAAGTCCTTGTGTGTACTGAATGAGCTCAAACATGACCTTGTCACTTGTAACCACAATGCTCACAAATAAAAACATTTACTTTAGCTCAGGTAAAAGAAACTGAATCATGACATACATAAACTCAAGCACACTATGTGTGCTGCATCATGACTAACTACTGCAAGCTGCATGTTGCATCATGACATAAACTTACGCAAGTTGTATGGGATGCATCAAGACTTAAACTTATGCAAGCTGTATCAGCTGCATCAAGACTTTAACTTATGCAAGAAGCATATGCTGCATCATGACTAACTGCTGCAAGCTGCGTATGTTGTATCATGACATAAACTTATGCAAGCTGTATCAGCTGCATCAAGATTTAAACTTATGCATTTTATATGCTGCATCAAGACTTAAACTTGTGCAAGTTGTATGTTGCATCATGACATAAACTTATGCAAGCTGCATATGCTGCATCAAGACTTAAAATTTATGCAAGCTGTGTATGCTGCATCAGCTATGTGCTGGAACATGCATAAACTTATGCAAGCTAGTATGTGCTTTATTATGACAACCTTACGCAGCTGCAGCATGACAAACTTCTGCAAACTGTGTGTACTGCATCATGTCATAAATGTATGCAAGCTGCATGTGCTGAATCAGACTTTAACTTATGCAAGTTGCATGTGCTGCATCATGACATAAACTTATATATAGCTATGTGCTGCATCATATATAAATTAAACTGTAAATGCTGCATCATGACACTTATGTAAGCTGTATATGCTGCATCATGACAAACTTATGCAAGCTGCATGTTAGGCATCATGACTGAAAAGGACTTACAGCAATATACGAACTAAGCATGCCCAGATCAGCCTTTACATTTTGCCATAGCAGGCACAGTTTGCTTTTAAGGACAAAATAAAGATTTTGCCATAATTTTTTAAAGAGCGACAACTGCTGCAGACAGGAATTTAGTTACCCAATACACGAGTCTTTTTGAAACTGGGAGCTACTCAGAGCGATCAAATTCCTTCCTTTAACAGTAGCACCAGTAAGAGGGTAGATAAATAATTTCACATCAGTTATTTTCCTTGAAAGTGTATATCCATTTCTCTTATCTGCAGGTTAAAATATGCTCTGGATGTATTGCACATGCACAGTGACCAGTCTGTCGATATGCCAAGTTGGTTAGAATAAATAGTCTGCAAACAGCCATAACCAGATAGGAAGGGTATCCAGATAAGGGTATCCAGATAATATTTTCTAAGTTCTCCATGAAAACCTATATTGTGGGTACTCATTAGAAGTGCCTTGATAAGGCACTTCTAATGAGTTCCCGTAACATATATTTTCATAGAGAATAAAGAACAGACTGGCACAATTTTATTGTCAGACGTATCTTATCTTAAGCTATAGCACTCCAAGATCGGTCTTGTCGTGGCATGATACATGAATACAAAGTCTGCTCAATCTGGTCTGGGCCTTAACTCTATACACAGACAACACATGCATTTCGCAGAAATTTCAGTCACAAACAGAAAAGGCCCAACCAGAGTGTGTCACTGCTTTGGCTGTTCCTAGCCCTTGCTGATGAATCTGGCATCATACAGATCAATATACCTAAATACATTTTTCTCCAACATAAAATTTTTGATGTATGAAGAATGATTTGGCCACAACTGTTGCGCACCATGGAATCAGTTACATTTTACCATATACAAACAGCAAAGTTCCAGGCCAGTTTGCACAGCAACACACTTTGACCAAAGTCTTTATGCTTGTTTAATTTGATACTTCTATAAATCTAGAGAATTCTTATTCAAATTCATAGCTCTAGACAAGGTGCTTCTTTTTCAACTAAAAGTATTCATATTTTCCTTATTTCTCAACAAACACATGTATTGTGGGTACTCATTCTAAATGCCTTACAACATACAATATTGTGGAGAAATAAGAACTATACCCTTACATCAAGAATACTGCAGGACCCTTGCAAATTTTTCTGATGAAAAAATATTGTTAGCTGTTGGATGAAACAATGTCCTTATTGCAAAGTACATAGCTCTCGATAAGATGCTTTAGTATTGGTATTTTTCCTCATTTCTCCAGGAAAAAGTATGCTGTGTGTACTCATTAGATGGCCTCGGTGACGGGCTTCTAATGAGTACCCACAACATATGTTTTCGTGGAGAAATAAGAAAAATATTTACCTGATACCCACTCTTATCTAGACCTATGAAAATAAGTAGAATTCTTATGAACATTAAATATCCCTCTGTGTAGGTGTGCAGCTGGCATTGGGTCTTCATTGTTCCCATATGGCAAAATACTGTTTTTCCCACAACGTGCCTCAACCGATGAGATGTTCATAAAGCACTGTGACAGAATGTCTAAGATCCTTCTCTACCAATCAGCCTCTCCTAAACCTCTTTGGAATACATGGTCTCTACCATTGAGATTCATTATACCATCTTTTAGAGTAAACTTCCACTTGTTTTTATTTCGGCCAATCTGGAAAAATAATGGATAAATGATAATAAGGTAGACTGGATTAATGCATTAAAGGTGGTTGACAGAGCTAATATCGATATAACCTTATGTTTTGTTGTCTAAAAATGCAATTTCCAAACGAAATTAAACTATCCCTAGTTTGTTATAAAATGCTCCTAAGGACTGTGCAATAAAGAATTATAGGAGAAAACATCATCTAAATACATACTTTCTAAGAAAGCTATGTAGCCAAGTTAGGTCAAGGGAGGTAATAACTTTATAAATTAAATAGTGATTATACTCTAGTTACTTTAAAAGTTTTCAGGAATATGTGTATTTTTATGTATTTTTATGATAAGAAAGTATATTTCTTTCACAATGAGTGTCAGATTCTTCAAAACCTCGCCGAGATCTAAAATTATTTTGTGAAACTTAGTGTATCAGAACATTTGTTCTATTTAATTTTACGAACATTAAAAATTTCGAAACAACAGTCTGGAAAATTCAGTTAGAAACAAAAGTGGGGCTTCTGTGATTTTTGTCATATTTAAATTAGCTCAGTCAGCAACCTTCAACCGACTGTAGACTCAATGAACTCTCCCACACTATATATTGGAAGATTCTAATTTCGATTTTAGGTATGTCAGGCTATGTGATTTAGATATTCCTGAGAAAAATGGTTTGTTTGTTTGTGTTGAGGTTTTACAGCCCAGTCAACCCAATGGAGTCATGTCGAGTGTGGTCAGTTTACCTAACCACAAGTTTACTGGGCAGGCTTAGTCCTCTAAGCAGTTAACCAGTATTGTGCACATTCTTTCGCCAGAAACTGACAACTGCCCTTCTTGTATCAGCAGAAGGGAGAGAATGACGGTAGAAAATATTTCATGATCAATCTCCACGAAAGAATGTTGCTGACCTCGGCGGGGGGTTGAACCCACGACCTCCTGGTCTCCAGTAGGAGGCTCATCCAAATGAGCCACCGAGGCTGGCGGAGAAAAATGGTTGAACTTTGCAAACAGTGGTGACCCTGATAAGATGCTGCATTCTGCAGCATCTGATCTGGGTCTGCACTGTTTGCCAATTACCCTTTTAGGGGTCTCCAGACTACAACGAGTTAATAACAACCAATGATTTTGAGTCACTAAATATTTTATGAGTAGGCCCATTTTGATTTTAATGTCTCCTTCAAAAAGTTTGTTACGGTGAATCCCTTAAAAGTTTGTTAAACTAAAAGTTCCTGACAAAATAGCATATGCAAACAATGCAGACCCAGATCGGATTGCTCTCGAGTCTGATCAGGGTCTACACTGTTTGCCATTTTACTAAGTTTTAAGAAGTTACTGCATAAAAAGCAAAATTTAGGCCAAAAATTTATGAAATAGTGTTTGAAATTTTAGGACGTGTTCTACAAGGACCGACAGACAACAGAAAAACTGTGACTGACTGTTAACCCTTGTCCTGCTGAATAAATTAAGATGCCACACCCATTTCTAATTTGCAGCCAATCAGATTACTTGATCCAGGTTTTTGATATAAACTCACATACTTAATGGCTAACAGTGCAGATCCAGATCAGTTGGCTTCTTCAGAAGCCAACTGATCTGGATCTACACTGTTTGCAAAGACAGGACATATCCGGGTTCAGCAGGACAAGGGTTAAAGAATCTCATGAATGAAGTGCCATATTCAACTTCATGCATTTTCAGAGCCTTCACTGTTTGCTGATATATTCGTTAGTATCCAAATAAAGTAGGTAAACAAATGTGGTGCTTTTGCCCCGCGATGATGTAGAACAGCCTGCATGATGCATTCTGAACCTTTGTTTCCTGCCAATATTGATGTATTTTCTGACCTGGTTTCACACAAGAAAAAACAGTTAAAGCCCCCCTCAGTAGTTTTTGTTTTGTTATTAGTTATTCCTCATCTCTCCTTCCTTTGGTGCCACGAGAAGGCTGCGCTTTGTTTGTTTGTGTTGAGGTTTTATGGCCCAGTCAACCCAATGGGGTCATGTCGAGCGCGGTCAGTTTACCTAACTACACGTTTACTGGGCAGGCTTAGTCCTCTAAGCGGTTAACCAGTATTGTGCACATTCTTTCGCCAGAAACAGACAACTGCCCTTCTTGAATCAGCGGAAGGGAGAGAATGACCGTAGAAAATATTTCATGATCAATATCCACGAAAGAATGTTACCGACCTCGGCGGGGGTTGAACCCGCGACCTCCTGGTCTCCAGTCGGACGGCGCATCTAACTGAGTGGCTGTGCTTTGTGACTGTGGCATTTCCTGGGTATCTTTCCTTCAATTTCTAATCCACACTTTTATTATCATTATTATTACATAGGTCTAAATAAGAGTGGGTATCAGGTAAATACTTTTCTCATTTTTCCATGAAAATGTATGTTGTGGGTACTCATTAGAAGCGCCTCACCGAGGCGCTTCTAATGAGCACCCACAACATATGTTTACATGGAGAAATAAAAAGAAAATCAATGCTTTTGAAAAAAGCTCCTTATCTAAAGCTATGTATTATTTTTAATATATAAATCTGTCAGTAAAAATGTTTGTTTTGCATTTAACATTCATATAACTCACCTAATTATCCTGTAAATCAAGATAAGTAAACATTTGCTTTTTGTTTACTATTTTCAGACATCTGTTAACCCTTATCCTGCAGGTTACATATATATACACTTTTAAGGGGTAGGCCTATCTGAGAGCATCTCAGCACCTCCAGAAACGAGGCCCATTCTTTAGTTCTAGTCTGACAGGGGAGGGAATTTAATCTATCACAAATTTCTGTTTGTATTCAAGGGTAATGGGTGAAATATTTTCTCCACAATCAACTAAATTTCATCTCTTTCAGTTTTTCCGGATTTTTCGCCTCACCCCTATCCAATCGAACAGGCTCCTTTACCAACCACACATTTCTACTTAAACAACTGCCAGTGATAAATTTACATAAATGGTAGACGTATCATTGTAAGTTCATCAAATCTTTCCTGTAATGGAAACATATGGTGTTAGTCTCTTGGAGCTTTCTTTTTTCTTTTTCTTTTATATGTGAAGCAAATACTGGTTTGTAAAATGAATCGCTATCATGTGACAGTAGCGTGATCATGAGTATTGCACTAATGGTTAGCCAGTCAATGGATATACGACATGTGCGAGTGTGAAGTAAATCAATGGAAAACGAGGGAAACAACATGTCCTTAGGTGAGGTTACCCCTTCCAAAGACCCAGATCAGAAACTTTCATAGCAGGATAAGGGTTAAGGTAAAAAGGATTATTAGGTCAAACATGACTGAGCTAATCAAATTTACCAGTAAGCCATGCATGTACTAACTGAAGTTGTAACATATAGGTAAATAAGCTAATGCACTCAAATTTCCAGAAGTCAATAGAAGCAGCCCAGTCTAAATACTGAAAGACCAATAATTCAAAAGAAATATAAAAGTTCCTGTCACTTCAAATCACCAAGGTACAACTTACCTTTTCAAATTGACACACCACAACATTTTCTGTATCAAATAGTTCTGTTGGGTCTTCCTCACTCACATCATCACCAGAATTCAATGGTTCCTGAATAAATAAGATACATCATTCTTATATGAACTGCAACATGAAAATAAGGCTTTGGGGCATGTGCACAGTCTAGGCCCATTTCGGCCTGCAAACACGCAGTCTGATCACAGCATTTGATTTCCACTCACTGAATTAATGGGTACTGTACAACATATTCATGCATAAAATCCTATGAACATAGCTGTTTGAAGCTATTCTTGAATGGACCAGAAGCCGTGTTCAAACAACAAAACCTGGACATGCTGGTCTGAGAATCTGGTGAGAGGCAGACTTCCTCTTATGTGATTCTTATTAGAGAAATTGTTCGGCCTGAAAGGGACTAGATATATTTGGTAATTTTATACCATTCTTTATAACGGAGACAATTTTGTTACTTTCTGTTCGCTTTCCAGCACAACAAACCCCTCTTAAAGGGGTCAGTAAAGAATTTGCTCCAAAGTAGACCCCTTTCAGAAGGGAGGCAAAAACAATTATGACAGGAGTTACCACCCTTGAGAGTGCATCAATTCCCATTACCTCTTTCTGCAAAGAACAGCAAAATTATTAGGCAAGAAACAACTGAAGGAACAAGAAGGGGCAGGCAAATGGCAAGACAACATCAAGGACTGGACAAGTCTTAAGTTTGTCAGCCCATAGTGAGCAGCTGAAGGCAGACAAAAATGGAGAGAAATTATCTCAAAGTTATCTGTGGTGCCCAGCTGTCTGACATGGTTAAAGGACTGAAGTGAACAAGAGAATAAAAGCAATGATGGAATGCCTGGGCCCAAATGATCAAACCATTGTTAGCTTAACAAGCTTGTAAATGACAAACTTCTTAACTGTTGTAGGGAAGGTATTTTCAAATACATTGATATTTTTGCTGCAAAAATGTGAGTAGCTTTTGCTACTCACATTTTTCCAGCAAAAAATATCAATGTATTTACCATATTTCAAGACGATGATGATTCAGGTTAATGATGTATCACATATTTTAAGACAGAAATTTTAACATCACTTTAGCTAACAATTTCGTTAAGTTTTGAACAAATGGTCCCTGGATTGTTAAACATTAAAACTCCATATTGTTTTTTTTTGGGGGGGTTCTTATTTAACAGACAATTCAATAGTATTTCAGACATCTTGAGCCATCTCCCAGTGAGAGATGGAGAGAATGGACAGACAGTGCAAACAATTAAAGAAGACCCTCATACTGCACCTGTTGCAAGTACAACAGAAGCTTTATCAGTTTGTTTGTTTGTGTTAAGATTTTACCTCTTCAGTGAATCCAATGGGGTCATGTCGAATTTGGTCAGTTTACCTAACCACATTTTTTCTGGGCAGGCTTAGTCCTCTTAGCGGTTAACCAGTATTGTGCACATTCTTTCTCCAGAAACTGACAACTGCCCTTCTTGAATCAACTGAATGGAGAGAATGACCATAGAATATATTTCATGATCGAATCTCCATGAAAGAATGTTGCCAACCCGGCAAGGGCATACCGGCAACCTCCTGATTACCAGTCGGACACACATCGAACAGTGTCACCGAGGCAGGCAAAGCTTAATCAGTAGAATGCTCCTCTGCAGAAAACTATATGGCATTTTCACACCATTCAACCATCTCTAAATTGAAGTTCATTATAGCAGTCAGTCTCTTTATTCTCTAAAACCGAAATAACTCATTACAGCAATCTCTTCACTCTCTGTAATTGACAGAACTCACCTCTTCTTCTCCACCACCATCTTCAGCATCATCCTTTTCATCATCGTCATCATCATCATCGTTGTCATTTTCATCGTAATTATCCTCTTCTGATGAGCTAGTATCATGCCCACCATCTACCTGTGGTATTTTTTCACATACTCCCTCTATTATCATACCAGGCTCTAATTTACAGCTACTTTTATCATCACATGAAGTATTTTCTGACTTAGATATGGTGGGGGTAGGGTTGTCTAGTTGTACACATGAGTCTCCGTTGGTATTTTCAGAGTCATGTGTGCCATCTAACTGTGGAATGCCTGGGTGGGTCTGTAGGAAGAAAAAGATATATTAACTCTTTCCCCGCTAGTGGCAACTTTTGTCATCTGCTGATAACCTTTGCAAACAACTTGGACCCAGATCAGGCCTGACAAAATGTCGGGCCTGATCTGGATCCAAATTGTTTGACACTCTGACGGTATTCCTGAAAGATATTTTTGAAAAAGTTAACTTTTAAAAAAATCCACAGACAACAAAAAAGCATGCAAATTTACCCAGCATGCAAAGAGTTAAACTGCACTGCTTTATAAACAAACTTAAGGGGACTGGATACATACCAAAGAGAGAGCAGTCTTAAGTTGAAATTTTTGCCTTGCCTTTCCAAGGGAGACCACTCTAGCAGAACAGAATTTATTTGCCTGTTATGAGAATCCTTTCTCAAAGGTGGCTACCAAGGAATTGTTAAGGAGGAATATTTGGTGATAATTCTGGGATATTATTTTATATTTCTCCATAAAAACATATGTTGTGGGTACTCATTAGAAGAGCCTCGCCATATGTTTTTTTGAAGAACTGGAGAAAATTATCCCATAATTATCACCAAATACTCCTTCTTAACAATTCCTCGGGGCTACTCTTAAAGGAAAGAATTTGCTCCCCTTTGGGAAGGGAGGTTAAAACTTTCAGGTCCTAATGATCTCCCTTGAATATTTATTCATTATCTTAATTGAGAGTATGTGATACCAAAAGGTGTCAATACTGAGAACTCAGACATCACATGTGAGACACATACCCAGATGCTATTACTGTTAAACAAGAATTCTGAGGGTGGTGTTGTACCTAGCTGGTGGGTGTCAGTATTATAAATGAGTTAAAAACTAAAATACGTGTAAACGACAACAAAATCATCAGAAGAGTATGCTAGGTTTGATGACTAGGTCATATGATTAATCAATAAAGAGGCTAAATGCTAAGGATAACCCAAAACCTACTAAGTCTTAGACTTTAAAATATAGCTCGGGTCATTAAATGATACTGCAGTGTTTGAGTCCCTATTAGGGAGGAAGTGTTTGATGATTGTAGGTTATACTGTTAATCAGAAATGGTGCTGAATGTTAGGGTTGATGTGAAAAAAAAAGACAAAGTCATTTGGCCATAAAATATATAGTCATGACACTGCAGTGTTGCAGTCCATATTTGGTAGAAAGCACATACCATATAAAATGACTGTAGGTATTACAGTTAATCAGAAATGGTGCTAAACACATGACAAGACCTGTCGTCAGACAGGATAGCTTGCCTGATATTGCACATTTTGTTTCTGGAAAATTCTTAGTCTGTGATCTTGATTTTGACATGACCTGGTGTGAGGTGGGGTGGGGTTGGGGTGGGGTTGGGGAGGGGAAAGGGGGGAGATTGCAACCTGCAAAATATTCATCAAACCAAAGATGAATCAATCCGGTGATAAGGTTAGGAAATAATAAGGTCTTAAAAACGTAAACGAAAACTTTAACATTTTTAAAATTCTAAGTGTGTGATCTCAACTGATGGTGCTGATAAAAACTTTGGACCAATATATATCATGATACCAAATATAAATCAAATCCATCATTTGGTTTAGAAGTAATGAGGTCCTAAAAACTTTGACATAAAATTTTAACAGGAAAATTTTTGCATGACTGTGACCTTGACCTGAACATGAACTAGGGTGGTGAGGATGGAACTGGGCAAAATTTTGGACCAATATGTATCATCATACCAATGATGAATCAAATCAGTGATAAGGTTAGAAAATAATGAGGTCTTAAAAACTTTAAAAAAAACTTTAACATTTAAATTCTAAGTCTGTGACCTCGACCTCAAGGTCAAAGTCATGAGTGCTGATAGTGCTGATAAAACCTTTTGACCTGTATCTATCATGATACCAAATAGGAACTAAATCCATCATGTAATTTAGAAGTAATGAGATCCTAAAAACTTCGATGTAAAATTTTAACATGATAAAATTAAGTCTGTGACCGACCTTGAACTTGATATGACCTAGGGTGGTGGGGATGGTACTGCGTAAGATTTTGGACCAATATGTATCATCAAACCAAAGATGAATGAAATAGGTGATAAGGTTAGGAAATAATGAGGTCTTTAAAAAACTTTAATGAAAAAACTTTAACATTTAAATTCTAAGTCTGTGACCTCAACCTCAAGGTCACGGTCATGAGTGCTGATGGTGCTGATAAAAATTTTTGACCAGTATCTATCATGATACCAAATAGGTACTAAATCCATCATGTAGTTTAGAAGTAATGAGATGCTAAAAGCTTCAACATAAAATTTTAACAAGAAAATTCTAAGTCTGTTACCTTGACCTTGACAAGACCTAGGGTGGTGGGGATGGTACTGCGCAAAATTTTGGACCAATATATATAACCATACCAAAGATGAATCAAATCGGTGATAAGGTTAGGAAATAATGAGGTCTTAAAAACTTTAACAAAAACTTTAACTTTTAAATTCTAAGTCTGTGACCTCCAACTCAAGGTCACAGTCACGAGTGCTGATGGTGCCGATAAAAACTCTTGACCAGTGTCTATCATAATACCAAATAGGAACAAAATCCATCATTTAGTGTAGAAGTAATGAGATCCTAAAAACTGACATAAAATTTTAACATGAAAATTCTAAGTCTGTGACCTTGACCTTGACATGACCTAGAGTGGTGGGGATGGTACTGTGCAAAATCTTGGAACAATATATATCATCATACCAAAGATGAAACAAATGGGTGATAAGGTTAGGAAATAATGAGGGCTTAAAAACTTTAATGAAAACTTTAACATTTGTGGACGCCGATGCCAACGCCGACGCCGGGGGGTAGTACAATAGCTCTCCATGAACGTTGTTCAGGCGAGCTAAAAATGTTAAAGTCATGACCGTGAAAAATAGGGCATGGTCACAAAATGATATTGTAATGTTTTGAGTTCCCGAAAGGGAAAACATGTATGCCAGGCAAGACAATATTAGACATAGTAGTTATTCAGAAATGGACTTGAATGCTAGGCTAAATGCAAATGTTAACAGAGGAAAGAATGGACAGATTGGCAGACAAACAGATGATCAGAAAACTGAACGCTTGCTCAACCCACTTTAGTCTGGAATGCCCCAAATGGGTATGGCAAACAGTACAGACTCAGATCCAACATCACAAAATACAGCATCTGATCTGGGTCTCCAATGTTTGCTAAAAGATTAGCCATTTTTTCTCTAGGAATATCTAAAGCACATAGCCTGACATACCTAAAACTGACATTGAACTCTTTCAATATATTGTGTGGGAGAGTCTATTCTCTCTAAAATGGGATAAGCAGGCATGACAAAAAAGAAACATTGTTTTGATTTTGAGCATGTTATTCCCAACTGGTGACACACCAGCAAATAATTTTAAGTCCAGATAGAAATAATTCTGTGTTCTTTTGGGTTTCATAAAAACATCTAATACTTGTAACATAATTCCTACTATAGCTGACCTGTCGAACCTGGGGATTCTGTTGTGTCTGTATCACATTTTGATGTGGTATAGTCATCACTTGTGTCTGTGGAACACCTATCGTCTGTGTCACAGGTTGTAATATATACTGACCATTGGCTGAAAATAAACCATCAGCTAGAAAGAAATACAACTTTTACCCAATTCTAACATATAATTTCATAGCTCCCGACAAGGTTTTTTTTTTTTAAAACAAAAAACTATTGATATTTTTCTTATTTCATAGCTATGATTCAGATATGTCTGTGCATTTGCGCAGTCTGATCAGAACCTTCACTGAGTGCATTTTGGATAAGGATGCAAAGTGTCTTCATGCTGACAATGAGGGCTCAGATCAGACTGTGCAGATGCTAAGGCTGGCACAATTAATCGGATAATCGATTAATTGATCGATAAATTCCACAAAAATGATTATCGTTACAGATTTGCTAATAATCAATCATTTGATTTTGT
Organism: Anodontia alba; assembly: GCA_964016985.1. Lineage (NCBI taxonomy): Eukaryota > Metazoa > Mollusca > Bivalvia > Lucinida > Lucinidae > Anodontia > Anodontia alba. Next base: position 39,539,095 of record OZ024823.1, read on the forward strand.
GTCTGTTACTTTACCATATTAACCCTTAGCATCCAGACACCTCAACTCCTTACCATACTTTATAAAAAAATTTGAACAAGTAAAATTTACTACCAATGTTGTGTCTAAATTAGTGGATGAGTGGCAAACAGTGTAGACCCTGATGAGACGCCGCATTTGCGGCGTCTCATCAGGTTCTACACTTTTTGCTCAGGCCTGTCTGACCAAATACATACAATAAAGTATAACAAATGGTAAGAGTCTCAAAATGCTCAGACAGGTAATTGTTTGTTTGTTTGATTTGGGCTTAACGTCGCTTTCAACAATCTTTCAGTCATATCGCGACGGTGTCTGGATGTGGCAGGGAGCTCAATGCTCACTTTTAGAGTGCTGCCTCACTGAAATATCACACCCCAGACACTTTGACATGATATTCCACCCAGTCACATTATACTGACACTGAGCTGACCAGTTTCGATTCCTAGCTCTACTTTCTTAATGCTGAGCGCCAAGTGAAAGAGCAGCTAGTACCATTTTTAAAGTCTTTGGTATGACCAGGCCGGGGATCGAACCCGCAACCTCCCGGTCACAAAGCGGACGCTCTACCACTGAGCCACTGTGCCGGTCACTCAGACAGGTAGAACTACGACCAAATCTTCAGTGATTACTAATCGATTATCGATCACAATGGCAGGACTGATAATCGATTATCTTTCAGCTCCGATTAGCCAGCCTTAGCAGATGCACAGACTTGAATCATCCTTAGATGCACACGTCAGAAGGTACACTTTCTCATGCTGCGGTTCAAATATTTATGTTGGATGGGTTGGAGTTTAACCCATTAGAGACTAAATAAACTCTCTCACTATATGTTGGTGTTCATTTTTGATTTTAGGTATGCCAGGCTTTATGATGTAGACATTCCTACAGAAAAATGGCTGAACTATTAGCAAACAGTGAAGATCCTGATCAGATGCTGCAGTGTGCTGCATCTGATCTAGGTCTAAACTTTGCCAGTTACCCATTAAGGGGTCTCCAGTCTTCAATGGGTTAAGGGCCCAGTCAACACTAGTAAGGTCAAGTTGACCTGGTCAGTTTACCTAACCACACTTTTCCTGGGCAGGCTTAGTCCTCTAAGTAGTTAACCAGTATGTGTGCCCGTTCTTTTGCCAGACACTTGACAACTTATCTTCTAGAATCAGCAGAAGGAAGAGAATGACCAAAGAAAATAGTTCATGGTTAAATTCCATGAAATAATGTTGCGGGATCCGCCTGAGATAAAAAAATATTTATGTACTTACGAGCCTGTTGGACTGTAAACTGACCACTGGGACTGACTAGAGCTTGCAAATGTTGTTGGAACATACCACCTTGTGCATTAAATGCCATAGTGGCGGCACCACTCTACAAATACACAGATAAGAGAGCATGTATCCTGATGCCTACTTTAACCCTTCTCTTGTTGAACATGACATGCCATCTTAGTAAACAGTGTATATCCAGATTAGTTGGCTTCTGAAGAAGTTGGCTTCTGAAGATGCCCACTGATCTGGATCTGCACTGTTTGTCATTAAATATGTGAATTTCTAACAAAAACCCAGATCAAGAAATCTGATTGGCTGGAAATTAGAAGTGGGTGTGGCATCTTAATTTATTCAGCAAGGCAAGGGTTAATGCCTTTCCTCTACTTCTTATTGAAGTTCCATTGCTCCAGATAAGATAGGTATCAAGTAAATGTTTTTCTTATAATTCCACATAAACAAACAGTGTGGGTATTCAAACAAATATTGGAAGTGCATCGGTAAGGTACTTCCAATGAGTACCTACAATGTACGTTTTTTGTGGAAAAATCAGAGAAATATAAATATTTTGGGGTTGAAAAAAAAATGCCTTATCTAGAACTATGTACTGAACCCATTGATTATCCTGGAATGTTTTCCTCTGAAAATATGCGTTCACATTTCATGAATATTGGTTTATCAACAAATCTATGCAGTTTTCTGACATACAGTCAGTTTGTTTTATCATTACCTACATATCTGGAGTGACATGACTGAGCGAACTGTGAAGACCCAGATCAAACTGCTCCTAAAATGATATGGGCCACAAAAGAGTTGTTAAGGAGTATTTGGTGATAATTCTGGGACATTTTTTCTTATTCCTCCTTAAAAATGTATGTTGTAGGCACTAATTAGAAGTGCCTCTGCAGGGTGCTTCTAGTGAGTACCAACAACTTGTGCATTCATTGAGAAATAAGAAAAATTATCCCAAAATTATCACCAAATACTTATCCTTAGTAACTTCTCTGGGCCGGCACAGTTTGCCAATCAGCCACCATTTTTGGATATCATATATACGTAACAAAAGAAGTTAGGAATATTTGTATGTACGGTGAAATAAAAGGAAACTAAGACATATCTGAAATCTGAAATTGATATATTTGATTACATCATTTCATTTACAGACAAAAATCCATCCGTTGGAGTCTGTAGCACTAGATGTGAATGAGAAAATTTGTATGGAAGATCACTAGGGTCACCAATAAAACCTCACAAATCTGTCAATATCGCGTATGTCCACCTGTTGCATCTATGCAGGCCACACAACAACGACGCATACTCCTGACGAGTCTGGCAATCTGTAGCTGGGGTATCCTCCTCCACTCCTCCTGCAAAGCTGCGCCCAAAGCTTGGAGCGTTCTTGGTCGTGGAACTCTCTGTCGTACACGCTGGCCGAGAATGTCCCAAACATGCTCGATTGGCGACAAGTCAGGGGATCGAGCAGGCCAATCGAGATGATCCACATTGTTCTGCTGCAGGAACTGCTGTACTATCCTCGCCCGATGAGGTCTTGCGTTGTCATTCTGCAGCACTACGTGGTGTTGCTGAACAAAAGGCAGAACAACCGGCTGTAGCACTTCATTGATGTAGCGTTGGCCTGTCAGAGTTCCGTTAAGCACAAGCAGCTCTGTACGGGAACGAACAGATATGCCGCCCCATACCATAAGACTTCCTCCTCCATACCGGTCATGTTCAACAATGGCGCAGTTCGCGTACCTCTCACCTCTGCCACGCCAAACGCGACATCGTCTGTCAAGCATATCCAGCAGAAACCGTGACTCGTCGGTAAAGAGTACAGTCGCCCATTGTTGGTTAGTCCATCAACGATGCTGCCTTGTCCATGCTAGCCTGGCTTGTCTATGTCTCTAGGAAAGTGGCACCCCAACGTAAGGTCGCCGAGCTCTAAGTCCAGCGCTGTGAAGTCGATTCCACAAGTTTGAACATACACTCTTGTTCCAGTTCTTGAGAGACATTCGCGCAGTTGTTCAGCGCTTACTGATCGTGATCTCAAGGCTGACTTACGCAGGAACTGATCCTGGGCTTGCGACGTAGACCTCGGGCGCCCACTTCGATGTCAATCTAATGTGCTGTTAGTGTGTGCCAACCGCGTTCGTAGGCGGCTGATCACACTCTGTGAAACACCCAAACGTCTACCAACTTCGACTTGCCTCATGCCAGCTTCGAGCATTCCAACAGCTTGTAAGCGCACGTCGTTTGGCAGATGTCGACGTTGTGGCATTTTAACGCTAGTAGAACAGATGTTGTCAATAGTAATGCAATAGATTTGTTAACCAGAAATTTATTCACTTTTGAAAGGATTAGCGCTCAAATTCAGGTGATGAGCAAAGCTCACCGGTGAAAATTGAGCATTGTGTATTTGTGACATTTTTCACTCAACCCCACTGTTGTATTGTGCATGTTTTTTTTTTTTTTTTTTTTTTTTCTGTACAAGAGAGTGAACTGATTTCAGTTCTACAAAATTTATTGTTATTGAATAAACTTTATTATTACACCATAATAATTATAATAGATTAGATTAATACCTGTTATACATTTCACTCAAGAATAAAAATATCCCTAACTTTTTTTGCCACGTATATATCACCAGACAGTCAAATGGACTTGTTAGATCCAGGACACCTTAACTTCTTACAATAATTATCCTAAAATTTATGTCCTTGTTTTGTGTCTACAAATTTCTGGATATGTGACAGCTTGGACCCTGATCAGATGCCACATTTTGCAATTTCTGATCTGAGTCTACACTGTTTGCTCACGCTTGTCAGTCCAAATTCTGACTTTAAATATGGTAAACCTTTAAGCATCAAGCAAAATTGCAGACTCTGAATTTTTTTCTAACATTTTTCACAGAAAATAAGACCTGTCATGGCATCCAGAATACATGTTTTCATGGATAAGAAGATATTTACAAGCGGCCCATGGGCCATGATTGCTCACCTGAGTAAAACAGCATTGCATATCTGCAGATGCCATGCAACATTCTTCCAGTATTGCCACAGCAACTAATCAAAATAGCGGATGGTCTTTAAAAACAAAATTTGCCTCCATCAGTTTTCCATAGATGTATTTAAGGAATCAAATTTAACCACAACATTAAAATGTCAATGGTCAACCTACATGTACATGTAGGTAGAGTTAGTTCCCATCCACAATGCTCTACACTAAGACTCATTTTCAATGCTTTCTTGGTTTTCTGGACCCAGTTGTTCAAAGCCTCTTTAGCTTAACGAGCTCGTTAAGGGTCATTTTGTTAACTGTTTTAGCGGATTCAATACACAATATTCTGATATTTTTTGCTGGAAAAATATGAGTAGCTTTTGCAAAGCTTCTCACATTTTTTTCAGCAAAAAATTTCAGCATATTTGCGTATCACTCAATGTAAATTTTAACGAATCGTTAACTAACGACATCGTTAGCTTTGAACAACTGGGCCCTGAAGTTTTTTTTAAATGGTTTTCAGCTGTATAAGTACAGAAGCCATTCTGGTCACTGAAGCATGACTATTAAATTAAATTTTGTTTTTGTGTTGAGGTTTTACAGCCCAGTCAACCCAATGGGGCCATGTCAAGCGCTGTCTGTTAACCTAACCACACTTTCAATGGGCAGGCTTAGTCCTCTAACCAGTATTGTGCACATTCTTTCACCAGAAACTGACAACTGCCCTTCTATTTTCAATTCCCCTTTGACAGAAGACTCTACAAGATTCGGTGAAAATTGGCCCTGCAGTGATTTCAGAGGAAAATACATTTCAATTCATCATAAGTAAATATATTATACGTATAAAACCCAGGAGCAAGGACAAGTAAACCCCATGGCTTACAGTAAAGAATGTTTTGAACATTTTTTTTGCAAATTTAACAATTTGGTTGGTATGGTAACTAATCAAATTCAGCAGTTTGAACAAAATTCATATGTAACAAAAAACATTTATGTAAAACGTTTGTCAAAATATCTGCAGGGAGATAGGCAATAAATGACAATTTCCACTTTTCCCCTTGTAAGTTAGTGGCAACTATGAATAAGTTGCCATAGCAACCAGAATTCTCATCCGACTGAAACAAAAAAAAAAACAATATTATTTGTTTCTCCTGCCTACAGGCACAATATGTGAAATATGGTAAGAATCAGCTTTAGGGCTTCAGAGGTGATGTTGTTTGAAAATGTTCATGGACAGACAAAGGATGGATGACAGATGCCTGCCTATCCTATAAGCTCACCTATAAGCCTTAGCTAAGGTGAGCTAAAAAGGCAGATCACTGTAATTTTAGCTATTTTTAAATCCTACTATCCAAGCAACAGTCCTACCTAATTAGGGACAATTGCTTTAAGGCTTCGAAGGAGTTGTCATTTTAAAGTGTTAACAGACGGACTAAGGACAAAAAGAGATCCATTTAGCTCATCCTGAGCACCATTCAGGTGAGCTAAAGCCCTTTTATCAAGAGCTATGTGACTGACTGATTTGGGCTTTTACTGTTTGCAGTTGCTTTAATGCAAATTTATCTGCAGACAACTGAAGACAGTTGTCAATACATTTCAATAGTAAGTACATGTACATCACAACCTCCTGAAGTGGATACTTAAAATCAGCTTATAGCCATTCATAGCTACAGATAAGAGGGGGTATCCACATAATATTTGTCTTATTTCTCCACGAAAACATATGTTGTGGGAAGCGAGGCACTTCTAATGAGTATAATATTTGTCTTATTTCTCCACGAAAACATATGTTGTGGGTACTCATTAGAATCTCCATGAAAACATATGTTGTGGTACTCATTAGAAGCACCTCGCCGAGGTGCTTCTAATGAGTACCCACAACATATGTTTTCGTGGAGAAATAAGAAAGATATCAGCATTTTTTGGATGAAACAAAGCACCCTATCTGTTGCTATGGCCATTATAGAATAATTAAGCTGTGTGCTCATATTTCTTTATGCTGTTATCACCCTGTCATATAAAACCATACAAAACACAGCCCCTAATAAGGCGTTTTTTTTTTTTTACCAAAAAGAGTTGATATTTTTCTTTTTTCTCCACAGAAACATAGGCTGTGGGTAATCATTAGAAGTTCCCCAGTGAGGCACTTCCAATGAGTACCCACAACATATGTTTTCATGGAAAAATAAGAAAATATTCACCAGGATACCCCTCTTATCTGTAGCTATGCTAAACCTAAAATATGAGCCTGTTTAAACATAGTTTTATCATCAACAGACAGATACTGATAGAAGGCTCACACTCCTAGAAAAATTTAATATGGACTGCATATTGCATAGGGATACGCTTCCAAGGGAAAGACCTCTGGCATGGAATTATTTTCCTCCCTTAACATGAGAAGATAAAGTTAAATGAAAGAATGTGTTGCCCTTGGAGACTGTGTGTTTAACATTATGTCAATCATTGTGGGTCATTTTGTGTTGTCTTACAGAGAAAGGGAGAAAGGGGACAAGAGAGCTAGTACAGAAGAGGACACAGATAAACAGAGGAGGATGAGAGAAAATTTGTATTGAGGCTTTATGGCTCAGTCAACCCATTGGGAACATGTTGAGTGCAGTCTGTTTACCTAACCACACTTTTAATGGGCAGGCTTAGTCCTCTATTAAAGCTGTTAACCAGTATTGTGGTTCTTTCGCAAGAAACTGACAAGCATTCCTTTGCCAGAAACTGACAACTAGCCTTCTTGAATCCACAGAAGGGAGAAAATGACTATAGAAAATATTTCATGATCAATTTCCACGAAAGAATGTTGCCAACCAGGCCGGGGTCAAACCCTCAACCTCCTGATCACCAGTCAGACGCACATCCAACTGAGCCACACAAAGGCCGGCCAGAAGAGCTAGTACCGGGGAGGAAACAGATAAATAGAAGAGGATGACAGAAAAGCAAATGACAGTGCAGAAAAAGAAGAAATACTAACATGCCCTGTATAACAACCCCTTACCATCACCTACAACCCATCACACCTTTAACAACCTGTTCTATTTTTAGCAACTTACAATTTGACCATCAGGTGCAATCTGCACTGGAATAGGAATTGTCTGTTGGATGGCAGTACCCTGCTGAGAACCTGAAATTGACAAAGACAATAATTCACCATGGTCCTGCTGAACCTGGATATGCCCTGCCTCTACAAACAGTGCAGATCCAGACCAGTTGGCTTCTGAAGATATAAATTTGTGTTAACAATCTGGATTAAGTAATCTGATTGGCTGAAAATTAGAAGTGGGTGTGGCATTTTAATTTATTCAGAATGGCAAGGGTTAACTATATGTCAATTCTTGTGGGTCATTTTGTGTCACCTCCTGGAGAAAAGTGCTAGAATATGACAGGAAAGAGAGAAATGGAGGAGGAAAGTGAAAGACAGTGCAAAAACAGAAGAACACGTCCCCTTCCCAAACCTGTTGCCAAACATTACCAGCACCCTACCACCCAGAGAGACAATCAAACTAAGTACAGCTCAAGAGAAGACACTTCTTTCAGCTGAATTATTTTTCTTACTTCTCTCCACAAAATGGTTGTGGATATTCATTTGAAATTTGGTGGAGAAATAACAAAAATATCAATACTTTTTGCTTGAAAAAAGTGTCCCGTCTGGTGCTATATGTTTCTCCATCAGAATTTGGAGTTGCAGAATTCACAGTTGAATGGCACCTCTCCTAGTAAAATGCATTTTCAACCCAAAGTATGGATATTTTGTTTCTTATTTCTGCATGAAAATATGTTGTATGTACTCATTAGTAGTGCCTCATGTTTACGTTCTGAAATAAGAAAAAAAAAAACAAGAGGCCCACGGGCCACGGTTCGCTCACCTGAGTGACATAGCCACTGCAGACATGCAGATGTTCACAATAATATATGCAAAGATTCAGCCATAAGGCATCCTCGGTTTTGGAGAATAAGATTTTTAAATGTTTTTTCCCATACAAATGCATAGGGAAGCAAACTTGTACGACCATTATTTTAGCGACTTTGGTAGACCCACTGTCCCCGATGATTTAAGCAAAGATTCAGCCCCAAGGCGTCCTCAGTTCTGGAGGAGAAGATTTTTAAAGGTTTTTACCATATATGGGCATGGCGGCCATCTTGGTCAATGGACCGCGACCATTTTATCAATCTTTCATTCCCCCAACCTAAGGAGGCTTCATATGAAATTTGTGCAAAATTGGCCCAGAGGCTCCAGAGGAGAAGTCGTTTGAAATTCTGAATATTTTTCCCATACAAATGCATAAGGAAGCAAAATTGACCTCACGGTAAAAAGGTCAAATGTCAATGTTCGACCATTATTTTAGCAACTTTGGTAGACCTCCAATTTCCAATGATATATGTAAAGATTCAGCCACAAGGAATCCTCGGTTTTGGAGAACAAGATTTTTAAAGGTTTTTCCCATACAAATGCATAGGGAAGCAAACTTGACCTTGCCGTAAAAAAGGTTAAATGTTAATATACAACATTCATTTTAGCAATTTTGGTAGACCTCCCATCCCCAATGACTTATGCAAAGGTTCAGCCCCAAGGCATCCTTGGTTTGGAGATGAGATTTTTAAAGGTTTTTACCATATATGGGCATGGCGGCCATCTTGGTCAATGAACTGCGAACATTTTAGCAATCTTTCATTCCCCCAACCTAAGGAGGCTCCATATGAAATTTGAGCAAAATTGGCCCAGAGGCTCCAGAGGAGAAGTCGTTTGAAATTCTGAATATTTTTCCCATACAAATGCATAAGGAAGCAAAATTGACCTCACGGTAAAAAGGTCAAATGTCAATGTACGACCATTATTTTAGCAATTTTGGTAGACCTCCAGTTTCCGATGATATATGTAAAGGTTCAGCCACAAGGCATCCTCGGTTTTGGAGAACAAGATTTTTAAAGGTTTTTCCCATACAAATGCATAGTGAAGCAAACTTGACCTTGCCGTAAAAAGGTCAAATGTCAATATACAACATTTATTTTAGCAATTTTGGTAGACCTCCCGTCCCCAATGACTTATGCAAAGATTCAGCCCCAAGGCATCCTCGGTTCTGGAGAAGAAGATTTTTAAAGGTTTTTACCATATATGGGCATGGCGGCCATCTTGGTCAATGAACCGCGACCATTTTAGCAATCTTTCATTCCCCCAACCTAAGGAGGCTCCATATGAAATTTGAGCAAAATTGGCCCAGAGGCTCCGGAGAAGAAGTTTGAAATTCTGAACATTTTTCCCATACATATGCATAAGGAAGCAAAATTGACCTTACCATAAATAGGTCAAATGTCAATGTACAAACATTATATTAGCAACTTTAGTAGACCTCCAGTTTCCGATGATATATGTAAAGGTTCAGCCATAAGGCATCCTCGGTTTTGGAGAACAAGATGTTTAAAGGTTTTTCCCATACAAATGCATAGGGAAGCAAACTTGACCTTGCCGTAAAAAGGTCAAATGGCAATATACAACATTTATTTTAGCAATTTTGGTAGACCTCCCGTCCCCGATGACTTATGCAAAGATTCAGCCCCAAGGCATCCTCGGTTCTGGAGAAGAAGATTTTTAAAGGTTTTTACCATATATGGGCATGGCGGCCATTTTGGTCAATGGACCGCGACCATTTTAGCAATTTTTTCCCCCAACCTAAGGAGGCTCCATATGGAATTTGAGCAAAATTGGCTCAGGGGCTTCAGAGGAGAAGTCGTTTGAAAATGTTAACGACGGATGCATGGACGGATGCACGGACGGACGGACGACGGACGAAAAGTGATCACAATAGCTCATCCTGAGCATAGCTCAGGTGAGCTAAAAAAAAACAACCTGAAACCCCTCTTATCTGGTGCTATATAAATGGACCATAACATTAAACCCAGCCACCATACTCCAGAGCTGCCCCAAATAATCTGAAACCGGAGATTCATCACATCTCCCCTTAATATTGGGGCACCTTAACTACTCACCATACTTGTCCTGTAGTTTGTGCAAGTCCATTTTACTACCTGTTCATGTGTCTAAAACATCCTGGATGAGTGACAAACTGATCAGAAAGACACTGTATTCTGTGGTATATGATCTGCATCTACACTGTTTGCCCAGGTCTATCTATCACAACATTTAGCAGTGTTTCCCACAAGGGCCAGCGACCAGTGATTTCACTGGCTCTTCAGTAATGACGCACTGGTTACTTTGTTTTAAAAGCTATACGTTTTGACTGGGCTGTCTGTGAATATTGTGAAAAAGGCTGACTACTTTGGGCTTATTTCCTTCTACCTGCAGAATTAAGGAAATCACTGACTTAGGGTGAATAGGGTATTCAAAACTTTCATTTTGTTTGGTTCTATTTCTTTAGTTACTTCTGTAGTGAAAAAATTTAAACCCATACACTTGCAGCAGGCTTAGACTCGCATGCTGATGTTATTTCTGCAGATTAATCAATGAAAATGATAGCATCCAAATGCTAACTGCCATAATGAGTTCAGATTTAATGGCATGTCAACCCATCAGGGTCATTTGCATCAATTTCAAAATGGTTTATTAACATGATTAACTTGGTACAGTACCATAGCGCCAGATAAGATGCTTTCTTCAGCCAAAAAGTGCTAATATTTTCCACCTCATCCAGGCGCTTCTAATGAGTACCCACAACATATGTTTTCGTGCAGAAATAAGAAAAATAGTATGTAGATACCCCTCTTATCTGGAGCTATGCTGAGTGAGTATTGCAGCATTTATTAAGGAGGATGGTTTTATGATAATTTTCTTTAATCCTACATAAAAACATATGTTGTGGGTACTCATTAAAGAGCCTCTGCAAGGTGCTTCTAATGAATATTGACAAGAAATGTTATTATGGAGAAATTAGAAAAATACCAGAAATACCACCAAATACTCAGGCAAAAGTCCTACAAGTAGTGTAAAAACATAAATATAATGCATCAGGCAATGGTATGGATGAAAATATAAAGGTGTAAAAATTTAAAATCATATAACTGTTCAGTACCCTCAAACAAAAATGATTAAGGCATGAAGAGCACTTATTTCTGACAAAAGACCTACACATAAACAGCAGGCCAAAAGTTTAGAGATATAAATTTGGAAAATAATTCATAAAACCAAAAATATGAGATGACTGACAAACCTATTTTTGCCCTAATCACTTCTCCACCAATAAGTTACACCAAGACATATTTGCTTTACAGAGCAGTCATACACCAGATATGATTGTTTTTTCCATCCATTATACATACAGTCGAACTTCAATTGCTCGAACATCTTTGGGACCACAGAAAATTGTTCAAGACATGGGTGGTTCGAGAAACTGAGGGTTAATTATGGTGCCAAGTCAGGAAACAAATGACAATAATTTGGGGATTTTTTTTTTTTTTTTGATATTCTACACAATAATTGTATGTTGAGTGTACTCATTAGAATCGCCTTGATGAGGTGATTCTAATGACTACACACAACATACAATTTCACAATAAAATAAGAAAATTTCCCTAAATATTTGTTTTCTTGAACTATCAGAAGAACTTCGTAGGGACTCAAAATCGAGTTCGAATTAGCCATGGTAAACGAGCCATCTGTGTTCGAGCTATCGAGGTTCGACTGTAATTATCTTCTTTATTTCTCCATGAGAACATGTGGGTACTCTCAATGGCGCTTCTAACGAGTACCCACAACATATGCATTTTCGTAAAATTTCTTCAGAAGCCAACTGAACTGGATCTGCACTGTTTTTCATTAAGTATGTGAGTTTGTATCAACAACCTGGATCAGTAATCTGACTGGCTGACAATTAGAAGTGGGCGTGGCATCTTAATTTATTCAGCATGATAAGGGCTAACGAGGTCCCAATATCTTACCTTGTGCTTGTGCCTGTGCATGTGTTGGCTGTGCGTGCATTATATAGGGCATATTTCCTGGTATAAGTTGTTCCGTCTCTGAGGCTAACGGCTCCAATGCCCGAGACTGAGATAGTTTTGTCTCCCATGACTGAAACATAAAACACTTTTCATGAGACATATGGTTCAACATTAGGGGTGTAACGATACATTGATATCTGGATGCGTCATGATAGTGACTGCAATGATAATGCTATCATTATAGTATTTTCAACTATCAATAACTATTGCCGATAGTCTCTTCAGCAATCAGTAAGTTTGATAGCTTTTGTCCCTATAGATTTTCTCTTGTAATACCATTCTAAATTAACAAAGTATGAGAACAAAAATGATTTCTGTTTCGCAAAAATGTTTTGTTTTGTTTTTAAATGACAGCAAAGCTGATACTTGAGAGCAGTAATGTTAGGTATCTTTATAGGTACAATGTAGTTTGGTTTTATAAAATTAATGAAATTCATTAAAATACTGTGTGATTTGGAGATGGTGATAGCAGGCCTCCTAGTGGCCCACTTTGAAAATATAGGTTTTTATATAGGTTCTTCTTACTCAAAATATAGGTTAATTACAGGTTTTTCAATAAAAATACAGGTTAAAAAAAGAGTCTTCCAAACTTACATAAAGATTTAAAACTGAAGAAAAAATATTTGATGAAATTTTGTGCCACAATTACTCAGATAAAGTTGATCTGAATTTTACAACGTCCGAGCGAGCGAAGCGAGCGAGGAAAAAAAATTACAATTTCTTGACAGTTTTCATCCCTTTTTATGGGACTAAAAAGTAAAAAATAGTAGTGCATTTTGAAGAAAAGTTAGGGTTGTCGCAAGAAGGTTCAAAAAGTGAAAAATATAGGTTTTTTCATGAAAATACAGGCTTTTTATAGGTTTTATGAACAAAATAAAGGTTTTATAGGTTTGGCACAAAATTATAGGTTATTATAGGTTTTATAGGTTTTGCTAGGAGGCCTGTGATAGTATCCTGATGCCTCGTGATATCAGACCCTTGACAATGATCGTTTCATGATACGGATATCTCAGATAGTAATGGTATCATGAGTTATAATTTGGCATGATCGCCAGCCCTGTTAAACATATAGCTCCAATTAAGGTGCTTTTTTTTTCAACTAGACATGTCTACAAAGTACACAATCATATGCCCCCACCCTTTGGACCCCTAGCCCCACCCCAGGGCATGACCAAGGGGCAACTAGCATAGAGTTGAAGGTTTAGGTCTGGGTAAGTAGCATTATACCAAATTTCAACGTAACATTACTGCGAAACGCAATATGCCCCACTGATGCCTTCGGCAGACAAGGGCATAATAAAAGGGATGGATATTTTTCTTACTTCTCCATGAAAACATATTTTGTGGGCACTCATTTGAAGCACATAAGTGAGACACTCATAATGAGTACCAACAACATACGTTTTCATGGAAGAATCTGAAAAAAAAAAATTTCCGAATACTCCTCTTAATCCCAAGCTATGGTTCAAATTTTCTCTCTCAGATTCTGGTGGTATGCACCCACAGAGCAGTTAATTCCATGCTCTCTTGCTACATGTGTATGCAAGTGAGGTGTGTTTTGATCCGGACTCCTCATTATAGTATAGTATTCCATTACAATTACACTGTCACACATTATTTTTTACAAATTACTACTTAATCTGAGTTAAACACCATCCAAAGATGACTGAAATTCTGTAGATGTGGTGTCTCACTGTCTGCCGTTTTGTGGAAACATTTAGACACTTCAGGAAGTCAAAGTTGTTGATAAAATTTTCAAAATATGGTAAGCAGCCTTTTCGTTAGCAGGATGCAGGAGACTAAATTGCCTTTTATTTTTCCAGCATGGCCCTCTACACTTGGTAGATTTTCTGCCATTTTACAAGGGAGCCAACTTTTGTATCTTTCAGTTTGCTTTCCTGCACTGCAACACCCTTATAAAGTAGTCTACTCTACAAGGAAAAATTTGGCTCCCTACAGAAACTGAATCTTTCCCTTTAGAGTAGACCCCTTTTCAGAAGGGAGGTAAAAACATTTTGAAAGAGTTGCCTCCCCTGTTAATGTATCCATTCCCTTAATCTTTTCCTAACAAATCTTTGGTAAAGCTCTCTAGCCCTGCCCACTACTTAATAAATTTAGCCTCCAACTTTTAAATCTGACTAATACGAATTTAATAGGTGCTACATATATCTGTGCGTCCAAACTATCATCACATGCTTCAGGTTGGTTGGCCAGATCAAACTGAATTTTATTTCAGACCAACTGATTTATTTACCTTTTGGTTCTGCTGAGTCCAAGGGACTCACATGATTGATAGTTAATGAGTCCCAGGATAAAATCAAGAGTCCTTTACATTTCTGAGCAGTTTTCTATCGTATTTTGTGAGTTTTGGGACTCACATGTATAAATTTTGTGTCCCAGAGACAAGGTTGTGAGTATATGAAGCGGGACTCGCAGGTAAAAAAAATCACTGCAGACCACGCTTGACTTCTAATCCACTGCATGAATTGCGATATAATGTCCAAGTCAACAATATAATTTCAGTAGTTCAGAGACATTGCCTCAAATTTGTGGGACTTTTACCCGACCAGATCACATGAATTCGGGTCCTGCTTAGTTACTAGCAGCTCTGCCATGGAGGCTTTAGGCAGCCTATCTATTTCACGAGCCCCGATGGGTGGGGGCCATACTTTCCGAATACCGAAAGCTGGTTTATGCCGATGACAGGTACAATGACAATATACTATTGTTCGCTTACCTGTGTCGAAGTTTTTAAGATTACCATGTGAAAAGAGCGTAAAGTCTATGTGTTATCTAAAAATCTACATAAAAGTGTACCTTATGCACAAAAACAATCATGCTTAGCTTGTAAATAGACGGAAACGGATAGAAATAAAATTCAAAATGGCCGTGTTCGCAAATTTTGTAGGCTGATGTTATAAGTCTTGTGATTCAACCCCTTGCAATTGGAATACTTGGTGCTACTGGCTGTTTTGTTGCTATTATCGGCACGGCCTTGAAGATTACTTGATTCAGGTGTTGATATACATTCACATACTTAATGACAATGTAGATCTAGATCCGTCGGCTTCTTCAGAAGCCAATGGATCTGGATCTACACTTTGCAAAAGCTTGGCATATCCAGGTTCAGCAGGGCCAGGGATGAGGGTAAATATGGTATTTGAGTTACCGTATTTGCCCTTATTACCACAAAGGCTCCTGCAAGTGCACAGTCAAGCAATTTAGTAGTCTTTTAGACTAATTACAACCAGTGTACTTCTTTACAAAAACATACATGTATGTTGTTGAATCTCATTTGAATTGCAGTGACATGTCAAGGTAATACAAAAGAGTACCAACAACATATGATTTTGTTTGTTTGTGTTGAGGTTTTACAGCCCAGTCAACCCAACAGGGTCATGTCGAGCGTGGTCAGTTTACCTAACCACACGTTTACTGGGCAGGTTTAGTCCTCTAAGCGGTTAACCAGTATTGTGCACATTCTTTCACCAGAAACTGACAACTGCCCTTCTTGAATCAGCGGAAGGGAGAGAATGAACATATGATTTTTTATAAATAAAGTCAGAACAATATTGCATAAGTATCATTTAATACACCTCTCATGAAGTTCTCTGTGATCTTACTTTGAAGGGTACAAGTATTAGGAGGATATTTTACTACAAGTTTTTTCTAGTGATTTTGAAAAAAAAAACTTAAGCGTACAGTGCTGTAATTAAAGCGAATACGGTACTTACATGTTTGAGTTCTTGTAAGACCTGTTCATCTACTCCTTCATCAAGGAATGCCTCTCTCACATTGGCTATCACATCTTCAACCACTGTGTTATATACCTTCCTCTGTGTCAAAATAAATAGCAGATAATCAAGGTATATAAATGAGTACATATTCATAGTGAAAAAAGAAAAAGTCAGGATTTCTTTTACATGTACCATATCCATCCATTCATCTGTCTGTCAGAGAGTGTCTGTTTCTTTATAGCTCCAGATAAGAAGAGTATCCACCAGATAACCCCCCCCCCCCCCCCCCAGTTAAGGTGCTTTGGGGTAATGATAAATTGTCCTCTATACCATTACTCAATATGACAAAATTCTTTATACTGACAATTTGACTAGCATGGAAACCCTCTCTCAAGATGAAATTTAATCAGAAATTATGCAGGAACATTGTAATTCAATATTTTAAGCAACATATGTTTTAGATTTTTGTTAGAATTGCCTCTATGAAGAAATAAGAATAAAACAGTACATTTGTTGCATATCATTCTGCTCATTAAGAATTCTTTACAACAGCAAATTCATTTTAATGGCAATATCTTTGGGAACAAATTCTGTCGTTGTAACAAGGGTTCACTGTATTAAAATTATCATACATAACAATTTACCACTATTTATTGCACATACATAACTTTCACCCTCATGCTGAAAAAGTCCAAGTGGGTGGGGTGGGGGAAAGAAACCAACTAGTCAGTTTCTTCCCCCCTCTCCCCTAGTCAGTTTCTTCCCCAAGTGGTCAGGGTTCTTTGCAGTAATGATAAAACCTTCTTGCTTATTAACAGTAACTTATTTTATGATTTACCGCCATTTATTTCACATATACAACTTGTTCAGCCTTATGTTGAAAAAAAATCTCAGAGGGTGGGAAGAAACCAACTAGTCAGTTTCTTCTCCCACTCAATCAATGTGATTTGCCAAAACAACAAAGTGTCCTAGCTAATCTAAATTATCATATTTAATGATTTACTGCACATAACTTCACACTTATGCTGAATAAGGGGGGTGGGGAACCAGCCTGAATTGGCATGCCCCAGGGACATATATTAGAATAAATACGGTATTCTAAGATAACCTTTCGAGTTTCTCTCAAAGGTCAGGCATGGTTTAAACTTAAGCAAGTGCCTACCTATGAAAGAACTTTCTTCTCTCTGAATATAATAATATTTATTGAACCCAGTCATGTCAAGACATTTCATTTGAATTTGGTTGCCCTTCACCCGAACTGAGACAATGACCCACAACATAATGCTTTCATGGAGAAATAAGAAAAAATTCAGTACTTTTCAGTTGAAAAAGGTGCCTTATCTGGACCTATGAATTTCTCTCTGAAAATGCATAATTTCTCGCCAATTTTGGCTGAACGAGATATTTTCTCCCATGATATTCTGACTCAGAATTATCCATGGGAATGCATGTAGTGGTGAAATCTAAGAAGGCCAAAATCCATGTGAGTGGGCACCAGAGTAGGGTATCGATTTTAGCAAAAGTACTAGTACAGGTGTCTTGTTAAAGAGTCCTGAGTTTTTGGTGATAATTTTGGGATATTTTCTCCACTTCTCCATAAAAAGGTATGTTGTAGGTATGCATTAAAAGCACCTCAATGAGACACTTCTAATAAGTACCCACAATATATGTATTTATGGAGAAATAAGAAAAATTATCCTAGAATTATCACCAAATACTCCTCCTTAACAAGTCCTCTGCTAGTAGCCACCATTACTCAGTATCATAGAAAGTGAGCTGAGGTGGTACAGTGCTTGTACTAACTGTCAAAATCAGGAAGTCCCAGGACTTCCTAGCTCCAATATCTGGAAGTCCTGGTATTCAAATTTTTTCACTCACTTTCAGAAATTCAACCTCAATATTCTTACACTCTCATTTATGGAGTAAAACTGCCATTCTTAAGCTAAATAACACATAAATTCATTCTAAATTTTTGTTATAAATGACTAAATATCTTTAAAAGTTAGGAGTCCCAGACTTCCTGGCACTGAAATTTGGAAGTCCCAGGGCAATTTTTGGGAGTCTCTGACTCCCAGACTTCCCTTAAATTAATGCAAGCACTGGTGGTGGGATGCAATCTTATAAAGGAAGTAATCAGGATGTGCAAATTTTCAAAATTTTCCAGGCTGGCTCAGAAAAATTACCCAACTAGCCATGGACAATTTTTCTTAGCCAAGAATTTATCAACATGTGCAATTCATTTATCTCAAATTTAGCCCAAGTCTTGGCAACCTAAAACCTACCTTAGTAAATGATCAAGTAAGACATTGGTTTTGTGCTTGCATTTTATTATAATATACCGACCAGAGCATTTTATGAAATATGGGAACCCCAAGTCAGCATCGTTGCACACTGGAAGAGTGAAGTGTCAAATGTAAAAAGCAAATACAAAAAAAGTGAAAATCTTGACCTAATTGAATGGTAGACTCTCAGACTGAGATAATCACTATATTGATAGATCCAATCAAAACTATAGAGCAAGTCCATAGTGCGCCATCCCATATTTCCGTGCCAACGCCATGGCATATCTCCGTGCACATCAAAATTCCAAATGCGTTCCCCCATTCCTCATCCATAGTGCTATTACTTGTGACAGTTTCAAGGTTCTAGCTCAAAAAGCCTAGGAGTTGTGTGACAATAAAAAAAAAGGACTCAAAATCCTACTTTTTGACCTCTGATGACGCCCAGACATGCCCCTGGGGCAAAATTTTGCACCACTGTATCCTACTCTTCATTACCTTTGATTTGATATGCAACATGACTACGTTTGTACAAAGTGTATTTTGGACTCTTAGGGGGCCACACCCCCCTGGCACTGCCCCCAGTGGTTACACCAAATTCCGAATGTGTTCCTCCAGTCCTCATTCATAGGGCTATCACTTGTGAAAGTTTGAGATTCTAGCTTATATGGTCTAGGAGCAATGTGTGACATTACAGACGGACATACGGTATCACAATATCCCCACTTTTTCTTCGAAAAGCATGGGGATAAAAATTTAAAAGGCCAGTTTGAGAAGGTATAGAGGACTGCTGCCCATTGGATTTGCAGGCACTAGTGAAAAAACGGTGCTGTCAGCACTCAGCAATATGCTGGATGAACTGCAGTAGCCACCACTGGGAGCCTGTTGGGAGCCAGCTGCTGCTATTGAGGCTACAGGCTATGGCATATTTGTTTACATTGTGTACTGTACGGGCTCTCAGGTGGCAGGCCGAGGCAAATCCATACAGAGGCTGAGCGGAGATTGTACGGAAATCATCCAGTTTTAGTGCAGTTGCTGTGTCCTCTCCGCACAGAAATTGTAAGGAGTATGTGCCGCTTACGTGCAGAGTCTGGTCCGAGATGGTGGGTTGACTGTGGGGCTGTCGGGCCATTTTTGAGCATTGAGATCCTGTTGTCAGGCCTGCTGGTGTTCCAAAACAACCAGGGCTGCAATGACTGTCTGTTCGATCCCTTCTTATCTGCATCAGCTGCATATAGAGGTACAGTGCTCTGAGTCTGGGTGATGGTATCACCGGCATCATTAAATTCTTTAATGTCTCAGACTCTAAAAGAACACAGACTTACGATGAAGAACTTTTTGAGATAGCCAATACATATACCCATCTGAAAAATGTTTGGCCCATCTAAGGCAGCCTCACGGCCATCACGGGCCGCTCTGGGGTTGCAGCAGGTTGACTGCTCCAGGTGATGTCACCTATGGCATGTCCTTTGACTATTGTCTTACGATTTTTCAGTTGTATAATTTTTCTTAACAAAATCTTTGAGGCCGCCAACGTCTCAGTATCGAAAAAACTTTGTCGGACCCAGCGGGGATCAATCCCGTGATCTGACTGCCATGCACCTGGACGCTATCAGACTAAGCCACTGAGGCCAGCACAAAATAATGTTTGGCCTAATTAATTTTACATCTTCTTACATAGAAATATGACCAACATGTCAGAATAATAAATAACAGAAAAATCTACAGTTTTGCTTCTATCAAAGCTGTCCAGAAAATATTTTTTTCCTCAAGTGACCATCCTTTTGACATGAAGCTGAATGAAAAGTGCTTTGTGGCATTTTCCTCGACTTATGTAAATTCGCATATTTAGTCTTATTGCAAATTTTGAATTTAAGCCCATGCTATCAGTCATGGTAACTATTGGAATAATCATCCCGAAAAATAATCGTTTCAAACAAATTAAGCAGCTCCTGTCTATCGAAATCTGGCACAAAGCAAGATGGCATCCTCGCATGTATATTGCGATTTAGAAAAAAAAAATGAACTTGCTGATATCATCGTCCAGAGGAAACGATGTCTCACTAAACTTCGCCAAACTTACCGTTACGCTCGCCCCAGCCATAATTGGCTAGTTTCGGTTTGAAATTTCAACGGACCGCACTCTTTCGTGCGATGTGGACTTCGGGGAAGCCAGTGAAAAAGTGCAACATCAAGGCTTATATAGCCGATATAAATCCTAATATTCGAGAGGGGGATAGCACAAATGCAACAAATTAGTAATTAACCGAGCTATTGCTCAAATCCCGCAGGTGCTTGCGGGACTTTGCGAGAGTGGAACACGTGACTATCATGTGATATCTAATTATAACTACATTCTGCCCAGAAAAATAATATGAGCTGTTGATCTTTCGCCATATTTTCTAGCTCCCTGTTTTTCGAGGCGGTGTGTTTTTAGAGCACATCTCTTATTTAACAATTTTTCAGCCATATCCACATAATGATGTGGCAAAACAGTACTAGCAACAGCGTTTAGTGCTGGGTGGGGGGAGGGGCGGAGGGTAACTTCCTATATATGGCATAGTACGGATGTGCGTGCCGAATGACCCCCTTTTTCAGCGCTGCCAGGTATACGATTAGCCCCCTTTTCTGACAAAAAGTATATGACTGACCCAATTTTTCTTGACTGGCATATGAAAGGCCCCACTTTTTCTGACATCCCGGTATATTTTTCACTCAGAGATTTTTGAGGCTGCTTGTTCTTTTGGTATTCAATGAATTGATTGCAATATTTGTCTAAATACCAGCAATAAATAGGCACAAAAAATCAAAGGGCAGTATACGAATGGGTCAACATTTCAGATGATCTAGTATATGCATGGGTTCGGTTTTTTTTTCAAAGGCCATGTATATGAATGGGGTAGGTTTCGAAATACTGGCTCGAACACCCGTACCAAAATTATCCCTAAGTTACCCCACGAGGTTTAGTGTTCCTTTTTTTCTAAAGCAGCGTATGTGGCGGATTTAGAGAGGGTTCGGGGTTCAGTCGAACCCCAATTTTGAGTCTAAATTATTTTATTTTCATGAATTTTGAGAAAATGCTGGCAAAATGGTCAATTCGACCCCACCCCCACTTAGCAAATTTGAACCCCCTGTCCAAAAATCCTAGATCCGCCCCTGATTGTGAATAATGGTCCCTGGTCAGAGTGTGCAGATCCATATGTAGCTTAAACAATAAGGACATACAAATTTCCTGCTTGACAACAATTCAAGAAAATATACTAAAATAAAGAAAATGGTTCAAGGGTGACATAATTATATAACAATCAATTTGAAAAAAAAAGAATGAAAATTATAAAAAGAATGAAAATTTAGATCAGGCTGCTTACTTGCATGGTGTATTCAGAGTCCTTACTGCTTGGACAAAGTAAACACTTTAGGACTGTGGAGATCGGAACCTGAACGTTGCCAGTACTCAGTCTATTTAATTGTCTGGCCCTTTGGGCCTCGGACCATAGAGCGCATACCTAAATTCTAGGGTGGGTACTGAGCCCGACTTTGTAATATTGGATAACTCGCGTAACGATGTTTTGCCAGATGATTACGTTCCTGACGAATTTTTACCGAGGCAATCGGAAGATAAAATAGTTAATTTAAACGGGAAAAAATTATTGGATTTTTGCAGGCAAAATGAGCTTCGAATTTGTAATGGTAGATTAGGGCATGACAGAAATAATGGAAAATTTACTTTCACAGCAAGTACGGGCAGGAGCGTAGTCGATTACGTGATAACTAATATAACAATGTTTGAAGCAATTCAAAGTTTTAAAATCGGTGATCCAAATATTTTATCAGACCATTGCGTCCTTGAATTTTCAATACTTAAAAATGAAAATATTTACATGTATACTGCACAGGAGGAAGAAACGGGCTGTAGCGAACGCTTGCATAAGAAATATGCTTGGGATGATATGAAAAAGGATCAATATATTTTTAATCTACATACGGCAGAAAATGACATTTTAACTTTGGCTGAAAATTTAATACAAGTCCAAGAATCAGAAGATGTTGACAAAAATATTAATAACTTTTTAAAAGTCATGGAAAGCGCATGTGACCCACTTTTTGCTAAAAACATAAAGGTACCGACGGAAAGGCCCGAAAATTTTAACTTTACTGATCGGAAAAACCAACCGTGGTTTGACGAAGAATGTCAGACATTACGAAATCGATTTTATAGAGAATTGAATAAATACAGGGGAGATAAAAATGATATAACGGAGGCCCAGATGATAAATGCCAGATCAAATTTTAAAAATGTAATAAGAAAAAAGCGATATGCATACGATAAATCGAAAACGGAGAAATTTATTGCCTCAAAATATGAAAATGCAAAAGCATATTGGCGTTTATTAAAACAAACTGCGAATAAATATATGAAACATTCTATTAGCTCCAAAAAATTTGCCGATTATTTCAAAGCGATAAATGATCCTGAAGGTAGGTTTTATCAGGTTGATGATGATATTTTGTTTTATAATGAATGTTATGTCAGAGGCGAGTTTCAAATCATGTTTGACGAGTTAAATTCAGATATCTTAAAGGATGAAATACTTACCGCAATTAAACAATTACGTAATGGAGCCAGCTCAGGACCAGATATGTTACTTAATGAATTTTTCAAAAATGGATCGGCATCATTAATTAATTATTTACTTGCTCTATTCAATAAATTATTTCATATGGGCTATTTTCCCGAGCAATGGTCAGAAGGCTTCATTGTACCAATTTTCAAAAAGGGGGATATAAATGAGGTTTCTAACTACAGGGGCATAACTCTACTTAGCACATTAGGGAAATTGTTTACAAGAATATTAAACAACAGACTAAACAAATGGGCAGAAATCTATAATGTTTATATTGAGGCACAAGCTGGCTTTAGAAAACATATGGGAACAGTGGATAATATTTTTGTATTAAATGGGCTTATCACGCATTGTATAAATGAAAATAAGTATTTGTACTGTTGTTTTGTGGACTTCACAAAAGCGTTCGATTATATAGACAGAGACATTTTATGGTACAAGTTAATTAAAATCGGCGTTAGGGGTCAAATGTTAAATATTATAAGATCCATTTACAACAGTGTAAAGTCAAGGGTCAAATGTAACAATACACTCAGTGAGGCGTTTTCCTGCAATATGGGTGTAAGACAAGGCGAGTGTCTTTCACCTTTTTTGTTCGCTATGTACATCAATGACATGGAACAAGAGTTAGAAAACAATGGGGTGAATGGAATTGATATAGGCATGTTTAAACTTTTATTGCTTCTTTACGCAGACGATATTGTTCTTTTTGGAAATACGTCCGAACAACTACAGAAATCTTTAGATGTACTCGAAGAATATTGTGATAGGTGGCGATTAACTGTAAATACTAGTAAAACAAAGATACTTATCTTCAGAAAGGGGGGCAGATTGTCGGATGATTTACAGTTTAAATACAAGGGAAACGCCATTGAAATCGTAAAAAAATTCTGTTATTTGGGAATAGTTTTTACCTCAGGCGGTTCCTCTTTCGAAACTCAAAAGACCCTTTCAGGACAAGCATTAAAGGCGATTTTTACACTAAACAAATATTTGCACAACTTCACTCCGTTAAGTCCAGCTCATATTTTAGATTTGTTTGACAAATTAATTACTCCAATTTTGAATTATGGATCGGAAGTTTGGGGATTTCATGCAGCAAAAGCAATTGAAACATTACATATGCAATTTTGCAAAAGAATGATAGGAGTAAAACAGTCAACACAGAACGATTTTGTATATGGAGAGTTAGGTCGAATCGATTATCAAGCACATAGATACATTAATATTATAAAGTACTGGTTAAAGGTTATATATACTGATGAACATAAATATATTAAATGTATCTATATTATGATGTTAAACGACATGGAATTGCATCCAAATAAACACAATTGGGCTTCACATGTTAAGCACTTACTAAGTCGTCTGGGTTTTTTGGAGGTTTGGAATGCACAAGGGGTAGGAAATATAAATAACTTTTTGAATACATTTAAAACAAGAGTGAAAGATATATTTATTCAGGATTGGCATGCAAGACTTGAGGCCTCCACTAGAGCGAGATGTTATATTAATATAGCAAATTTTCAGCATCAAAAATATTTGGAATTAATAAAGGTTGAAAAATACCGGCGAAGTTTGTGTAAATTAAGAGTATCTTCACATAGACTCGAAGTTGAGATGGGTAGATGGGCAAAGCCGAATAAAATTCCTCTGGACAATAGAAAATGCAGGGCTTGTGGGGTACTAGAAGATGAATTTCACTTCATTTTAGAATGTGCTATTTATGATGATCTACGGAAAACGTATATTAAAAGATACTACTGGCAGAGTCCGAATATGCCGAAATTTATTGAATTGTTAACCTCCCAAAACAGAAAAATAATTAAAAACCTAAGTTACTTTATAGAAAAAGCATTTAAAATGAGGGCACTGGTAGTGTTAGTTTAAGGTTACGTGCTGATATTTCAGCAGTGAAAAATACACAATCTCAGTATGAAAGGCTAGATTCATGTATATGTATTAGATGTGAGTACTAGCTACATGTTTATGATGCTAGAGGGTTTCAGATGATGTTTCTTTTCAATTATTTCAAATTTTAGCAAACCTATATGCGCACCTCTCCCAAAGATGGGTGAAAATGAATATATATGTTTATATAATCTGCTATTGCTATCCTGTATATCATTGTATGTTGTCACTTGTATATATGCTCATGGGCCGTATGGCTTATTGCATTAATAAACTTCTATATACATACACAACCCATGCAAATATTGCATTACAAGTGAAAATAGAATTTCTCCCAAAGCTGCTGAGGTGTGAGGGATGTTGCAGTTGCTAGTTCTTCTTCATGGACAGACTCAATATAACAGCCTGTTAGTTTCTTTCTTTTTTATTTGTTCTGTATTTGCAAATGATCCCCCCCACCCCACCGGACACAAAACGTTCAGACAACGTCGATGCAACGTCATGACGTTGAGAAAGGTCATGTGCCCGCTAAGCTTTGGAATATTTTGTAATCGCCGCAAAAACATCATCCCGTATATTGATATAGATTGGCAAAGTATGAATAGAGCCCATCTTTTGACAGCTGCAATACTGTAACCCGTTTATATTTGGTATTTGGGAGTCACTTTATTTTGGCGCTGTTTGGCGATCTAGGTAAAAAAACATCAAAATAAAACTCCGCTAACGTATATATAGAGTGGTATACTTGTGATAGTATGAATCCACCAAATTCAAATGCGCAAATAATTTCCTCCCATCAAACCGCCATGATTTGATGCTGCAGAATTTAAGCGTTACCTCTGTTACAAGCAAAAGTTGCATTCGTTTGACTGTGAAATACAGTCGAACCTCAATGGCACAAACATATGGGAAATTAGTCCCTAACTCTCACCAAAGAGGTTAACCTAGACACACCATCATCTACACCTTCAGCGGAGGAGATAATCGAACCTGGAAGGGCATTCCAATCTCTAGTGATGTG